>JAXRJS010000067.1:1285000-1647500 GCA_037127375.1 Dione juno
GACTCTCCATTTTCTATTTTTTATCAATATTTTTACTGATTTTTTACAGATGTTGGCGTAGCCCAATGTTGTAATTTAACGAGACTAAGACGAATTAAAAGACGAATTAAAAATAATTAAGATTTACCTCTAGTGGGGACCAAATCCGCTACGATCGCGAGTACCGCTTATAGACAAGACACACTCAGACCTTTCGAACTACACAACGGATTTTATTGCGATACTGTTAGATAGTGTTTCAAATGCAGATATATAATACATATGTAATATATAAGTGTAGTATAAGAAGACGAAACTGCGATAGGGACTCTGGTAATTATTAAGTGATAAGTGAAAACTAAATCTTTCCATCTAGTTAAATAACATAATTTTTGAAAAAAAGTGAATTGTCAGCTTATTTATATCATTATATTTTAGGAAAATGAGCAGTTATTTAAATTTAAAAATATATACATTTTCAAATATGTTTTATATGTGCAATTACTTTCTAGTCTAGCCTGCACTAACACACTTGTAACTAACACTATAATGACAATAATCAATTAAAAAAAAGTTAAACGAACAGAACACGATTCATGAAAATCCTTCATACAAAATACAAATATGTATGTATGACTATATGCAAAAACTTCGTAAACAGCACTTCTATCGCTTTCCACTGGTACATTCAGTATACGTACAAACGAGCTTTGTGGAGTAATAAACATGACTGAATTTAAACTGGTCGAGATTCACAAGCTACCAATTAAATATGGCCCGGGTTAAACGTAATTTAGAATAACAAGTGTTTACTGCGATGGTTCGAATCTACTTAGACTATTTCAGTGTTATGTATCTGTATGTACATATGTACAGACATACATACATATACATACATATATATATATATATATATATATATATATATATATATATATATATATATATATATATATATATATCTTCTTCTTCCTGGCATTAGTCCCGGCTTTTTGCCAGGGTCTGCCTTCCGACTAAGACCAATCGGTCCATATGAGTGGCGAAGTGGTTTTTTGTGGAGCGATTGCCATCTGACCTCCAAACCCATTACTGGGAGAAACCAGGAAAGGAAAGGGAATAAGAGGCAGAAAGACTTGGAATATAGGGGAGGGACACCACTTACATGGATTGGATCGGGTTATGAAAGTGGTGGCTCGAGGTCCCGGGGTCGCGTACCCGTATGCCGGAAACCAAATATCGGACAGATAATTGGCTAGACACCCTCTGAGATATATATATATATATATATATATATATATATATATATATATATATATATATATATATATATATATATATATATATATACATATATATATATATATATATATATATACATATATATATATATATATATATATATATATATATATATATATATATATATATATATATATATATATATATATATATATATATATCTCAGAGGGTGTCTAGCCAATATATATGGTCTAGTCTAGCCAGCATATATATATATATATATATATATATATATATATATATATATATATATATATATATATATATATATATATATATATATATATATATATATATATATATATATATATATATATATATATATATATATTATGGAGTATATATATACTTGCAAGTTTCATGATTCACGTATATAGCAGAGAAGGGAGAGAGAACCTACACAACCTTGTTTTAAATCACTCCGTTCTCCGATTACCACTTGAATTCGAGATATTATGCTGCTTGGTGGAACTCAACATCACCCTATATCTTACTAGAATAGAGAAATGAGTATAATTGATTCCCCTGACTATAGAAAAGAGAAGCCACAATCATCGTAATGATGGTCGGAGTCGTAAAAAATGTACATATTTATTAATGAAATAGTAGATCATTAATAAATATGTAATATATATATAGGATTGCGTCATCCATATGAAAAAATAAGACTAAATTCCTCCACCGCTGACTTTTATTCTCAAGCAATTCACTATGATAAGAGAGGGCAGGCCCACTATAATGGTAATGAACAGTTTTGGTCACTTAGCGTGGCTTGGGTACTGTGACGAAGTGGAAAAATATTTTAACTTAAAACATCCAATTCTGCATAGTACAAATTGATCATATATCACTGCGATAATATCTCGTTGTATGGAGATCACAGAAGTGATTGTACGATAAAAAGAGATAACGTTAATTGAAAGTCCTCTGAGTGGAAATCGATCTAGCACATGAAAGCTTACTTATTATGTTTTTAGATGTACTTTAATTATAATCTGATATATATATATATATATATATATATATATATATATATATATATATATATATATATATATATATATATATATATATATATATATATATATATATATATATATATATATATATATATATATATATATATATATTATACTCAAAACACTACATAGCACGTAAACACTAACGTAAGATGACGTACATTTCATGTCTTTTCCAGCCAAATTAGTTTTATAAAATATTATCATATTAATATAAAATTCATAAAAATATAAGAGCCTTATCAAATGTAAAGTATATTTAAAAGTAACTAAAAAGGTTCTTTGAAAGCTTGCTAATGGTATTTTTTGTTGCGACACACTGATGTCAGATGTTGCGAGAAAATTAGGTGAGACATCGTCTTAGAGAAGAACTTTAAATTACTATATACTACAAATACTTTGAATATTTTTCCCACATATTTTTTTTAATATCTTCCTTTTTAAAATTCTATATATGTTTATTTATAGTAAAAAAAAAGAAAAGAAAGAGCTTCATGTTATTTCCCGCATATAGCAGTGAACACAGAGGGAACTTACTGTAAAGACACTCAGTGTGGGGTACTGAGTGTCTTTCGCCTTATTTTGAATACATTTCGTATTAACAAAGCTAGGCAATGAATATAATTAATTCGAACCCGCGACCATCCCGTTTACAATTCCATTTCCTATAAAGTACAAATAAAACATTTACAATACCTCCTCACATAGACACAGAAATATAAACTAGCGCAATTCGTTTCTACTTAGTTTGAGGCACGTTAGTTAAAACGTACTTGCACGGGTCTAAAACGGTCAGCCCGCACGCTACTTTGAAAGCGGCCAAACGTACATTTGATGTGGGGGAAATAAGCGACAGATTTACATTTCTAAAGTTGTGCCGCAATTTCTGCCGTTTCAGAATTAACAGCAAAGGGAAAATAAAAAGCTGCTGTTGTAGAATTTGGAATTTGACTTTGTGTACGATGGTTACAAGTTCGATTACTACCGGGGGTTTACGCTGTATCCCGCATATAGGCAGAGGGAACTTAGTGTTAAGACACTTCGTTCTCCGCTTTTCAATGATTGCGTGAACTCAATGACGCTCTCTGGCTTGTTGGCAGTCAGTATTTTTATTAAAAAAAATTAATACATAGTGAACAAAATGGACGCTCAGCTGAGAATAGTGGTAGTCCTAACATAGATTTAAGCCAATTTAGATTTAGAAGCCAAAAAAGCTGAAAGCGTCACGATACAAAAAAATAAATAAAAATGTGTGTCTGACTTAAATTAATGATCCATTGAGATATGCCTTTGACAGAGTTGATAAATATATAAGCATCCCCGCTTTTTTACTAGACAAGGAAAACCAAACAAAAAACTGCTAAAACCCTCCGGTACCGGATTTGTGACCATTTATTATCAAAATTTTGCTCTGGATTTATAATCTCTGTTTTTTCTTTACGCTTCACACTGTATCCTTAATTTTGCAGGGTGGGCAGAAGAAACCTAGTGTTAAGACACTCCGTTCCCCACTTTCCGTCTTTCGAGGCATTGCGTGATGAGTGACAGACCTCAAAACCTTGCACCCCCTGCACCTTGTCTTTGGTACCAAAGCGAAAAAAATATCAATTCTCCCCAAGTGGGAATCGAACCCGCAACCGTACCGTTTACAGTCAGGCACTCATCCACTGCACCACGACGACGCGACGGGCACTTAAATTCAATTTAATATATTTGACCACAATCTGGTCATCCGTTTTGCGATTAAGTAACAAGACTCGCAAAGTTTCAGACTTGTAACATTAGTAGCACAAACTGAAAGTTTCCGTAGAACCAGTTATGTAGAACAAGATGATCGATGTATGGCATGAATGAATCGGCTAAATACTTAAAACTATTCAGGTTAAATATATGATTCTGAGAAAGTTTATAGTGTATAAGACTTAAGGAAAGACCAAACTCATATAAGACTGTGTTTGTAAAAATAAATATATCAAATATTAATTACATTACAGGTTACATTACAGTTACATTACATGTTAAAGACCGTGCAAAGTGGAGTAGGCTCAGTCGGAAGGCAGACCCTGGCAAAAGCCGGGACTAATGCCTAGAAGAAGAAGAAGAGTTACATTACAGGCGCAGTGGGAAACTGTCGTTGTTGGTTCCATTTTTACGAATTTTTTGCGATTTTTAGGTGTATCTTTTTTTCCACAGCCTGCGAAGACAAAGTGAGGCGTTGAGTACCGCAACAAATCTAAATATCTCGAATACGAGCGAAAGATGGAGATCTGTTTGATCTGATGTTGTCTTTAAAGTAGCTTCTATTTACCAATCCTGTTGATACCTACCTACATAGGAGGATAATTCGAAAATGTATCAAGCTAAAATAGACAGATAACAGAGAAAAGAGAAACTTATCACTAAGTTCTCTATATAAGATAACGTATACGTAACGTAAGACAAAAACAGTGTACATACTTCAGTAATTCAGTAATTTACAGAATAAAAACTTTTACAAATATATTCTGTCTAAAATAATAAAATTTATATGAAAAATTGTAATTTTAAACGAATGTAGTTCTTGAGACTAAAAAAGCCACAGTCTCGGTAAGGACCCTCCCTCAACTTGAGGAGTACCGAGCATATCTCAGTACTCTCGTGGAGTCTACCATAAAATGTTTTATGTATACTATATGTATGTATTTTATATACATATATATTATACAAGTATATATAGGTAAACTGAAGTACGCAAATACATTTTTTTAATTTACTGATATGTCAATAATTGCTATTTATCTAGAAAGAATTTCTATAAATAATCGAAATGCTTTAAAATTAATGGTAATTCATCACTGGCGATTTTACAAATTATAGTATTTTTTTTATATTTAACTGTATGACGTTTGAGATTTTTAATCCGAATTTCAAAATCTCTATCAATAGTGAACCCATAATGGTATAAGCATATTGTACAATATTGGACTCTAAAGAGTATTTCTCTCCTTGTTTATCAGTTCATCAAGTATTGGTGTCAACAGAGAGATCTAGTAATAAATACTTATTGCTCTGCATTTCTAAAAAAAATTATATTTTTTTTCAATATTATATATAACAATTGAGAGGTTTTGTGCTAGTTTTCGCTATATCTTGCATATAGCAATTTCCGTCCAATTTTCGCCACATTTTAAGTGGTGGACAACGCCACGCAGTGGGAATCGAACCCACAACGTGTGTGTGTGCCAAAATAAAGAATAAAAAATATAGAATAAAATAAAGAATAAAAATAAAGATAAATTAAACTTTCTATAAAATGCAGCTCCTATCTACACATTACAGTGTTGAAGGGTTCAATACAACGGCATAATATTCGCACATTTTGGTCTGATTGTAATTAAATGGCAGTCGTAACACTCGAGTGCCTTCGAAATGGTCATGCGGAACCCTGATTTGAAATTCGGCCAAGTACCCAAAAGTTTGTAGTGCAAAAGCATTTAATGAACTACTTATACTTTTAACAAGGATTGGATGTACGTGCAAAGGTATTTTGTTAGAGGTTTTTTTTGCTAAAACACGAGTAAATCTTTTCACTTTTCTCATTAGTAGACACTTTATTGAGGTTATGGTGGTGCAGTGGGACATCTGAATATATACCTGACAGTTTTAGGTTCGATCCCCACTGGAGAGAATGAATAAATTTAATTTCCTAGTTCTGGTACGACAAAGTCCAATGTTGAGGTTCACTATTCAACGCGTCTCAGATTCATACAGAAAGCGGAGAGCGTAGTGAGTTAACACTGTTTAGGTGCATTATAAAATATTATTTAAAACCATATCTGTCTTACATTATCATTGACATATCTTGACATATTTGAAAATTTAAATTATTACCAAAAACAACTGCACTTTTTTAATAACATACATTGTTATATGGCAATATCATTTAATTAAAATCTCATTTTAATAGCAAAATACTTTCCTTATGATTTATTACACAAAAACGCTTAAAACAAAACTGTTGCATATAAAATTTTCCATTTTTAAAGTATCCCGCATACTATATAAAATTCGCGTGCCGAAACCACATTATATATGGTGTTGCCATTAGCCAGTAAGTCTTGTTGCAAAGCACTGCTCGTTTTAGTGCCTTTTATTTTTTTTTTTTTTTTTACAAAATCACCCATTAGTTGAAAATATTTCAGCGTTTATTAATAGAGTAACGTATGTACTAGAAATGTTAAAAGGGATACTAATATCAATTTATTTTTATTTTTTCTTTTCTCAAATTTTTAAATATGTAATTTTATCGCTATATATAATGATATTATAAGAATATACTAAGCGTAAGACATTCTTTTCTATTAGCAGTAAAAACTTCAACCAAAAGCAACGTTTAATTTACTTTGGACTCCTTAATTTTAAAAAAATCTATTAGTTTTCTTTAATCAAATGAATGGTACGTATTTTGCTATAAAACGATTTTTGTTTCAAAATCTGACATATTGAACCCTTTGCAGTTGTTCTATATACCACCACGCCAAAGCCCATTCTGCGAGAATCGAAGTTCGGTCGGTTCGGTTGTAGCTTGAAATAATTATTGTGTCAACTGACAGACAAAAAAAAGTGTACAATACTTAAATATATACGCAAAAAAACCGTACTATATTTTTTTTATTTAGCCCATTGCTTATAAAACTGTACTTAAAAACTATAATTAAGTGTACTATCAAAATTATTATTCGATAGATAACAAGAACGAACGGCCTCTCTAAATTTGCTTACCTCTTTCACAAAAAGCGCCCTCATAGTCCCCGTCTCTACATTCGCATATCGGCCCATCATCAGTGCTGATGCAGACGCCGCCATGCTGGCAGGGGTCGCGGCGCTCGCACGCGTCTCCGCTTGCGTTGGTTATACGTGAACTCTGGAACAAATTGTTTTGTTACTCATGTTATATTTATTTATACTCTGTGTAATATAGTTAATGGCAATAGGGCCTTATTAGAATTAAGTTAATTAAGTTAAATTAAGTCAAATACTTAGTAGTACTTTCGACTGTACTGTTATGAACTAGTTGGCGACTATTACAAATGACTGGACCCCTAAGGAATAAATTATTATATAAGTAAGTAAGTAAGTAAGTAAGTCAAGTAAGTCTTCGAGTAACGTCAAAGAAAAAGAAATTATATCCAAAATGTATATAAGATTTTTCACAAATGATACGGACTATGTGTATGTACTGAATAATATGAAATATAAAAAAAAAAATACATCTACTATTGCTTTGGATTGGCTACTAATTTAAAATTCATATTGTTACGGAGATAATAAATACAGTACTATATAAAAATGAACAAATTTTTTTTATATTTCTTGTTTGTTATTTAAAGTATACATTATATATAGATTTTAAAAAAATTATAATAATTCTGTTAGTAAAATAAAATTGGTTAAGACGTAGATTTATCAGTACCTATATATTACGATTCCATCAGCCACATGCCATTTCGATGCGCAGATACTCTGAACAAAGATAAAAAAAAATGGAATCCTATCAAGGCGGGTCAAACTTTATAGTCTCACTCGAAAATAAGCAAGCCAAATTTTATATTTACGTCAAATTTTTACTTGCTCGACCTCGTTTTCTTGAGTTAAAACCTCATCATAGAAGAGCAGAACAGAATCTTCTGATAGATAAATGAATAACTATCTGAGAAATGGTTATTCAACAGTTACCAAGAAAAATTCAGTAAGGCGACTCAAGTCCTTTGATCGAAATTATGATTTATAATCGCAGGATTATTCAGCGATATTATAGAGTATTTGAAGAAAATATTAATTTCAACGCTCTAGTTAGGTAAATTGTTATCACAGATACTGCTCCCTTAATCGCAGTATTAAAAAAGGCATAATAAAGAGAATAGTTCTTATACTTTAAGAAAATATATAAAAATTTGTACGCTGGATTTGAACCCGCACCTCACGGAAACCGTCCAAGCGCTCTGACCACTCTAAAACTCTAACTCTAAGCAGTGCGTTCTTCCTCATGCTGCGTCGAAATGTACATATACAATACAACTTATTACATTAACATTTCTGTACAGACATTTTTACCCAAAGATTATTGTGAACAGTTCTATCAACCTACCCCAATGGGAAACGAACCCATTATGATCACTTGTACACTGTAACTAAAATTACTTGTTTATTCTATTTTTGAAATTTATTCTGAAATTTAGTATAGTATAGATAATAGAAGAAAATTCATAATTTATTGTCATAAAGAAGAAGAAATAAATTTATTATAACATAATTTACTAACGTTAGACAGTCGTTACTTTAATCTAGCAAAGTTTTACGTGTCTAGAATATGAAATGTCTAATTAAATTGACATTATTTATTCATTACTTCTACAGTGTACCTAACAAGAAGTGAGTATCTAGAATTTAAATAATTTTAACAAATTTAAATAATCTTTTGAGCAAGTTATTACATTTTTTTTTTTATTTTAACAAATTAAAAAGCATCATGACGTAGCGGCACTTTGTTCTGCCATTGCGATATCACGATGTCTCTTGGGGGGGAGTGTCTTAACACTAGGTTCTCTCTATCTAGGGTACAGCCTGAAGCTAAACAAAAACATTATTTTACATGAAACGCTTAGAATTTGTTTTAAGTACATAAATTAAACTAACGTTTTACATACATACGTATATATATTTTCCAATAGATATATTATCTTGAAATGACAATTGAATGAAAAAACAAGTTTTCTAATTTCTTTTTTTGAAGTTGTAATATACCTAACTAGTGGAAAACAAATTTGAATCTATCTCGAACTGACTCAGTCTGATTTGACAATCAGTGTTAATTAATTCAACTTAATATTACCTAACATATACGTCATATATTCGTATCCTAGTAAGTTTTTTCCTCAAAATGGAGAGAAAATTGAGAGCGTAGTGATGTACACATTTCTCTATACCTCAAAAACTATAAAATACGATAAAGCGGACGAAAAAAAACAACGTCAAATGAAAAGATGAATAGCACTTCATTATTACAACACGAGTTCATTTCGAGAAGCGTCGCTTTATCACAAGTTGAAAATTGAAAAATGAATGGTTCGTGAAAGATAGTTTCGGACAGAACATCGATTATCTAACTCGACAGACGTTTGGATGAATTATGTTGAATAATGTACTTTTCCAACTACTCGTATGAAATGCAGAAGTTTAGATGGATGAGGACATTTTGTTGGACCACGCGATAAGCACGTGATAATAAACACAAAGCCGTGGGTTCCGGCGCTACCAGCGAGAATGTATTTTTTAGGTTCACGCTGTATCCCGCATATAGCACGGTAGGCAGAAAGAATCTAGTGTCAAGATACTACATGTTGATTGATGAAAGTCAATGCCCCAGTTTGTCGGTGGTATCAGAGCAGAAGAGATGAAGATGCTGAGATGGATGTGTTACGCGGTCCGACAGCATACGCAACACATTCATTCGAGGTAGTCTTGGGGTCCGTGACGTAGCGGATAAGCTCCAAGAGCGTCACCTGAGATGGTATGGCCATGTTATGCGCCGATCTGAGAACTATGTCGGAAGGAAGTGCCTTGACATGTCTGTCCCTGGAGTTAGACCACCCGGACGCCCAAGGAAGCGATGGCTGGATGTCGTGACACAAGACATGAGAGCCAATAGATTGAGAATGTTAAAGACCGTGCAAAGTGGAGTAGGCTTAGTCGGAAGGCAGACCCTGGCAAAAGCCGGGACTAATGCCAAGAAGAAGAGATCAGAGCAGAAAAATGAAAATAATCCTTACCCCCAAGTGGAAATAGAAACCACAATCATCGTGTTTGTATGCAAACGTTATGCCACTGTGCTAAGATGGTTTTAAAATGTTAATATATAAAAATGTTTTTGTTTTCATGGTCTGATTAGACAATATTATATATAAACTAGGTCCCCCTGTTAAACCTACTATATGCGTGAAGCTAAAAAAATGACCCAAAAAATATTGACTCGCAATTTTTTAAATTTTTGCTTTCAAAAGGTACAGCTATTCAGAGGAAACATTAAAAAATAAACGATATACCTTGGTAGCGACTCGTATATAGGCCATGAAGTATTGAATACTTTACAATGATTAAATTTCAATATTTGTCTATTTTCATATGTAGTTTTGCTGCATTTACTTGAAAAATTAATTATTACATAGATTATTTGTAATAAATTGTTAAAAAACAAAAGGCAAGGCATTTAAGGGAACCGAGATTTTCATATTCAATAAATAAGATCAATTGCTAACAATATAAATGATAAAAAAAACGCCGAGAAAATGTTTAATATAAATACGTTATTTGTATTTCTTCCAGGAAATTAAATCCTGGTGTATTTAAATGAAAATCTCTTAAACGGTTTGTATGAAATTAAAACAATATAAATACTTCAATAAAAGAAGCACCTTCATAGCGTTGTTGGCAATCATAGCAGCTTTACCTTTACCTAGCTTTTCATAGTAACCTGTATATATATAGCAGGGTAGGCAGCAAACATTTGGTGTCGAGACACTCTGTCTTTCCGTTCGAAGCACAACGTCACTCTTCGATATATCACAATAGTATAGATTTAGAATTCCTTACATAAATAAATATAAAAAATTATAAAAGAATAGTTACATTCCCTTTGCCTAAACCACAAAATACAATAAAAATGTAAAACAAAGAAAAATTTAAAAACCCACTTACAATCGTTTTCCTCGAAAATTATTAATATAATAAATTATATACGGTATCAAGAGCTTCTTGCCTCTCGATTGGTCCTAATTAACAAGCGTGCCTTTGATCTTCTTAGAGTGATCTCTTGTGTGATACGTTATTATCTTTCCAGCCTCATTTAACATAGTACGGGACGTACATAGGTATATTTTTATTGGATTTAATACCATTAAAAAACCAATAATTAAAAAAATAAAAAAATAATAGCATTATCTATATGTAAATGTATAGCGTCTCACTGCAAACCCGACTCTTAAAAGAACACAAAGCGAATCGTTGGGTTCCGCCACTGAACACGCAATATATCGAAATCGAGAGGAAAGTGGAAAGCGGAGAGTCTTCACACCAAATTTCCCTCTTCCCTGCTATATGCGGGATGTAGAATTCTTTAACTGTGCTGCTGTTGGACACAAAAATGGACATTTACGATGGTCGTAAGTTCGATTATCGAAAGAATACTTAAATTTAGGATATTCGTAATACTTGAAGTTTTATTACGACTGTTAATTTTAGAGGCGATACGTAATAACGTATTTAATGAAGAAAATACTTCATGAATGAGAAATGGATCCAACCCAGCAACCACAATGCCACGATGGCTTCAATAGAGTTTTTCACCATCTTCTATAAGTCAGATTAAGCACAAACTTATAAATGGACAGGCCGGGAGAAGTCTATTGTCAACTTCTGAACACTACATATTTCAAGAACAAAAGAACAAAACAACCCGTAACCATGAAACGAATAATTCGTTACACAACGCCACCAACGTTAAATATTTGAAAGCTCCATATAGCTTTTTAATTATTTTATTTTTTTAAAATTGAAAATCAAAACACAATTTCATGAAATTAGGCATCTATTAAAGTAGTAATTAAAACTAAGAAGTACTTGTAAAATCTCTACAGGTACTATTGGCGGAAGGCCAGAATATTTGCCGAAAAGTTAATGGTCTCACCTCCTTTTTCTTCTTCTAGACAGTCTTCGAACGAAATTGAGTTATTTTCGGCGGAAAATGCAATTTTTCAGCATATTAAGTTTTGCAGCATTTGCGGTATATATTTTTTTAATAGTTCTTACTTTACCATGTAGAATAATTCCACTTATTACTTAATTCATTTATATATAATTTTTCATACAAAAAGGTAACGGAGAAATACCTTTTGAAGTGCGGCGTTCAGTTCCGCAATGATGGAAGATGTACTAAACCTCCCGGCATGAAATGTGTTAAGCACAGTCACGCTCTTTCCCGCTTATAACAGGATAAGTAGAGAGCGTAGTGTTAAGACACTTAATTTCCCATTTTCCTCCCAAATCGAGACATTGCGTGTGGATGGCGAAAAACCAACGCCACGCATTGTCTTACATTATGCTATGCAATGCTATGCAATGCTTACCAGAGCGACGAATTGAAATAAATCACGAGTGGGAAACGAACCCACAACCGGTCGCGTTTACAATCAGACGCTTTGGCGCTGCGCCAAGACGTCCTCAACATATTAAGTTACAGCCAATTATATCATATTATAACGACCTCACGTAATTTATATTTATAATCGAATACAATATATGATCACGCTAGTAACAGAAATCACGAACTAGCTCGTAGCTGTAGCTGTAGCTTGAAGCGTAGCGTGTAGACCGCACACTATACTGCGACAAAATTTGTATATTTTTGTATATATATATATATATATATATATATATATATATATATATATATATATATATATATATATATATATATATATATATATATATATATATATATATATATATATATATATATATATATATATATATATATATATATTATGCGCCTGATAAAAAAGTTATAAATTGAATTATTTTAATTTTACGATGTAATAGCACAATAAACGGTGTTGAGTTTCGCAAACAAAATATATATATATATATATATATATATATATATATATATATATATATATATATATATATATATATATATATATATATATATATATATATATATATATATATATATATAAATGTACTTATATTGCCAACATGTTCAGTCAGACACTTCTATAAATGGAAGATTAGAAAAAAACAGATGAGAAAATAGTGACATTATGGTTAAATTTATCTAAAATGTTATAACAAAACATAATACGCTTCTGAACCCCTAACAAAATCGTCCCACGCGCCATACCTCAATGACCGTGGGTGTTACAGTATAGATGTTAAAGGTACTACGTAGGTGGCAGTGTGAATATACGGGGTGTAAATTTACTCATATTATTATAAATTGTAATTAAAAAAAAAAAGGTTCAAAATTTCTAATAAATAATGAGTAATCTTATTTTCTTTGCTATAATAAGTGATACAATGTCTTGATTTCTAGCGGAAAGTGGAAACGAGAGTCACTTTATATTAGATTTGGTAGATATGTCCTAGATATGGTTATCTAAAAGCCTTAAACAGAACTATTTAAATTGATATGTTTATTAGAGAGAAACAGCTTTGAATATAACTTAAAATAATATAATTTATATGAATACCTGCCTACCTGCCTACCCTTGCTCCCTCTACAATATTCTCTTTGCCTATTCTACAAAAAATCAAATTCTAAAGAAACAAATATATAATATTAATTATACACAAACAACAGACGAGGCCTATTTAAAAATAAGTGCAGTGGCAACAAAAACTTAATTTTCAAATGACCTGACACAGTTCACTCATGAATGATAAGAGTAAACAATTTGTCATACATAAAAGGGGCATTAAAGAGCTAAGTTGACCCGCTTGGCACGTATATCTGCTACGATATATATATTTTTTTTTATTTTCTACTGACTTTAATCGACATAATTATACAAATTATTAAATATCTAGATTTCTTTATAGTTCACTTGTTTAGTCACAAGATAGACTCCGATGATTACACAATCCATTTACAATTAAGGAATGCTGGTACTTATAATAGTTTCGCTCTTGTCTGTATATTTTTTGTTGTATTCCGAATGTATCAGTATATGTAGTTACGGAACTCAACGCTGCACTTTGTCTTTTTAACGAAGCGAGATAATGAAACTTGTTATGCCAGTTTGGAAATCGAACCCACTTCCGTTGTGGTTACAATGAGATGCCGTATCGCCACCACGACGAATTGTAAGTTGCATATTGAACATATATATATATATATATATATATATATATATATATATATATATATATATATATATATATATATATATATATATATATATATATATATATATATATATATATATATATATATATATATATATATATATATATATATATATGAAAGTGGAAACGAGAGTCACTTTATATTAGATTTGGTAGATATGTCCTAGATATGGTTATCTAAAAGCCTTAAACAGAACTATTTAAATTGATATGTTTATTAGAGAGAAACAGCTTTGAATATAACTTAAAATAATATAATTTACTTGCCTATATGAATACCTGCCTACCCTTGCTCCCTCTACAATATTCTCTTTGCCTATTCTACAAAAAATCAAATTCTAAAGAAACAAATATATAATATTAATTATACACAAACAACAGACGAGGCCTATTTAAAAATAAGTGCAGTGGCAACAAAAACTTAATTTTCAAATGACCTGACACAGTTCACTCATGAATGATAAGAGTAAACAATTTGTCATACATAAAAGGGGCATTAAAGAGCTAAGTTGACCCGCTTGGCACGTATATCTGCTACGATATATATTTTTTTTTTATTTTCTACTGACTTTAATCGACATAATTATACAAATTATTAAATATCTAGATTTCTTTATAGTTCACTTGTTTAGTCACAAGATAGACTCCGATGATTACACAATCCATTTACAATTAAGGAATGCTGGTACTTATAATAGTTTCGCTCTTGTCTGTATATTTTTTGTTGTATTCCGAATGTATCAGTATATGTAGTTACGGAACTCAACGCTGCACTTTGTCTTTTTAACGAAGCGAGATAATGAAACTTGTTATGCCAGTTTGGAAATCGAACCCACTTCCGTTGTGGTTACAATGAGATGCCGTATCGCCACCACGACGAATTGTAAGTTGCATCTTGAACATATATATATATATATATATATATATATATATATATATATATATATATATATATATATATATATATATATATATATATATATATATATATATATATATATATATATATATATATATATATATATATATATATATATATATATATATATATATATATATATAGATATAGATATATATATATATATATATATATATATATATATATATATATATATATATATAGATATATATATATATATATATATATATATATATATATATATATATATATATATATATATATATATATAGATTTATATATATATATATATATATATATATATATATATATATATATATATATATATATATATATTGTAAGCAGGGTGGGTAGAAGGAACATGATTTTTCTAACGAGTGAGACAATTCTATAATACTAATAAAATTGCAAAAAATATTTGCAAAAAAAAGTATTTATCTTTTACGTATACACATAAACCTAATATAATAAATTAATCTTACAAAATAACTATACGTATATTTTCATTCCTGCAAAATGGATCCGCCCACTGCCGCTACCTCCGTAGTACCTGCGTACATTAATCGTCGTGATGTTTCACGCGAAATTAAGCAATTATACCTTCATCCTAGTTGCCACTTGAGGCGGTTTTCGGGTACACCATTTATCATAATTTTCTTCACATTCGCTAAATGTATTCTATAGGGGCATATAGCAAGCAAAAAGCAAACAACGCTGCATTAGATTTTAACTTTTTAGAGTAGAATAGCAATAATATTGTATTTTAATGGCGTAGATGGATTAGACGTTTAAATTTTAAAGGAATTATTTAATTAAGCGACATAGTGATGTACCACAGCAGTCACTATACCTAACTAACAAGCTAGAGATGTGCTACAGGTATAAATTAGTATAAACTTACTCCATTATTCTTTTTAAAGCCATTTAAAATATCAAAATCAGTAATTGTGTATGAAATAAGGCACACTCTCACCTCAGGAACAGTTTCTTACATCGAAGCGATTAACGAGGCCTTCGTAGAAGACCATCGTGTCGCAGAGGCACAGTGTCTGACTGTTTGCGGGTTTGTGGGTTTGATTCCCACTCGGGGAGAATTGATTATTTTCATTTTTTTCGTTCCGGCAACAAGATAAAAAGCGTAAACCAAAAAAAAAAAGATAAACGAGCCTCTCTCCACAAATACACAGTATAACACAAAAAATAATATAAATTCTAACCAATAGTTTATGAGATTAACGCGTTTAAATAAACAAAATCGCATAAGTAACATAAATACTAAGAAAAAAGAGAATTCGTATTCATAACCACCGTTCATACACATCCCAACTACTTTACACTGGAGTGATAATCTGTCTATTTCTATACAGAATATATACCTTTCCTATCTATCCTTTGATAAATATGAAGCGTCATTTATGTATAGCATTTCCATTTTCATATTTCTTGGCTTATCCGATAATGTTAATTGACTCAAGGCAAAAGTTATGAAATGCGGTCCTTATATTAAATAAGTTTCGTTTTACAAAACTAAATTAGTTCTTCGTAAGAAGGTGACGTGATGTATATCTTCTTTAGATAACTTGATGGCACATTGGTTAGAAATAATTCATAGTACAATTAGCCAATGGGTTCTAATGCCTGTAGATAATAATTTTTTTTTGCCCATCGTGTTTGTAGTGGGTTCTGTACCCACTCGTGGCAAATAATTTTTGTCTTAAAGCTCTGGTGGAGATACAGAACGTGTCGTTGAATTCCGCCATTCAATACGCACTTTTTATAATTAAGATGTCAAACTGAGAACAGAATATCGTAGCATAATTTTTTCTTTACCTACTCTGCTATATACAGAATAAGTGAAGTGAAGCTGTGTATATATATATATATATATATATATATATATATATATATATATATATATATATATATATATATATATATATATATATATATATATATATATCTCGCTATGGCGAATAGATTTGAATCACTCTCATTCCCTGGTTTAGAAAGCTAAAACACAGTGTTAGGTTCCGCACTTTCAACACGTGAAGTCTTGAAACGACAGTGAAAAACGGAGAATATAGCAGAGCTAAAAAAACGCTAACAGCTTATATAAAGCTATTTCATTCCGTAAATGCTACCGACACTCAGCAGAAATCGAACTCTGTACCATTAAATATCATTTTCTACCAAAAAACAGTTCTCGTTACAAGTTCTATTAGGACTTTCATGTTGACACATATTAGATGTTCAATATACGCGCGACACATCGCTCTCGTCATGTTCGTTATTCCTCCGCCCTTGACATTTGCCGAGTTCCTAAGTGGCTTTCGTACTTGCGTAGAAATTATTTGTATATATAAATATATACGTAACTTCTATAGATTATTTTACATACTGATATTATATGTAAAGTTGAAATATTTACTAGGTGGTGGAGCTCAGGAACTGGTGCTCGTATTTAAATATTATTTTTATGCTTAATAATCTATGTACCAAGACAGACGATACAATATAATATATTGTTAATCTTTTCAATATGGGACATACTGTACTTGCAAATTTTTTGTATCATAGACGATTCTTATATATTTAAGAGGAAAGCTGCAGGTGAAAGGTCATTTTACATTTAAAATAAGTCAAGTTCATGTATAATCAATCAAGTCAAGTTCATGTATAATCAATCAATTGTATCATACACGAATCTTATATATTTCATAAAAATGAAAGCTGCAGGTAAAAGGTCATTTTACATTTAAAATAAGTCAAGTTCATGTATAATCAATCAAGTCAAGTTCATGTATAATCAATCAAGTCAAGTTCATGTATAATCAATCAATTGTATCATACACGATTCTTATATATTTCATAAAAATGAAAGCTGCAGGTGAAAGGTCGTTTTACATTTAAAATAAGTCAAGTTCATGTATAATCTTCCTTACTGTTTCTAATATTATTAAACAGCAAAAAACAATTTCCCACCGATTCACACCTAAATCCAGATCCCGGTCAATCCAGACCCATCACGTTTGCACTTGGATTCTGTTCCACGGCGCAACGACGGCATCGGTATTTGAGTATAAATAATTTGAATGTAAGTAATTGACTTTTATTGTGTTTCTTTACAAAATGTCTTCAAATTGGAAGGCAGAGAGTATTATGTTTCAAATTAGTGTATCTCTGCCTATACGGTAGATGAGTGAAGTACGTCAATGCATAAAATAAGTTCTATAATAAATACTCTAAATACAGGTAAATTTTAAAAAGCATACGATATAATAATATCGAGATAATAATATTAGAAGACAAATCTCTAGCCTTACTCACGATTGGCAAAGAAAACTGACAACTAAATTAAACTGTCAAGACCCCATTACCCACTTGCTGTCAGAATTACGGAGTGACAGAGTTCTACGCTGCTCGAAACGCTATATATAAAGAGTTCTACGCTGGAAATTAAATGTATATTATATAATATTGCCCTACACTAGGTTCCTACGGTTCCGTCTGCCTGCCCCGCCATGTGCGGGATACAGCGTGAAGCTAATTTATTAATATATTGTGTTCATAAATCGAGCCAAGTAAGTTAACAATGTAATGCAAATGTACGTACATGATTAACATTCTTACTATTAATATGGTAAGTGTGGACCTACATTATATATTATTCTTGTTCAATGACGCTTTTCATGTCACTGGCCCCACTCCGAGTGAGGGCACTTCAACTTGGCCAAGTGATCTCTGTAAGATTAAAATTGCATCTGAAAATAACTTATTTAACTTAGAAAACTACTTTGCCATAACCCGAGTTATACCCGAGAATACGAAGATATTTAGATTTAAGAAAACAATGCAATTTGGTAAATAGAGACGGTCTGTCTTATTGTATAGCGTCGGTAATATCTTTGTACGAAAGTTAAATTAATCTAGATCTGCGCTGCAGCTTCGTCTGCTTGGATTTCAAGATTAAGTTCGGGGAAGGGAATGAATGTATATTTATAAAATAGTATAAATATATTAAAAGATTATTATGTTAAGCCAGATTATATACTATGTTTGAATTTTCCTCAAACATGTTTTCTCTTTTACGGATACGGTTACTTTTACGCAATGAGTATATATATATATATATATATATATATATATATATATATATATATATATATATATATATATATATATATATATATATATATATATATATATATATATATATATATATATATATATATATATATATATATATATAAATATATATGTAAAGTAACCAATAAACATACACTTACAATATGTTTAAGCAGATCCACTTAATTGTAGCGCAATGTCAGCTATCTAACATGACAAGATGGCCACGACGCGACGCGAGGCTATTAACTGAAGTGGGTTATTGAGTGTGGGATTCAGGTGCAATTAATAAACAATTGAAAATTAATCACTCAGCTGTAGATATTAGTATATGTATGAAATGTATATGTAATTTCATTTGTGTGGATTGTAAAACATAAAATCCCGTTTTATCCGTTGATATTGGAAATCCTCTGCACTGCACAACGCTCCCTGAGGATCCTTTATACGTTTTACGTAGTTACGTAATTGCGGAGGACTGACTGAGGAGGAAGGCGGAGGAAATTCTCTAAAAAAATATATATATATTTATTTATATATATATATATATATATATATATATATATATATATATATATATATATATATATATATATATATATATATATATATATATATATATATATATATATATATATATATATATATATATATATATATATATATATATATATGCAATAATTAGAGAACGTAGTAGCTATATGCAATAGAATATTACTAATATTACATTATACTCTTTCTTTTCTTCTTCGTCTTCTTTTAGTTGCTGTATCCGGTATATAGCACTAAAGAGGAAACACTAGTGTTAAGACACTCCGTTCTCGCTGTATAAATTTATTATTTTTCTATACATATATCTTTAATAGACGCATAAGTCAATAAAGCGTTCGAAATCTCTCCTATCGTACACTTCACGTCAGCTTATGTCATAAACAGTTTTATTCTTCATAACCTCACGTCATAAACATATTTAATGAGTATATCAGAAACCGTATATTTTTAGATACATGTGTAATAAAAACTACAATAATTATAAATTTATGGCTTTATGAAATGACATATATATATATATATATATATATATATATATATATATATATATATATATATATATATATATATATATATATATATATATATATATATATATATATATATATATATATATACACAAAACGCAGTAATAAATTATGTTGTCATTATAAAATTATTCAGAAATGGTATCAAATGATATCGATATATCAATAATGGTCTCGAATGGGAGAAAGTAAGGAACGGAGTGTCTTAACACTAGGTTCCCTCTCTCTACGCTATTATATGCGGGATACCGCGTGAAGCTAGTAAAGAAATCATTTATAATATAAACATTTATCTGGTGTAGCTAAAGATAAAGCTTGTTTCCAAATAGACGAAAAGAATAATAGGAATAACAAGGACTTTTAATTCGTTAATAGCTTCGCGCTGTAGCATACCGTATATAGAACGATAGGCTGAGATAACTCCCGTCAAACGTCAAGTATAACGAAAAAAAATTGCATTCATTGTTTTAGTTTTCTTTTTTATCTATTATAATGATACAAAGAAAATATATTAATTAAAATAAATTAATATGGGATAAAATTAATTTATTTGTAATTTATAATTTTATAATAATACATTTTATTAATTTCTATTTATAATTATCTATATTTTCAATAATTCATATATTGTTAATTTTTTTAAGCTTCACGCTGTATCCCGCACATAGCAGGATGGGCAGAGGGAATCGTAGGCAAAAGGATCCTAGAGTTAATACACTCCATTCCCCACTTTTCGCCTTTCCAGGTATTGCTTGTTAAGTGGTAGAACTAGACGCCACGCTTTTGCCTTATTTTCTATATGAATAAGTTAATATTTTGTTTTTATGAAATTGTTGTAACACATGTTGTTAGCCTAATAAAATAAATAACTCTAACTAAAAAAAGTGTAAAACAAAAAAAAAATACATTATATACATTTTTTTATTCTAGTATCTAGGTAATGTTCAAGACTTATTTCTTCGAATGGAAAATATTTTATCCAATAAACTACAGTCAAGGTAAATAAATCCTCTTAAGAGGTCATGTTTCTTATTTCAAAGAAATAATACTATAGAAAATCAATAAGCCGTTTCTTTGATACCCAGGCCTTTGTACTTCACGGTCTTGTTCGCGTATAATTAAACAATTTATATTGAAATCACAATAATTTATCCACACGTTATAGTGTAAATAAAATTAAAGAATAATATAACAAGAATAATATAACAAAATAGAATAATATAACAAAAAAAGCCTCCAAATTAAAGACACATAAGTTATAAATAAAATTGTATTATCTATTCAATTCTAAACGTATGCATCTACGCTGATGATTTACACGGCACTTGCTTGCCTGGCCTGGCTCCTAGAATAGTAAGGACTCACTACGGGCTCCTTATAATTATAGTAAACCACCAAACACGATTAAAGTGCCTAACATAGTGTAACCTCTATCCGGGTTTTACTCTACGATTGTTTTATACAAAACAGTATAAGACTTACTTATTAGAATATGCTGCTAAACATACGTAAAATCAGACAAAAGCTTCATTTTTTAAAGTATTTTCTATGTTTTTTTTAATTATTTACTGCATAGATAGAGAGTACTTAGTGCCCAATCACTACGATCTCTGCGTTCCGCCAAAATTCGCGATATTGCGTGTTCAGTGGCGGAACCAAACGCTG
Source organism: Dione juno (assembly GCA_037127375.1). NCBI lineage: Eukaryota > Metazoa > Arthropoda > Insecta > Lepidoptera > Nymphalidae > Dione > Dione juno. The sequence continues at coordinate 1,307,026 of JAXRJS010000067.1, forward strand.
CGCTTTCTTAACCTCTTCCTTGAATAGCCCTGCTTGTGTTTATTAATTTATCTTTCTTCATAGACTATCTTAATAAATTCCATTTAATTTTTTCTATTCCTAATATTAATATTAAATATAAAATAATAATGTTTTAGTGTAAATTCTACGATTCATTTCAATTTGCATTGCATATAAGTGGAAAGTAGGTCAAAAGCGTATTTTAAGCTCTATCTATTTCGTATAATTCCTGTGAAACGAAAATTATAATATTACGTATATAAAAGCCTCTTCGCTCTAAGACCCTTCAGAAGCGTAGTGACTTTTAAAACTACTCGAATTATCACAATTGCCATGTTGGATGTTTTGGATGAATCGTAATCGCTAGTTAACTTATACTAGGTCGTCGTAGCGCAGCGGCATTGCGTCCGTCTGTGAACTGGACGGCTACGGGTTCGATACTCACTCGTGGGAATGAGTTATTATGTATACAACTCGACACGTACTGTTACGAAAATGAAATGCCTGAAATCGGAGAACGGAGTGTCTTAACACTAAGTTCAGTATTGCTGCTGTGCAGGTCACAGGATAAAGCTAAAAAAAATTATAACCAGATGATACGAGGTGCGTTTTCATTCAATACTAAAGATGAAACCTTCATTTACCTAATGTTCGGTTGAGCAAAATCCGAAACTATTTTTGTTTTTCTTATATACCATCTAATGTAAATGATTATCCTGAGTGGAACAGGTTTAGTTTGATCTACATACAACAATTTTTTCAATATAATTGTAGCAGTCAAAGTCTTGTACATTCTTCTTATGTATAGTACATCTTCTTCTACATATGTATATATTTCAGCTATGCTAATGCTATATATATATATATATATATATATATATATATATATATATATATATATATATATATATATATATATATATATATATATATATATATATATATATATATATATATATATATATATATATATATATATATATATATATATATATATATATATATATATATATATATATATATCTTCTTCCACTTTGCATTATCCCGGCCTATTGCCAGGGTCTGCTTTCCTACTTAGTCTACTCCACTTTGCACGGTCTTGAGCATCCTCAGTGGTTAGTCCATTGGCTCTCATGTCGTGCGTCACGACGTCCAGCCATCGCTGGGGGGTCTTACTCCAGGGACAGACATATCAAGGCATTTTCTTCCGACGTAGTTCTTAGGCCGGCGCAAAACGTGGCCATACCATCTCAGACGACGCTCTTGGAGCTTATCCGCTACGTCACGGACTCTCTCTCAAAGCTCTCAGAACCAAATGTTCGACATCGCAAATAAATGCAGAAGCCTATATTCTATATAAAAATAACCTCACTAATCTCACAAATCAAATTCAGTTGCATGTGTCATATCGGAATAATAAATCTTCTAGGAATATTTAAAATTCTAAATTCCCAGGTGCAGATTAAAAACGCATCTCGTATGCGGCCAGGTAATGGCTTTTTAATGTGGTCCATTTAGCCACAGTCTCCCCACACTTTGCATGTTCACTTTAGAAAAAGTCATGTTTTGATAGGCGATAGTGTTACTATAGAGGCAAGAAATTTCAAAAATATTTACTCCTGTATATATTTAAGTTAGGATACATTAAAGTAAACCTAAGTAGGGTTTAATTTCTGATTGTTCTACCAAAGAGATTTTAAGAACAAAAAATCATCTCCTAGTAAAATAAATATCGCAATAAAATATTCTCTCACAATTTTTCAACACATTAATTTTCTACAAATCTGTAGCTGTGATATAGATACGTTTAAGTATATCTCACAGTAATAGAAAACGGTAGCGATGTTTGGGGTCGAGATCATTTCGAACGAGTCGGTCGTATATTGAATTCTGGATAGTGCACTTTATTCGACTTGGCAAGTGCCACCAAGTATATGGGAATATAGTGTAAATCTACACTGTTATTATAAAGAGCTTTAAAACTCATTTAAACTCAATCGATTAAGCACAATTCGAATCTATTTCACTGAAATTCTATTTCAAATTTGAGATAAATAACAAAGTTGTCTAGGAACCTGACCAAAATTTTAAATATAAGAGACTGTCGTGGCGGAGAGGTACCGCATCTGCCTTACCGAATAATTTATTCTCTTCGAATGGGATTCGAACCCACAAACCGTCGCGTTTGTAGGTTCGATTGTGGAATGAGTAATTTTCATTTTCTTCGCTCTGGTATCAAGACAAAGCGCGGTGTTGTCACGAAAGGCGGAAAGCGTTGAACCGAGTGTCTTAACATTAGATTCTCTCTGCCCACCCTGCTATATGCGGGATACAGCGTGAAACTATACTAAAAAATAACAAAATATTGCCCTAACTGAAATTCGAACTCATAAACACCTATTAGCTGTACTATGACATTTTGAAAATTGAATACGCTAAACCTAAACTGAATTAACTAGCGAACACAAACATAATTTATTATCAAGAACTTAAAACCGTCTGAACTGTCCCGGGATTTATGAAACTTCCTGCTTTAAGAGAATCATCTTGAATAAGAATCGAGGGGATGTAAATTTGAATTTTTAAATTTAAGCGCAGACAAATAAAATATATATGTAAATGTCTCCGTACCAGATTTAGATGGTACTGTCAGTTATAAAATTGTCACAGAACATTGATATATACGGTTGTAAAACGTCAGAGAGCCGAAAATAGAAAAGTGTTTTAAAAGAAAACAATAACTTCCTTCTTTTTCCTATTTTTTTTAAAAAGAAACTAGTTTTGATTAAATTATGGACATATCTATAATATGTGAACTATTTGATATCTAAAAAACTGACATTTTCTAATAATTAATTAATCATTATATTCTTATTAAAACGAAACGAACGTTTTCTTCTTATGACCAGTATTTATTATGAAAATATATCAAAGTAATAATAATAATATAAAAAGTATAGTAGTTATAGAGTATATATTTTTAAAAAAAGTAGCTCAAAGCCATAGAAGCCATAGAGTATACGAGACCAATTATATAACAGACGAATAATAAAAATCGTCCATATTAGATTGTTAACTAATCGTGGATTTATTTGCGACCGCACACGCGGATTTGGGAATACGAAGGAAATAATCCATTGAATTTATATGTATATATATATATATATATATATATATATATATATATATATATATATATATATATATATATATATATATATATATATGTTTTTATATACGAAAATCGATTTTCATATTTGGAACTTATGAAAAATAATATGACTACGTGTGCAGAGTAGAAACTCAAAACCACCTTCATCTTAAGAGATCAAAAAATAATTTACCTAGGGTTGGAATCTAATACCACCGTATTAAAGTCATACTGTATACAATCGCGCCACGACAGCCCAAACTATTATTTTGTAGCTTATTTTATTTACCCCTGGTCTAGTAATTGTTATATCGGATTCCAACCACACAGCACACCAAAGAGCAAGTGGATTGCTTATTCGATGTATAAATGTAGCTGTAAAATGTAAACATCACATAAATACGTATTTATAGAATAATATAACTCGCTCTACTCATAGCCTTAGTTTTAGATAACAATTAATATAATGCTAATATAAAGATAGAGACAAGAGTTTATTCAATATTAATTCTATATATTAAAATATATTTTAAAAAAATTATGACGAGTGAAATCTTTGATTTTCATGATTTCATACGTCTTTAATGAAACATTTTCATTTTCTCAAAAATTGGGGAATTTACGGAAAGTAGAAGCGGCGTATTTTCACACTGGGCAGGCATTCAGAGGTCGAAACGAAGGTCACGACTTCTACCATAGCGGTCTTGCTCTTATCCTAGAACTTAATCCCACATACCTACCTAAACCTACTTTTTGATTGTATATTAATTTTAAGATTTATAAATAAGTGAAATGTTGATGTATGCTCCTAATATAAGAACCTTCTATATGTGTGTGTAATTAAGTAAGTATATATTATAGTGAACAAGTATAAAATATATACATACATGAACAACTCGCTTACTTATGGCTATCGCTTACTTATATTATATATAACAAAAAAAAGAAATGTAAAGATAATAGTTTCTTATAATGAGTATTAATTAACGGGTACGGACAAAGAGTCTGTAGTGCTATTTTAAAATTAAAAAAAAAAACAAAACACTAGGTTCCCTCTGCCTACTCTGCGTTATTCAGGAAATTACGTGAAGTTTTTTTTTATTTAAATTTTTTCGACATTTCGAACGCTAAGTAGTACAACATATGACTGCGTATCAATTCAATGCACTCAAAGCCACCAGCAAGTATATTGTCTAACACCGTTCCTCGATAAGCGGATATATAGCTCCATATATCAAACACCATGTTATCTGCTCATCGCATAAACACGCCACTTATGACAGCACTACGTATAATATATTAGAAGCAGAATTTATTTCGAAAATCTGAAACAAACGACTACAAATAGAGTATAATACCTATATTTTTGCTATATCGGAGAAAGGAGACACTAAGTATTTTTAGAAGAAAATATGAACTTTTATAGTCGACGTACTTAAAAATAAAAAAAAAAATTATAAAAATTGATATTGTTAATAAATTACGTTCATGATCTTATTTTTGTCCCACAATTTAAAAGGTGCATACAAAATAAGAGATAGAAATAATTTTGATAATGTTTTAGTGACTGAAATGATATTGTTATCAAGAAAATTTCGTCGTGGTGAAGTGAGGCTATATTGGGTTCGATTTCGATCCCACTCGGACGAATGAGGAATAATATTTATTATAACAAAGTCGTTGCTTCAAATTACGCTACTCAATGCTCAATGCTCAATGAGAACGGAGTGTCTCAACAGTAGGTACCCCACTATATACGGGACACTGAAAAATAAATATTGGAACACATTTTTTTATAAGGCTGTAATTTTCTAAAAAAAAAACCAAATTCAAAAGCTCAACACGCCATACATTTATCGTATCCCAGTAAATCTCAAACGGTTCCAGTCATAATATATCGCTGTCACTGAACTAAGTAGGTCAGATAGAAAAATAAATTGAATAACCTTTCAGCGTAGCAGCCTCCGAAATAACGTGGCTATAGATACGCGACCTTTTCAACTTGTAATGACCAGACGGACATTTTAAAAGCCTATTTCTAATCATATTACATATGAGGAAATACCATGAGATTATGGGTTTAATAAATCCAATCGGTTGAACATTAATGTATATTTATAAATAATTCGGTATATTGGTATGGGCGCACGAATGGGGGATGAAGAATGGGGGTGTGATATTTTCTGGTGGTGCCCCAGGATAACCTGGTGTGACCCCAAAATTTTAACTTTCAAAATATTTAGGCTTCAAATTGGAATATATGGTTAACGTTGCAGCCTCTGAATAGTAGTCTATTAGTACAGTTGGAGTGTATCTACATATATAGGTATATACACAACCTTTACAGCTTATTAAAAGCAGAGTATATTTAAAGTATATATTTAATATTGATATTATATACTAGTTGCCTACCGCGACTTCGTTAGCATGATACTTTCCATACTATTTTCATTTACTTGGGTAGTCCTTGAAATTTAAACTCAAAATTACACCGTTTGTGCCACGGGGATGAATCAGCTTATATTATTATATACATGCAAAGTATGTAAGAAAATATCCATTACCATTAATTACCAGTGTTGTAATAATAGTGTAATAGCTACACTATTATTACAACACTGGTAATTTTTCAATTCCATATCAATATTTTAGATCTTTTATAAATTGTTTTTGTTGCATATAAAAAAATTTGAAAATAAATTATATTATATTATAATTACCTTATAATAATAATTATAATTACCTTTGATTTTTGTACTCCAACTCCAATAAAAAAGCGATTTGTTTCACATAAAATCAAAAAAAAAACAAAAAAAAAAAAAATATATATATATATATATATATATATATATATATATATATATATATATATATATATATATATATATATATATATATATATATATATATATATATATATATATATATAACGAAGGTAAAAAATTTAAAATTTAATTAAATACTTCAGTATATTGACAGAAGTATGCTTTTGTTAGTATGTATATAGTAATAAGGAATTAATAAGCAACTTGCAAACGCAATAACGAGCATAAGACTCTCTTTAGTAAATAATTAAAGTGGCTTAGTTCTCACCAACATAATGTTAACAAAACCATGACAGAACTTAACGTTATTAAATTGTACTGCAAAACAGTTTGTGGTACCTTTTTGATTTACTTCAGATATGATTAGTGCACTTTGTAAGTCATCGAGAAATATATTGAAGCAAACGCGCAGTGGTATAGTGTGTCACTGGGACACAATGGATTGGGATTCGATTCCTGGTATTCTCTGGTAAGTCAAAACGCGGCGAAATTTATCGACGTTACATACGCAGTGTATCAATTTGAAACCTGATATCAGAGTATTTAGCACTATGTTTAGCACTATGTGTGTGTGTACTTTATGTTTATATGCGGGATAAGTCGTGAAGCTACAAAAACCAAAAATATTTTTTTTTTAAATTAAGAATGACCGTATGAACGAAAATGTTTCGGAAACACAGACCGTAACAGTACTAAAGGAAAACATATAAAAAATTGAACGCAGCGGCATTTGAACCTGCGCCTCATGGACACCGTCCAAGCAATCTGACCACTAAGACATGCGTTCTTCGAAATTTGACTTTTTACTACCAGTTTCTATGAGGCGCGGGATCAAATCCCGCTGCGTTCAAATTATAAATGTTTTGTTCTTTATTGTGGATAAACACTTTAAAAGTAATATAATTATAGATCGTAATAAGTTATGTCGTAATAAACATATACTTATTTGAGACCTACGACAAGCACAGTAGCCCATTACTATCATAAAAATGTAAAAAAGCTTAGTAAGCTCTCATAAATTAAACATGGCATTTACTCAAAGCATTAAATCCTTATACTTCGCCTCTGCTTTTGATTGAGTCTGAATTAGAACGAAACGTTCATTGTTCGATCTAAACGGTTGCATTTGATTGCATTGCAAAATGAACCCAAACTGTATGGCGAAGAGTTCAAAATATATTAACAGTGTATGAAAATTGAGATGTTCTTAAAATATAACGTACTCTATGGAATTTTATATTCTCCTTTCAGCGTTATTTTAATAAAGTGCTTGAAAAGCGTTTTTACCAATTCAGTGACTACATTATTGTTTCACCTTATAGTTGAGCTTATTATATGAGTTTATGTGAAATAATTACATTATATTTCAAAGAAAATAATTGTGTATTAGAAAAAACGTCTAATGTGGCTAAATGTTAGCTAACTAAGTGTATAACGGAGTAAATTATCACTATTTTTTTCTTTTTTTTCATTCAATATGGAAGTTATTGGCTTAAAGTTCCAGGCTTTTTTAGCTTTCAGCTAGTACAGTAGACAGAGCGAACCCACTATCCACAACGGTCGCGTTAACGACTTCTTCTTATATATGCTATGTAAAAAAGTAAAATATATAAATGAATAACTTACCTTCAAATCTCTCGAATGCCGTAACTCTTGTCGCCTTGGAGGTTGTCCCGGAAGGTCGGAATATACAAGGTTGCGTACTGAACCTTTGAACTTGGGCTCAAAGATCACTGACGGTAGCGCTAGTGTGGTCAGCTTTGAATTATACCTGTTGACAAATAAATATATCTATTAAAGTACTATTAATTAGAAAATTAGAAAAAAAATATTATGACAATGACAGCGACCACAACACAATACCTTACGTCAAATGATTATGATATTTGTTTATTCTACACTATAGACACTTCTGGTGTCTTCGGCCTTGACAGAAAAACGATTATGACTATATTTTCTTTTCTAATTAAAATGAGTCAATGCGTTTATGTACTATATTAAGTGCACACTCTCTCACAATAACAACTTACTGTGAGAGAGTGTGGAGATTCATAATATATCATTTGAAGCATATAAACTGTTTTCTTGTGGGGTTCACAAGCCCCAAACATGAATTGAATATGGGATCCCAACGCCGCCCTGAATCTTAATAATTATTTATACCATATTTATAACTTGACTGACATCACTATCCAAGCGGCAAATTTAAAGAGGGCTACCACAAACGTATTTTGCAGCTTTATATCAAGATATACCATTTATAAATCTTGCCTTGCTCAGTTTTACTTCACTTTGTATACTCCAAGATGGATGTTACAATGCGCTCAAATATATTGTGCTGTCAACACTTGATAGGAAGGATACGGGGAGAAGACGAATCGTGTACTGGTCTTTAAATGAATAAGCAGTGTAATGTTTATTTTATGAAAATAAATAAATAAATTTTACAAAATCCGATGATTTTCTAAAAAAAAATCACATATTGGAGAAGATAGTTTCTCTACTTTCATTCTCACTATTTATGAGTATTCAATTTCATTTTGTAGATATCATGGTGACGTAGAGAAAAAGTGTCTGACTGCAAACGCTAAGGTCGTGGGATCAATCTCTACTTGGAAGTATAAATTCTTTGGGCACATTTCCTCAATCTTCAAAGACAGACAGTGATAAGTCACTGTGTGTGTGTGTGTGTGTGTGTGTGTTTGTATGTGTGTGTTTGTGTATGTATGTGTGTGTGTGTGTGTGTGTGTGTGTGTGTGTGTGTGTGTGTGTGTGTGTGTGTGTGTGTACTGAACTGTCTTAACACAGGGTTTCCACGGCTTACCCCGCTTTGCAGAATAAAGCGTTAAGCTAAAAAAAGACACATAAATACTCATTAATGAACCGGTTCTCATGAAAATGAAGAATGAAATTTATCATTATAACTTAAAATAAAACAAGCAAATGTGTATTAGCTAAAGGACAAATCACTTTCTCTTTGGGGGGAAGGGGGGTCAAATGAATTTCTCAACTTCGATTAAGGACACATCTTGAGGGACCCGAAATACGTTTACAGAAGTGATTTGCATATAAATATTTGCATAAGAAATCCTCTCGACGGGAGCAAAACATCAGAACAACAAACTCTAATAGTAAATATTAACGACAAAGACAGAGTAAGAGGCAAATATAAGTGACAGCTATATTATATGATAATATAATTTATCGCTTATTTCGTTTTTTTATTACTTTTTATAGTATTATTATTTCCCAGTAAGGAAGTGAACATAGTTTTTAAATATAAAAAAAATCTAAAAAGTACTTTGCTCTCCATACTTTGGAATAACACTTAAATAAAAGCTGGTAAAAAAAAATTAAGCAAATAGTATTCCCTATTGCCGAATTATTATCCGTAGCTAATCTTTGGGAAACAAAAATGTATAAACATCTCCCTAAAGAGATGCTAACTTATGTTAAGTTGTAACAAGCGTATACGAATTACGATGTAGCTTGATGAGAGCGTATGGCGAAAGTGGTCAGAGCGAGTGGACGGTTTCCACGAGGTGCGGGTTTAAATCCCCCTACGTTCAAGTGTTCCGTATCAATATCATGACTATAGATCAATGGAAAATACAATTTATACAAGTTGACAAGCTCATATTTGCGACATATTTCACTACAGATATAAGTTGTGATGATTTTTACTATGATACATACGTATATGTAAATCCAATTTTATATTTTTCACCTTTATTTATTATATATAATAATATATAGTATTAAATCCAGCTCTACGGCAAACTTTAAAATGATAGGTTAACTAGAAATATAAGCATATATTAATTATTATATGTAAATATATAGAATAATCAAAATACCCTATTTTGATTATGCGACACACTCTCTCTTTTGCGATACACTCTCTCTTTTCATTGCGTTGACTTAGAAGCTTAGTTTTTTTCTGTTCTCCTTATACCTTATATGGTATAACTTCAAAAATTATGAAACGGAAAGGTTTCACGGAATCCTATAATTGACTTATTTAAATTAAAAGAGAATAATTTAAAAAATTAAGTAAAGATCTCTTCCTAAGTATATGCTTTCAGAAATTTTGAATAATACAAACAGACATTGTTATCAAATATTTTAATGTGAAAATAAAAAGCAGTCGATAAAATTGAAGCTACAAAATGATCTGTATAAAACCCACCAGCTACATAAAAGAATCTAACAAAATTATATAAAATCTTACAAATTCTACAAAAAAAAAAACGATATAATTCAGCAGAAATACATAGTAAATACTAATTGAATACCCGTAAGTAACTTTGTCAACGTTACTATATAAACTGGAATAGTGACTGAGCTCTGTGGCGTTGAAATTCAATTAACGCTGGTGATTCTATCGACACAAACTAAAACTAAACTTTGTACGTACTGTATTACATTGAAACTAGACTGTCTTTGACATTGAGATGTTGTTTTGTCGAAGGATGATTTGATATAAAAATCAATAATATCGATTATTATACTTTATAAATGTAACTCATTACCGGATTAATCGGGTATATTTATATTTTGCAAAATTTAAATCTTCCACCTTTCAAATACTGTAAAGTGTTCAAAACGTGAGCATATTGCAGGTATAGGGTAGACAGAGCGAACGGTAGTGTCCAGGCACTCTCTTTCTGCCCAGTTGGTAGAAAGAGAGTTGTTGGTGTGACAAAATTTAGTAGCGAGGCGTAGAGATCCGTCACTATCTCTACGCCTCGCTACGAAATTTTATTAGGTAATATTAATAATATCAAAGTAAAGTTATATATATATATATATATATATATATATATATATATATATATATATATATATATATATATATATATATATATATATATATATATATATATATATATATATATATATATATATATATATATATATATATATATATATATATATAAGTATTGTTACTTTACTTCTCCTCTATCTTGCTAGCTTTACAAATTCTAAAACAGCAATCAAAAGATTAAATCTTAAGCTCCAAAAAGAGCTTTTTGGAGCTATGCAAAAGACATCTAATAATAACTTTTCGCTTCATATACTTATTGTGTGGTCGACGTAGTTCTATACAGTGCTACTATTACGGAACTAAATTCGAGTTGCATACAAACTTCGATAGTTCGTGGTTATAGCTATTCATACATTTCCCCGTGGGATCGAACTACTGCGAAAGTTCTAGGAAATTCTTGAAGTCTAAAGTCTAAAATCTTTCTACGCTTTTAAGAATTTCCCATTTTCTATTTTCTTTTTTCAGTAGAATGATAGTTATACATTCAAATAAGTATTGACATAAAAACTATTTATAATAATAAAAAATTCTAAAAAATAATAAATTCTAAGATAAACGAATATCATGAGTGATAATCTGGGTGATAATTACCAGGCTAATTCAACACAGCATGGTGTTAAAAAGCCAGAAAGAACACTTTCTTTCTGGCTTTGGCGGGAAAATAGGCGTAAATTGTACACTCAAAGTGAAATAAACATAAGTAATACAAAACTAAAACAAATTGCACCTACAGGAAAATAAAACAAGGACTCCACATTATTAAACAACAGAAGGCAAGGTGTTCGAAAAGATAATTAAATTATGAAGCGAATGCTGCAACGCTTTCAACTAATTTCCTGTAAAGAAACATTTATTCTCTAAGAAAATGAACATTCTAAGTCATAAAAATTTCTGCGTGACATTCTCAAGATGTTGGCGAGTCCTTATTATGAGATAATTATAGGTTTTTGTTGGCTTTAATTCGCCACTTAGGCTGTAGTTGTAATATATTCAAAAAAATGACAAAATATTATAAATATTAGGCACAATTATTCATCATTAAATTTATCAATCCTCCTTAATATTTTTAAAATGCTATTTGAGCACTAGAGAAAGAAATATATATGCGAAATTCTGATTTATTTATTTGTCATGTTCCATAAGCATATGTTATATATGTTAAGTTATATATATGAGTATAATGATATATAACATGTTAATATTTGCAAAGCATTGAGACGTAACGATTATATTGGAATTATTCCATTTATCAAAAATTATATTAATATACCTTCAGTCTTGAAAGAAGGGTGAAAAGGTGATAGCAGAGTGAAGCTTCAAGCTTTCTCCCGCATATAGTACGGTAGAACCAAGCGTTTCCAACCAGAGTGAAGAAAAGTAACAATTCATTATCCTTGGGTGAGAATCGAACCCACCACCGTCTACAGTCAACATAATATTATGCATTATATATTTACATACTATATTTTATGTCTACAGATAATACAAAACAATTAATTCGCACAAACAAATGACCATGTACATACATTCCAAAAAAAAAAAAACGCTAGTTTAATCGTATAACAACTATTAGAACGATAACAATAGAACAAGAAGTTATACACAAAACATAAAACACAGCAACAGTGCAACACAGCACACACAACTGTACAATAATCCCTACACCGCACACACACACACACACACACACTGTGTGGCAGGGCAGTATAGCGGAGCGGGATAATTGAATTGTAGTTCATCCGGGAGCATTCATTCACTTTACTAAAGGTATTATAACCTTTGGACAATTGTTTCCGACATTTCTATTTGATCGTTTAAAATTTGTGTGTGGATATTTTTTTTTTATTAATAGGTTTACACTATTTCTCTCATATAGCAGGGTAGATGGAACTTAGTGTTAAGACACTCCATTGCCCACTTTTTGCCCAATTTTGAAGATATTGCGTGCTGTGTGGCGGATCTAAGTGCCGTGAGCGAGCAAAAAGAAATATCTCTTCCCGAGTGGGAATTGACTTTTTTTATAGATAAAATATATGATTTAATAATCAATTGTACATGACTAAATATATTGAGATCTTTACATTACTTATATTGTAAATAATCGACTGACCGCTATATATAATGAATAAAATGGCCAGACTAATGAATTGAATTGAAAAGACGGAGTAGAATGAAGAGGAAACCAGAAGAACAGGCTATCTCAACATCAGCACACCTGCCAATAATCTTATAGTGATTACCCCAAATACACGCGGATAATGTTGGAGAAAAGGTGGACATGGTGGACAAGGCGAAAAACCTAGGCAGCACTTTGGAATTTACATCGTAAGGTGCGTTGTAGTTTTGCCACATCCAGGAGCACCATTGATATCTTTATGGTGCTCCTGGATGTGGCAAAACTACATGGATAGTGGAAAAAATTTAATTAGGTAGGGACACGACCGGTACTGTCGGAAAGTATTGGGAATTTGGTTGGCTTCAATTCTACTAAATGGGGCATAGGGAGAACCGGATAAGTATCAGGAGATGTAAACCAGCTACCCTATATAGATCCAGAGAACCTCCTCAAAATGTTTTATCGCAGACCATCACTATTCCTCAGCATTCATGAAAACTTACAACCTGCGAGAAATATATCTTGGTATATATTAGTCAAAAAGGCCAGAACATTCCCTTTTAATAAAAAAAACGTCAAAGTCACAATGTGCTGAGAGATCTTAAAAACACTATATACCTCTTCTTCTTCTCTTCTCTTTCTTCTCTTTATTTGTGGCGTTTAACATTCGATTGGAGGGGAAATATATGTCAAATCAAAATCAAACAATTTTATTCAAAATAAGAAAATACAAGCTTCATTTATTAAACGTGGACAATATACATACATATATATATATATATATATATATATATATATATATATATATATATATATATATATATATATATATATATATACATACATATATTATATTAATAAAATAATATAGTTTTAGTTATTTATGTTAGCTTGTTAGTTAATAAGTATTTAAAGTAAGTTATTTTTAATTCAAATACTCATTCAAAATCTATATTCAATTAAGGTATACACAACCATGTGTTTAGACGCTCCGCTATACACTTTCTGACCCTTTTTGTTCATAGTTTCAATTAAATCAGAAACAATCGTTTCTAAAAGCTTTTTATATAACAACTGTAATAATTTCTAAGCCATAAACCGCGTTGGCTTATTAACTCGAAACCTAAAATAAAAAGAAATCTCGTTGCCATTTCGTCTAGACCAATGCCCCTACTAGAAGATCAATATACGTATTTTACCAAGCGTAAATAAGCAGAAAAGCAGAAAAGTTAATTAGTTATTAGTTAGTAAGAAATAATAATTAAAAGAAATATAATTATTAGTTAGTAAGAAATAATAATAAGCAGAAAAGTTAGTGACAAATCACTTTGTTCTTCGTATTACTTATTTAAGAGACATTCCATGGCTTCAAGAATAAATATATCCATGGTAAGTATGGATGGGTATATTATTACTAGACGTTGAGCTTACAATCGACATATTAAATCAGGCGTCTATCGTACTAAGTCTGCACTAAGTCTTACCAGAACGGACAAAAATAATTAATATTTTTTTCTGAGTACAGCAGCAACTTGGCTATTCTTGGCTGCTCTAGAAAGTGTCATTTAAAGTACTAATATTCTTTTCTAAGCTCATTTAAGAAATAACTTATGCAATATTTACCAAGCCATAGGTAATTAATTCAAAACCTAGAAATTCGGCTTTCGGGACCTAGACCTGCTAACTGTATAGAAACCGCAAAACAGGCGGCTTATATGATCATAAATTTATTTTAAACTGCTGTACTAAATAACGTCCTCGATAGCGAGTATCGAAGTGCTAGGATTCTCCCAAGATTCAGTCTAGACTTCCTTAATGAACTCAGTGGCCTAGTTTAATAGTATCTGTGTCGAATTTGAATATATATATATATATATATATATATATATATATATATATATATATATATATATATATATATATATATATATATATATATATATATATATATATATATATATATATATTATATGATGTACTTTACCTTTACCAGCACCTATGTCTGCGTGATTATATAGAAATAAATAATAATTGTGTTCCATGCACGAGCAACTATTAACGTGTTTAAATATACTTTATAGCCTACCTCAATAAATAAATCCAATTTAAAAACTTTTCAAATCAAACCAGTAGTTACTAAGATTAGCGCGTTCAAACAGAAACACTCCAGTTTCATACATAGCTTCACGCTTTAACCCTAGCGGGGTAATAGCGGCGAGATAACGGAGCGCCAAATACTGCAGACCCTACATAACTCTTTCGCTTCGTCTTCTGTCATTAACCTCTTCATACATGCCCTCCGAGGAATCCTCACGCTTTTTACGTGAGTTTCCTCCAGTATCTTCGAATCTATGCCTAGTTTTAAATGCAATCCATACAGGATTTCCACTAATTTCCCTTAAGTTAGCTCTACTTAATACTTTTTACTCTTATTTTACTTTCACACTTATTATTATTCATCAAATAAATTAGTATGCCATTAGCTTTCAAAGGCTCAACTAAAGGTATTTTAAAATCTTTTACATACACACTTTACAGTTTCTTGCTTGAAAATGCAAATATTCTTGCAAAAAGCCTGTTCATAAAATATTTTAATTTATAACATTATTATAGTGGTTTAAATAGATCATGGTCTATGCTTTTTTTGTAGATTTTGGCTGTTTTGCTTAAAAATCTTAGTTTCGTACGCTTTAAACTCTATATGAAAATTGGAATGTGGATATGGAAAACGTTTCGTATTTTATTTCTTACTCCACTCTTGACGGGATGAATATAGTGTCATTGCCTGTGATTTCTTTTTATTAAATAGTATTTTATTTAGCTCGACTTTCTTGTCGTTTTTTATACCTAATTTCCGCCTAATTTTTGAGATATTGCATTTTGAGTGGCGAAACTCAACGCAGCGATTTGTCTTGTTACCAGAGCGATGAAATGAATATGACTTATTTCCCCAAGTGGGAATCAAACCCACAACCGTCGCGTTTAAATATAAAACACGTAAATACAAAAATGGTCTGTGTCGATTTTATAATTATATTTTATTATATACCTACTGGTTTATGATTCATTTAAAGGCACTATAAATCATTATGAGATAATCTACTACTCAAAAGAGCTTTTGAAGCTCAAACTAGAAATCGCTAGAAGGCAATAAAAAGTTTTTAATCTTCAATAAAAACTTACGTATAATTTATATCCAACCTTGAAGAACACGTCTTCGCTGAACTCTAACATATAGTTTACGAGTGATAAACATTTTGCTTGGCGTAGAAAAGCTGGATTAAACACAGAGTGTCAAATTTATTAATGGGCTGAATAGAAAATCTTTGTACGAAATTGGGTATTTTTTTTGACCACTAAGCCCACGTTCTCATTAAGCTACGGCAAAATTCTTATACGTATAACATAAATAAGTTGTAATAGCATCGACATATCTGTAAGGAGATTTTTAGAAATTACGGCATTTTTCTTAATGGATAGAAATTCTTGTTAAAAAAGTCAATTGTGTACGTTAAAAAAGTCAATTGTGTACGTACGTACGTATATAACTATAATAGAACTTAATAACACTTAGCAGAATTTTTGTCTGTCTGTATTTCTGTCAGTCTGCCTAGCTGTGTACTTTTAGTACTTTTAGGCCTCTAATCACGCAAAAACTACTGATATAATAGTTTTCATGCTTGAAAAAGGAATGTTTTAACAGTCCTTATTCTCTCTCACAAAATGTTCAATATAAAAAGAATTAAACTATAAAAAAATTAGAACTATTATAGTATTTGCATTTAGTAAATATATAATTGTCATATAAAATGTAACCTTGACTAGGCTATATCTCAAAGCTCACACACGACCGTGTATGACCGTTCTACGTGAAACAAGCTTACGTAAAAGTTAAGGTTAGATTGCGATTGCGTGCTAGAAAAAGTTTATCCCGTTAAATTTGTCCTACTTTTGTTATTTAGTTTGTAATAAAATCGTAACTTTTCTTCCGTACTGACGTTTTAGACAATGCAATATGCATTGTTTAATATTTTAGTTAAAAAAAATTTGGAATGTTGAAAGAGGAAGCTTGGCCAGAATTTAAGCTCAAAAAAAAGCTGTTATTCTCCAAATATACCATCGTGGCTTCAATGATTTAGATATATAGAAAATATTGGAATATATTTTTTTACTTTTATTTTCGGCTTCAGCTCTACGTGTAAATGTATGTATAGCTAAATAGCTATATAGAATTTCTTGCATATAGCAGAGTAGGCAGAGGGAACCTAGTGTTAAGACACTCCGTTCCTCGCTTTTCATCCAATTAGTTGAACTCAAAGCCGCACTATAACTTGTTACTATAGCGATGCAATTAAAATAATTGATTATTTTGGGGGTTCTATCTAATCTGTGAATTCAAGTTTAATTTAAACTCACCAGCATTTTATCATTATCACACATCAACCTATCGAATGAAAGTTCATACGGGTACGATAGATTTATATCTATTTATCTGTTACAACTCTCTTCTTTATATAAATAAATTAAATATTTGATGAGTCAAAAAAATACAAAACCGTATGAAAAATATGTGTAAATACGTTATGATTTTTTTTATTTAAAAACGTGTTGTGTGTGTTTTTTATACAAAAATTATAATCAAGAATATTGTGTATTGTAATACTTTAGATATACTACTTAGTTATATTAGTTATACTTGCTTATATGGAATACTTAAGAAAATTAATATGATATTATACTTCTCTACATAGATTAATAAGAGAGATGATGATGATGAAGAGATGATCTTTACAACGAGAGAATGAAGTTTAACGAGCGAAGCGATTAGGCGACGAAGCCTTCTAGTACAAAACATATAACTAATACTGCAAGGTATAATTTATCTACAAGATAAAATAAAAAAATCTCAATGCTAAAACAAAATCTATAAAATACTCAAACGGTACTTCGTTTCACCAATATACAATACTTATCTGGGAGATATCGCAATCGCTCGTATATGGGTCACAGGGCCACGATATTGTGATCTATTATGAGGCTAGTGATATATAATAGCATACAGCGTTTTAGTTTAGCTGAAAAGCTTTATCGAGTATCTGATAAACGTCTGGATATGTCACGGTAAAGTTAAATTAGAATCAGATTTTTTTTTATTATTATTAAAATGTTATCCACAGTAAGGATAGAAAAATATATAAAGACAACACTTGGATGGCTTCCATTTTAATTTTTTGATGAAGAAATAAATCTGAGATACATGGTTTTTTTAAATAAAATTAATGTTCTAAATTGATGGGAATTCGTGTGAAATAATAATCAGGTAGCAGTGGGTACTGTATCAGTACAGTACATATACTTATACTTTTTTTTGTAAATTCTTATCTCTAAAGTGCTAACAACTACACAAAACAAAAATTAATTACCATTTTTATTTTTATTTTTAAAGTACTATTCCACATAAAGGAAAGAAATATTTTTGGAAAACACATACTTTTATTATCGTAGCAGGATTGAAGCTGGCATCTCTTGGCTCACATCTCTTCCTGCTCCGACATATAGGACCGTTTCATTTATATTTGAAAAACATCATAAATTCTACCAAAACGTAGATTAGTTTAAAAAAAGGAATTACTAATATATCTAATCCTATATACCTTATGCATTTAACGTAAAAAAAAACAATTGTAATTTTCAAAATATTCACGTTCGCGTTGGATAGCGCAACGTGCTCCCGCAAGCACTCACTATGAGAGGGGTCTACGCCCTTTGTAAGTGATGTAACAGGACACAAAATGTAAGCGAGGTTTTGTAAGCGACGCGTGAATTGCTCATTGTTGCTATTTTTTTGTTATCAAGAGTTTTCTATGTAATATAAGTAGGCATATAGAGTATAGAAATACGTCACCAATTTTCAGCTCTCTATTTTTCGGCCATTGGCAATATTAGATATTTAAAATATTAATTTAAGCATGCAACTTGAATATAGTGTTACAACACTCTCATCGCCGCGCTTTCCTTTGTCACCAGAGCGAGAAAATGAAAGTAATTAGTTCTTGGGTGGGAATCAAATTCACGACACAAATTTCTTTTTTCGGTTCCTTATTAGATTGTTCCTAAAACTATTGAATGTAGAGACATGTTTTCTTCCGTATTATCATCTATGCTATAATAAAAGTTGAATATTCCTTCTAACAGAAAAATAACCCAAGATCGTCGCGTCTACACTTTCTATCTAAAAAGATAGCGTCAAATAATACAATGTAGATCATATTTAAGACAGATTACTACATAAAATATTATATATATCGTAGCCTAGGCCCTCTACCTGGCTGCAAAACGCGAAGGTTGTTAGTAGTGTGGGTTCATTCCCCACTCGAGAAAATAAGCAATTTTCATTTACTTGCTCTAGTTTCACGAACGATTCGAATTCGGACAGAAAGCGTAGATGAAATTCCTATCTCTCAAGAGCTCGCCAGCATTATAATATATCTTCTAATAATACAGTGGCTAGAGTCTAGACCACATTTGCAGACTTTTGATAGCATGCCCAACTGATCTTTGATATTATATCCATATTTACCGACTGTTTAACGCCTCCTCCGAAGCACGAAAAAAGTAATTTGCACGCCCCTTACTTTCGACCTGGTGTAAGGATTAATTTATCCAATTAATTCGTATAATGACTTTGCCACTAAGCTATGGACTTTTACACTTTGACAGCTTTAATAGTATTTATTCATTCCATTGGTATTCCCATGTTATTATACTAGTAATACTAGGATAAGCTTTTAATATTTCAAACAATATTAACTTAGGCGATTGTGGCTTAATACTGCAACCAACATTTTGCTTCTATTCTAGTAACGCCAATATAGCCAAAAAGTGGACAAAGAAGTGATTAATCACTATTTTCATTTATGCCAAAGAGAAAAAAATATATACGAATATACCTAGAACATTTAAAGAAATAATTATCAGCGAAATTTAGTGAAGGATTCAATTTAATTTCATCAAATATGTTAGTTATATCCTTTCATAAAAACTAAATACTATGAGCTTAGTTATTACTATGGAAATACCTGCAAAATTTAATTTAGGTACGAAGGACGACCTAGTTTGTCAAGTTAGGGCTAAGGTACGTTCAATGCATTACATTGTGTTTATATATATATATATATATATATATATATATATATATATATATATATATATATATATATATATATATATATATATATATATATATATATATATATATATATATATATATATATATATATATATATATATATATAATAAATTAACCAAATTTCGATTTAAATTTTCAAGAAAGATATATATGAAACTTACATTACTGATATGATGAAGAGCGATCGCAACACGCAATGGCCTGTACCATCGGAAAGTACTTTTTTAGGAGTTTTGACAGTTTCACTTTAATTATACGTATGTATGTAAAAAAATAGCAGTATAGTGTAGTGTAAAAATATAATACATATATTAGTGCAACGGCATAGTTTCTGACTGTAAACACGATGATAGTAGATTCGAATCCCAATTGAGGAGAATAATTTTCATTTTCATTTATTCGTTTTGTTAAGAAGACACAAATGTGCGGCGTTAAGTACCACAATATCTTGAAAGATAGAAAATTAAGGAAATGGGCCAGTGCTTGCCTGCTCTGAAGTTTGCAGGAAACTGCGTGAACCTAAAATTAAATGAAAATATAACTCTTTCCCGCCCTGATCAGATAAGTACGGAAATTAATGACATCACATATTATGTTATCATTTTAAAAGATCATTAAATAGAGTGTGGTATCATACCAGCCTCTATTTGCTCTCGTTTCTCTCACCTTCGGTAAAAAGTATAAAAAACATATTGCAAACATAAAGAAAAAAATTTAAACGTACTAAAACACATAAAGATTTAAACGTAAATGTAACTAGCTTTAGATTGTATTACTATACTCAAGTTGCAATCCAACCAAATAACTGGAATCCAAATCTGGACTAACAAAAGGCACGGTCCGTATGTCCGTAGAGTATATATATATAATAATATTAAAAAAAAAAGAAACTTTTTGGGTGCTTAGTATATATGTGACAGATATATAAAGCAGACTAGGCAGAAAGAACCTCATTTCAAAACACCCCATTCTCTAAAACAAGAAATAAAAGCCTTATTCTATCAACAATTCTAAACTTTAAATTAAATTTACCTTATAACCCTCTAAAGCACAATACTTTAAATAACTAACTACACTGATACTCGATAAAAACAAAGAATTTTACTTTAATCCACGTCAAATAAACGATTTGTACGGGAGCGTTGTCGGCCTTATAAGATTTGCATTCTATTTGCGTATATTTACATGACATTTCACTTTAGTGGAAACACTATACGTCGGACATTTTTTTTTTTATTTTTATCTTTAGAAAATTTTACTTTAGTTAAGAATGGCTTATTCTGGATATTTGGTTGCTGAGGCCGCCCAAATAAACGATAGGAGGTTCAATTCCTATTTAGAGAGATTAATTAATTTAATTTGCCAACTTTGGTGAAACAAAAGTATGGCGTTGAGTCATCATCATCATAACCTGCCACTCCACACTAACTCGGCCTTGGGCAGAAATTGGACTACAAAGTCAGTTGTCGTTGTTTACCCTTATATATGCGGGATAAAATATGGGACAGAGATATTTTTTTTTATATTTGCTATTTATTGTTTCTTCGTAGTCGCTCTATGGTTCTATTGTTGTTTTTTTATTATATAATGAGTAATATTGAGGAATAGACAGAGTAGATCTAGCGACAAAAGTCATGCCGTTATTCACATCTCCATCATCTAAAGGAAATATCGTAAAAGAGCAACAAATCAAAAAAATATTCTTACAATATTTCCATGCTTTAATCACTTATATATACAGTAGCTCCATATAAAAATACAGATTAAAAAGTTATCAATCCACCTAGTGTACCATAATACCGTAAGAACGTGAAGTGTATATTACAGGACCTATCACGTTATCTCATAATCGTACTAAATGGTTTATTTTCAGTAAATCTTAACATCTGGGTCGATTTCCAGAGTTTTAAGGACAAACTCGGGCGCTTGGGTATTAATGATGCTATATTTCAAGCGTACCATCTTCTTTTGGACGTATAATTCGGGTTGGCTTATGAGAGGAGAGATAGCGGTCTTATTATTCATTCGAATTTTAGAACTAAAAATTAATATAGTGGTTAAGCCCAATGATCGTAGATTCGAATTCCACTCAAAATATAGTGTACATTTATAAGTTAATGTTTACCACTGTTTAGACCGTGGGTTTGATTCCTACTCGCAGGTATGAATTATTTCATTTCTTTCTACTGGTAAGAAGATAAAGCGCGACGTAGAGTTAAGCCACTCTGTTGAGTGTTTCGAAAATTGCGCAGAAAGTGGAGAATGTAGTGTCTTAGCACTTAATTCTCTGTTCATATACCTATATGCAAGATATGCCTATTTGCAAGAAGAACCGTGAAGCTGCGCTGTTTAGACAAACAGGTTTTTTACTAAGCCAACGAGTACATACAATTTTTTTTATATTATACAATTGCTGCAATCATATATAATGGTCTATATAGAAAACTGTTACCACTGGAATATAAAGGACGAAGTCAAAATACTCTATAAATAAATCGCTTTTCGCTTTCTCTCACACTTTACCCGTAAACTATTTAACGCGGACTCAATTAAGATTCCTTAGACGTTTCAGCCCACTTTTATGAGGGCAATTTTGTCAAAATGGAAACCCCAACGTATCTAGCGACTTTCTTTTGCGTTGATTGGTTTGGAAAGACCTAAAGCTTGTATTTAAATGTTATTAGAACACTGATAATAAAAGAAAATTTAAGGACTGGCAAGGTATTTTAATGATTTTTAAAGTGTCAATCCACACAAAGGATAGAAAAATGCTTAAGGAAAACATAAAAGCTTGAACACAGCGGTATTTGAATCCATGAGGCACGAGTTCAAATCTCGCTGCGGATAAATCTTTGTTTTGTTCAATTACTCGCAAGGTAGCTGTGATATAGTTGTAAGTTCGATTCTCATTTATAGAATCTAATAAAATATTATATGAAATTATTTTCAAGATTTTTTAATGTGCTATTCCTTATTAAAGAAAGAAAAATATTTTGGAAAACGTATAAAAATGTAACGTAGCGTTGGATATTGCCACTAAACCATATGTACTTATCAAGCTACGTCGTTTAAAATATTTACACTTTCTCTGAAAAAAATTATTACTTACTTAGTTAGCCAGTGTGAAATCGCACTTTAAAAAATATTAAAATATTTAATAAATAGCATTCTCCTTAGCAATAACCTTTTATTCGGTAGAGGAAACTTGAAAAATCTCGCTACAGAGATGCTAACAACATGTGTATGTAAGTTGTAACAAGCTTATAAGAATGTTGACCGTTTATATATATATATATATATATATATATATATATATATATATATATATATATATATATATATATATATATATATATATATATATAGATATATCACTTTTCCCAATCTGAACAGATAAAATTTAGTGTTAAAATTTCTCCCAACTAACACTTAACGACTGGAGTGATATATCACTGTGATATTTTTTACACTACCCGCATAACAAGGGAGCTATGTGAGAATATGAATATCCAAAATTAGCGTGGCAAGTAGCGAGAACATTAGCACAGATTAAAAATAAATCTTTTAAAGTTTCATTGAGATAAGATGAAATTATGGCGCTCCTAAATGTAATACCTAAATTTTACACCGTTTGTTGGATAAATTAAATTTTCGTTTAAATACAAATCTTATGGGCAATATGCGGAATAGACATTAAAAAAATAGATACAAATCACTACGTTCTTTATTCCAAATTTCGAAACATAATATTGATATATTTTTTATGATTTTTAAATTGTTAATTCACTCTAAGGATAGACAAAGTACCTAAAGAAAACATAAAAAAATGAAATTTGAATTTGGGTGGCCAGAGCACTTGGACGGTTTCCACAAGGCGCGGGTTCGAATCCCGCTACTTTAAAATGTGTATATGTTTTCTTTAAATATTTACATTTTAGGCCATCATAGTGATGTGTGATACAATCTGACTATGTTGCAGCAAGGTTCGACCCTGTTGCAGCAAGATGATGCGCGGCGTAAAAAAAATATATAAAAAAATATATTGACATTTGAAGTGGCATAACTTAACGCCGTGCTTAGTTTGAACAATTTGGAAATATAAAAATATTTTATATCTAACTTTCGTACTAGCTGTCATACGGCATAATAAGAAAATACCTGATATCTGTCAAAAGAAGCTCATGTACGATACATGAAACCATATGACGAGAAATATTCGTGTTTTTGTATTGAAAACAGAAATCGTAATAAAATACAGCCTTATATTTCCACATTGATATAATAAAGAATGTCCACAACGATACACAAAAGAATACACGAAACAACACACCGTTTACGAAATTAAATTAGACAAACGGCTGTCCAAGCGGGGCATAAATATGTAGGACTTATTAATATTTATAATGTGCGTCGGGTCAGCATGGGGAAAATGTGCTTTGTAACCGAAATCTAAAGTAACCTTCATGGTTTAGTACTCAATAAGCTATTTATTTTTTTTGTAAAATATAAAATAAAAATGTTGTACGTTTTTTTTCCCGCATATAGAGGGGTAACAGAGGGAATGGGAACCTAATGTTCCCTACATTCCGCCCAATTTTCGTTAAGTGGCGGAACGCCACGCTTTGCCTTGTTACCAGAGTGACAGCGTTTGTCTGTAAATTACTAGATGTAAGTACAATTCCACTTTCTCTTACTCTGGGCAGTATTGAATTCCGCCGTTCAATAATACGGTTATATTATATACATTTCTTTTTAATTTTTTTTAACCATATCTTTTTTCGCGTGTAAAAAAATATTATAAAATATAGGAACAGCAGAAATTTATGATATATTTGTAACGAATCGTTATAAAGAATTACGTACAACGATTTGTAACAGGGTATTAACCCTGTAAAAACCAAAGTATCAAACCTAATTGTTTTAAAAAAAAAGCTATCATCAAGAATTTTCAATAAAAACTTACTAAAAGCACAGATAGTATGGAACTGAAACTTTCAAAATAAGCTTTTGTTTAGCTATATTCAAATCTTCGCTTTGAACCACAACAAAGAAAAACACAGCAAGGAGTGTGTATAGACAAAAGCATACTTGTAATCAAAAGTCCTTACGCCTCGTCTGTTGATGATAATGTATGGATGAACCAGACAAGCAGCAAAAGTTCACTACATCATATGTATGTACATATATACACTATTTCTCATAAACACATTTTTTTTCTTTTTATCATCGCTCATTGTGTCAAGTGAAAAAAATTACTAAACAAAATAAAAAAATCTACTTTACTGTTATAACGAACCAGATGGCAGAAATCAATTGAAAGAATTCCACGATAAAAGCATATTTAGATGATCTTTTTTTGGTAATATTTCTTAATAGCTTAAACTTATATAATAATTTAAGTAATAATATAAATAACATTTCTATTGATGTAATAGTAATATAATAATTATTCTAAAAATACATTTATCGCCATGGTAGCACAGTGGTAAAGCTTCTAATTCTAAATGAATGAATTCGCTTTATTTTCCCGCTATCATATTCAAAGCCCGCCATTGAATTTCACTAGTCTATATTTATTATTTATTAGTTAGCTTCACGCTGTATCAAACATATAGCAGGATGGGCAGAGAGCTTGTCAACACGCAAAATCTCGAAGATTTGATGGCACATGGGAAACAGAGTGTCTCAACACCTGCTTTAACCTACCTACGCTGCTGTTTGCAATTGAAGCATACATAGGAAAAAAGCATAATATATTATTATCCCATCATTTAACTACTTTCATTCAAGCAAAGTTAATATGCAGAAACGGCAAGTAGAATAGTCAACAGAGAAAGCGTCACCACATCATAAAATCTAATAGATTTTAAATTACAATACAAAATATATACAAACTGACACGAAACCCAACAATAATAAAAACATATATATTTCTTATATGTGAAATAACAAATCAACTGAGATGTAAAACGACCAAGCGTTTATCGGTCAATATGGCTCATCAAATGTAGATCACCGGGTCACAGTGGGCATCGGTTTGCTTCGAAATACTAGAGCTAGTATTAAATTAGTATCGGAGAATGTTCCCAGGGGAAGCTGTGTGCAATTGGATCGGGATGATGGCAGACTGCATTTTGAGCGGAACTTGAATAGAAAGGCATTTGGGCCTATCGCTTGAAAGATCACTTCATTGCACTTATTGTTTATTTTTGTAGTAAATAAAGTAGGAAACGTGAAATGTCACTTAATGACGTTCCCGTAAAATTTCGTGAAATTGTATCCAAATGACTTATAGCCTTTCAGCCTTTTACATTCAGTAGTTTCGGGTATACGTTGTCAGTCAGTCAGTCAGTCAGTCAGTAACTGATGAATTCCGGAAGAGACCCGTAAGGATTACATGGGCGGAAAGGAAAGTGATCGCGGAATTATTTGTTTGCACAAAAGCGGAAAATACTTGACATTAAAAGTAACCTCTGGTTTCAATTTTTAGTCAGATAATATATTATTATATCAATTCAATTATACCTATAAATTAAAAGTGCAAACATATTATGTTTTTAAGTTTTTTTTATATTTAAATATATACAATAAATCTATAATAAAAATTAGCTTATAAAAAAATTATAACTAAAAAATATTCTAGAAAATAACGAAATTCACCGTTTTTAACCCAAATTCAAGATAACGCGTATTGAATAGCGGAACTCAACGCCGCAGCTAGTTTTGCTAAGACGGAGATAAAAGAATATAAATCAGTCCCCCGAGTGGGTATTTCGATACCCACTGTAAACGCGATGGTTATGGGTCACAACCAGTCGCCTTTACAGCCAGACATTATTCCTTTTAAACTTACAAAAATTTAAACAAACAATTTTAAATAAATATAAAAAGTAAATAACACTGACAACTTATCTAAACTGTAAGTACAGATTTATCTGGAGTTTCAATCAAGACTAACCAAGACCAAGCGATGGCGGGAGGTCGCTCAGCTTCGATCGGTTATTCGATTAGAATCGGAAAGTGTTCCCGGAGGATAGTGCTAAGAGAATGGGATTGTGACACTGCGCTGGCTGGCGCTGTTGACTTTTGGGTTTTAAATTTCCAAACGCTACGTGGAATTTGATTTAACTGAATTTAAAAGTTTCACATCTGATTATCATACATTGGTGCCATATTCTTGGATCATATATTGAGTTGTCATAGCACATTTCGGACATATGTTATCATATAACAGTGATTATGGATTCAAATTCTAGTTCAAAAAGAACGTAGCAAAAAGGACGATTAATTTAACGTCCTTTTTGCTACGGTACTTCTCAGGGCTACGGGCTACGGGCTCAGGTTAATAAAGTAAATATTTTAATGAATAAAAATTAATTAATAAAAAATCTATATTTTAATAAAAATATATTTAAATTCTAAAATTCTAAGTTTAAATAATTATTTTAATATTATAGCTTATACTTAAAAAATAAAACACAACTGCTTAAAAAGAAAATATTCGGGCGTAAGAGGGTAAATGAGGTCGCAAGGTCAACTTTTCGTAATGTATACAACAAAAAAGTATAATAATAATTACAGCGGCCCAAGAAACCTAGAAGTGAATAATAATTTAAGAAAGAACACTTATGGATAAAATTTTCAAATTTAAATTATGAAATACTTTAAATCAGTTTTAAATAATAATGATAAAAAATTCGTACGCTCATAAAGCTGTAACATTTGAACAGACAGGTTTTCAGCAAGAATTTATTAAACAGTATATCGTTAGAGATAGGTGTCAATGTCATATGTCTAGCAATTACGGTAACAGCCGCAGCTTTAACGTCTGGCTGCCGTTAAATCGCGTATTCTGATCGATCTAATAATAAAAAGTAAGTAAGAGTAAGTAAAATTTTATATAAATATATGAAATTATTGTACATGCATTGTAATTATTCTTACTATGTATGGAAAATATTTCTCATTTTCTCTACCTTTTTGAGAAATTTACTTCATTTTTGAGATTAATTCAAAATAATAAAATTTCAGCATTGTAGTTCAACTGCTAAATGAATGTGAACTCACCACTTACTCAGGGTAATGCTTATATATAGAGTGACGTAACACTAAGCTCTCTCTACCTACACTGCTATATACTGCTATATGCTACAGATATGTAAACCTTAAAAAATAATAATAACTTTTACTTCTTCACACTTTACCCCTAGCGCGGTAGTCAGAGAGAACGGAGCGCCAAACGCTGCGGTCCCTGCATACCTCTTTCGCCTCGTCCACTGTCATTAACCTCTTCACACATGCTCTCCGGGGTGTCCTAATGCTTTTTACGTGACCTTCCTCCAGTATCTTCAACACTGTGTTTTTGAAGGTCAACCGAGATCTCCCCTTACCTCTCTTACCATTTACTTACTCTTACCATATTTATATATATATATATATATATATATATATATATATATATATATATATATATATATATATATATATATATATATATATATATATATATATATATATATATATTTATATATTTAAGAGTACTGTGTTGCTTATAATTAGGGCATTATATGTATATCATTCATCCTCAAACAATTTATCTAATTAAAATAATAACTCATGTAATAAATAATCACAGTGTCGACTATAAATAACAATTGCATTGTATCGTTGGCAAAATCGATTCTATAATTATTTGCCCGTTGAATCCATGATCTACGTTCACCGCACCGCTGACTCGATGCATTATAAATGTTAGTTAACCGAGACTATTGGGTTAAATGGCTTAAAATTAAAAAAAATAAAGGAAACTTTATTACAGTTTTTATTAATTTTATTTTCAATTTAATTGTTTTAAATATAAAATATAATAAAATTTTGACGTATATGCTTCAAAGTGGGATATCCTCACATTCTCTCAATTCACTTTTGAATGTCTATACTAATATAAATTATAAGGAACTAATGACTTGTATTGAAATATTATTTTTGTATAGTGTAGTACACAATAATGTAGACTATACATAGTCTATATTACATCACTTTAATCGTTACGTCATCTACTGTTCTGCACTATGGTCAGAATTACCTTGGGCACATAAAATGTGTCATAGACAATTCTTAAGGAGACAAATCCGCGGGTAGAAAATAAGTTAAGCTATAAAATGTATATATAAAGTGATAATTTATTATACTTTGTATAATGACAATACAGATAATAGTGTTATTATGTAACATATTATTGTATATATCCATCTCTAATCAGAGGTGATTTAATTCGCTTATTATCGACGAAAAGAACTGCAGGCAACTAATTAAATCGGACTAGTCGTTGTATATATGTGTACATATTATATATAATCATGTGAATAGGAGAGTCAATTGTATAGATGATTTAAGAAAAAAAATTAGGTCAGTTAGTATACCAATAATAGAAACGACAAATCTCTCAGTAAATTTTTTCTCGGTCTGTCTGTTTGTTCTTTAGTTTGTCCATAATTACGCAAGAAATGTTAGTTAAGAATCAGAGAATTCTATAAGATTGAATATTTCTTCTTCATTTCTCGTAGGAAAATAAAAATAAAGTAAGTTAAATTTGAACGTAGCGGTACTCAAACCCGCGTCCCCTGGAAACTGTCCAAGCACCCCAGCTACTAAACCATAAGCTCTTATAGAGCTACGTCTACATTCCCATACGCTTGTTTCAATTTTTTTTTGAATTTTTTTTGGTTAAAAGAAATTTAAAAAAAATTAAAATATTTAAAACACAGCATCATTCTCTTGCCAAATTTTATCATCCTTATCCTTATCAAATAATCTTTGTTAAGTGAAAATATACAAAAACCCTACAGAGATGCTAACAACAATATTTTTTTTAAGAATAACAAATAGGGTACAATTCCAGTTTTACCATAGCAGTATTGGCAGACAAAAACTACTGTCAACACCCTCCATTCTCCGCTCTCTACCCAAATTGAAGATATTTCATACAGTGTACCGGAACTCAACGCCGCGCTTCGTCTTCCATAAACAATAAAAAAATAAATTTTACACCAACTTTAGACCAAAATTTTGTAATTTCAGACCAGTTGAGTAATTAAGAACATTAAAATATGAAGCAGTGTCGCGTCTGTATAAATAATAGTTAGCATTATTACTATAGCTACTATAGTATGAAAAGCTTTTAGCACAGATAATATATTCAGAAATTATTCAAAGTTAAAATATGTATGAAAGGAAAGTAGTAAGCTGAAATAGCAAATCTCCTTGGTACTTATATTTGTGTAATGACTTTTGTGTAGAAATCATATAAGAATTTCGACGCAGCGTGAGTAAGAACACATGGCTCAGGTGTCGGAGCGTTTGGACGGTTTCCATGAGGTGCGGGTTCAAATTTTGATATGTTTTCATGGATTAACACTTTAAAAATCATTAATATAAAGTTTGCTTACTTTTATTTACGCATTTCTTGCGTCTAGTGGCTTAAAGGTGCTTCAATTTATCTTTGACTTTTAGTATAACGTAGATATATTTAATATTGATATCTTGACACTGGGTTTTCTCTACTTTACTAGCTTATATGCGGGATATAAAAATACTGCTATGGTATATATACGAGTATATATATATATATATATATATATATATATATATATATATATATATATATATATATATATATATATATATATATATATATATATATATATATATATATATATGGTAATAAGTAATGATCAGCATCAACTTAACTTTGGCTTGAATTAAAATCTAGATGTTTCTCTTGAACTTTCATGTCTAATCAAAAATGAAGAAAATAATATCTTGCAGTTGTACAAAATTCCTAGTACAGAATTCACGTTTAACTTAAAAAAATATATATTACACTGTATCCTTCAAAGGTACAAAGAATTTATGTGAACAAAAATACATTTTACCTACAAACCCTTATAACTTTGCCAGAGATCAAAAAGTAAGCTCAGCTTTCGACCCCTAAAAAGTTCATTCATTAGCACTAAACATTAGTCACAAGTCCCCCGACGTCATAAACTTTAACTTAGCAACATTTAATTAAAAAGAATCCCTCCCCTACGAGGTGGAAGCGTTGACCAGTAAATTTATAGCGCTATATTCTAGAAAGTAACTATAATAACATATTTATAAATCGATTTTTGAGATAATATTTATAATACAGAAATTACAATTATATTGTTATAAACATATTGAAATGTACTACAAAAGGCGGAATATCGAGTTTCTCGACAAAACTAATTATAGATTTTAAAAAAGCCTTTATCATATTACAATTGTTTCTTATCAGAACGAGAAAATGTTCACATCCAGTTACTGTGCGGATGCTTTTTTCCAACTAAATCAACGATGTCATGTTGGAACGCTGGCCTTATTTCCGTCCAATTCCACTTTCAAAGTTATATGAGAAAATGCGGTGTTTATACAGCCACAAGTCTGCGGTACTCAGTGCGATGCAAATTCTATTAACATTAAAACAAAACAGTATTTCAATATGGGATTAATATAAACGATAAGTAACGATCTTCTTTATTCTATTGTCTTTTGAAGCTTCGATATATTTTTTTCGTTTTAAGCATAATATACTTGTATTATTGTTACTTTAATGTATGTATGAGAATAATATTATAGAGGACAGCCGTGGGTTGAATATACCCAAGAAGGAATTCATATAGTTGCTAGTATTATTTAATATATCGAACTATAGGTTCATTATAAAGTATACTTAATATACTTTTATGCGGCTTCGTCCGCGTGGGTTAAATGGAAATAGCTTTATGCTATGTATGAAAGATCACGTGACATTGAAATAATCAACGTTATCTATATTAATAAATAAAATTGGAGTGTCTGTTTGTAATATTAAAAAAACCGCTGCATGCTACATGCATATGAATATATATATATATATATATATATATATATATATATATATATATATATATATATATATATTCATATATATATATATATATAGATATATATATATATATATATATATATATATATATATATATATATATATATATATATATATATATATATTATATATATATATGGTATATATACCTAAATAATATTTTTACAATTTCGATATATCTGTTTGATCCGACTAATCTCTGAAACCGGTGGACCGATTTTGACGGGACTAATAAAATTATATTAGAGTAAATGCTGTGTATACTGAACATATGTCAATGTATTTCGTATAACAATAACAATACTAACAATGTGATTTCGTATAACATATCGAAACAAAACTAAACTTAAGAACTACTTTTTCTATGTGGGATATGTTTATATATATATATATATATATATATATATATATATATATATATATATATATATATATATATATATATATATATATATATATATATATATATATATATATATATATATATATATATATATATATATATATATATATATATATATATATATCTTCTTCTACTTAGCATTATCCCGGCCTATTGCCAGGATCTGCTTTCCTACTTGATCTACTCCACTTTGCACTTGGCACATTTTCTTAGGCCGGCGTAAAACGTGGCCATACCATCTCAGACGACACTCTTGGAGCTTATCCGCTACGTCACGGACCCCAAGACTACCTCGAATGAATGTGTTGCGTATGCGGTCAGCCCGAGTAACGCCACACATCCACCTCAGCATCTTCATCTCCGTTACGTGAAGCTCCTGAGTGTGCCGAGATAATGTTGGCCAACATTCGCTGCCGTATAAAAGAACTGGTCGGATCATGCTCTTGTATATCAGCCCCTTGAGTTTGGGCGGTATTCTGCGATCGCAGGCCACACCAGTGACCTCCCGCCATTTGGCCCAAGCAGCGCTAACCCGGGCGTGGATATCGTAGTCGATGCCTTCGGACTCGTGCATAATGGATCCAAGGTACCTGAACTTCTCCGACTTAACGGCTGGGTCAGGCCCGATGTGGATGATGCTCGAGTCTGGGCTCCCGCAAGCCATGTACTCGGTCTTTGACACATTCAGTTTAAGACCACCGTTCTTAAGCGCACCCTTCCAGGCATTCACTTTACGCTCCAGTATCAGTCGGTTCTCGTCAATGAGTACTATGTCATCGGCATACATCATCATCATCAGGCTGGTCCTGGATGTGAGCCGTGACAGTATCTAGCACTACATTAAACAAAAGTGGACTAAGAGCTGAGCCTTGGTGAACCCCTACTGTAATTGGGAAGGTTTGGTATATATATATATATATATATATATATATATATATATATATATATATATATATATATATATATATATATATATATATATATATATATATATATATATATATATATATATATATATATGTATATATATATATATATATATATATATATATATATATATATATGTATATGTATATGTATATGTATATGTATATATTATATTTATATAACATATCCCACATACAAAAAGTAGTTCTTAAGTAATTGAAACGAAAAGTAAAAATGTGCGAGTATATAATTTTGTTATTTCAAAATAAGTAGATAAAAATTCACAATGTAACACTTTACAAATGGTCTCGCTGGACGTCGCAATATAAGTCCGCTTGTCTCAGAACAATATAATAGAAGTGGCGTAAGCTTTATATGACGTGGAAAATATATTATACAGAATAAAAATTTTGAATAACTAACATAAACCCCTTACAGCACATTTTTCTTAACGATTTTATATAAAAACTATTGCATATATTCAAAATACTGTGAACAACGTTATTTGAAACACGATGCTCTAAGTTCTAGTAAACGATAATAAAATAATGAAAATAGAAGAAGGAAAAATAGAAATTACTAAATCATTATATAATTATTTAATAAACATAATAAATAAATATAATGGCGAATCTTAAAGCTATACTTCGTCTACCAAAGAGGAGGAATGGTAATGTAAACGTTACTAAAACACAAATAGACATTTAAAAAAAAACATCTGTCAAATGAATCTGTCTGTATCTGTCAAAAGATAGAGGAGGTGGTGGAACAACATATAGGCAACTTTTTACCCAAAATTCCCGCGGTATAAGGATCTACGTGGTGTAAATCACTTTAACCGCGCGCTTTCTAAATCAAAATCAAAATATTCTTTATTCAAATAGGCTATTACAAGCACTTTCGAATTGTCAATTAACATAAGTGTCAATATTGTCATTCCTACTAGAATCTACCACCACTGTTTTAATAAAATAAAAATGACGAAAATATAAAAAACAAATAAAAACTGACATTCATATTATGATGTTCCATGTAATTTCGAAAGAAATTTAAAACTGACGCAATTCAGATAACTAAATAAATATTCATCTAGTTCAAGCGGGCAAAGCCGCAGACGAGATGCTAGTTAAATAAATAGAATCACACCTACGAATGGAAGTCGAAGCTACGACCATCGTGTTTACAATCAAAATCAAAATATTCAATTAGTCCATTTGAAGCACTTTAGAATCGCCAATTTTCATTGAACTGACACTACTGACGTAGTAGTGTCAGTCCTACAGGAAGCTACCACTTGGGAAGCAGTTCTGAGAAGAGCAACCACCCGCTTTCCACTGCGCCGCGATATTTTTAATCAACCCACAGTTGAGTGAAAAAAAATTAGAGCAGCGGTCTAAAGTATGTAATAAGAATTCTTACAAACGCTGTTCCGAGCTCCATGCGGTGACATTAACAAATAAACGTGTTAACATTAGTTTATTTTTTAATTTCAAACGTATTCTCGCATATTTCTCGCTTCATGTTATTTCAAAAGCAAATTTCGCTTAACATTAGGTTTTAAAATTATTAAAATTACCCACGTCTATTGTTACACTCTTGTATTTAAAAACGCTGTATATATTTTTAACAAAGAACTTACGTTTTTATATATTTATATTTGTAAAGTAAAGCTCATATTGTATGTTTTAATTAAATTAACTTTACCTCGAATGGAGGTAGCTTGTCTTATATTATTAGATTTCATGAACCAAACGGTTAAACGTGATCTTAGGAATTGACGTTTCAAATCAAAAAATAGCGGTGAAGTGCGAGCGGTACTTGGGACGATCCTATAAGGGTTCCTTCCTTTTAAGATACGGAACCTGTATAATATATTTTATTTTTAAAATGTAATATTAGCCTTTATTAATCAATCCACTAATCACTCACTGTAATTGAGGTCATAATTCCCTCCAGGACCAAATATGTGGCTCTTATGTTATTTCCATTTGACTTCTGGGTGAAGCTGCAGGCAAAAGCTAGATTATTAAATTAAAAATAGTGAAAGTATAGAGTGCCTCTTACTTTATGCAAATTGTGGGACGTGTTTGAAAATGAATCTAAACGCTATTAATGTGTGAATAAATTTTTCTCTTCACATATTTCAAGCAATTAAGGAGTACAAGCATCAAAATAATTAGTCCCCATAAAATAAATTAAAACAAGCTTACATGTTATATTTAGTTACTAAATTTTATTACAAACAAAATGTTACTACGTTAAGTATACATGTGCATGTGCATGTACACGCCAGCTATGATATTTTGAAGCCATATTTAAATATAGATTTAGCTTCACACTGTATCCTGCTTTAGGTTGAAAGGACCTAGAGTTAAGACACTTTGTTCGCCTCTTTTAGATTTCATATATATAATTTATAATATCTATATAATAATGAAATTTTGACTTTCACCCCACAAACGCAATATTTAGGAAGTGGCCGATGTTTGAAAATGTATATTTAATTAACTTTACTTGTTGATTGAAATAGAAATAAATGACACCTCCGATCTCACCACAAGTATCACGATACAGTCCCAAAGTACCACGGTTGCCTTAATGTCTTAAATTATACGTATACGTATTCAAAAAGACCAGCATTAGATTGGCATTTAACACATGTGTAAATCAGTGATTCGCAAATTCTCCTTGGTCGAGGACCACCTTTATTTTATTGTTATTAGGGACCATTATATAGATAAAATATTAATTTAATAATTTTTTTACTATAAATACTGAACTACCACCTGCAAGACCAATGTGGATCTACGAACATCTGGTTGGGAACCATTGGGCTTTAAATTGACAAAAAGTTGAGAAAGCAAGATATATGTATGTTATGAATAAAGATATATGACTGACTGACATTGCAATAAGTGACTGTACAAATGTAAACGCAAAATATGTCTTTTTATACTTTTTTTGAAGTACCAAGATAATATACTCAAACCTATATAATTATCGTACTAAGCAAACGTCTAGTACACTTTCTCCTTTATATATTATATAATAATAACACACACACATTTAGATACTACACAAAAGCACTCGGGACAAATTAGTCGGCAAAGTTTTGTGACCACTTCAGTAATAATTCTCTATTTGCTTTATAAAATAGAAATATATTACAGGTATTTTAAACGAACCGTACATACATACATACGTACTACATTATACAAGTTATATAAAAGATAAGGTCGCTCTTCAGAAGTAATTAAAACGTTTCAAATTAAATATTGTATTTACTGTGCTTGACACATTGACACAGCGGCAGTGACGGTTTGACTGTAAGCGCGATAGTCGTGGGTTCGATCACCAGTCATGGTAGTTAATTATTTGGCCGTTTTGGTATGATAACACGCGGCGTTGAGTTCTGCCAGCTAGTCAGCTGTACACTATATCTACATTATTACTTTTACTCTACCATTTTATTTAGCTTCACACCGTATCCCGCACATAGCAGGACAGAGGCAGAGGGAACCATAGGCAACGTACCATAACCGTACGAAGGAACCTAGTGTTAAGACATTCCATTCTCCGTTATCCGCCTTTCGCGGCATTGCGTATCGAGTGGCAGAACTCAACGCCGCGCTTTTGCGTTGTTACCAGAGCGAAGGAAATGAAAAATATTAATTCTCTCCGAGTGGGAATCGAACCCACAAACCGTACAGGCTTGACGCTGTGCTTCTGCACCACGACGCTCCTCTGCTTTACTCGACCTTGCTTTGTATATAAAAAAAGCCATGTGTAAACTTACAAGCTCAAAATCAAATTTGATTCAGTAAGGCGTAGAGCCTTACTTTTACATACTTTATGTTAAAAATTTTGTTTTAAAATGTAATAATGTAATAATAACCAATATGCAAAAAATGAGCAATGCATTAAAAAAGCTACTGTAGGCATCATATAGGTTCAGGGCTCTGTCATATGTCATATAAAAACTTAAAACTATAAAAAATACAGGTTAAAAATAGACAAAACTAAGTTACACCGTCTATAGGTACCCAATATTAAGAAAAAGCTATAAATATTGTAAGCCATGCAAAGTGCCTTGCATTAATGTGCGGCGCATGTGAGCGTTACGGGCCGCTTGAGTAATGTCGTACTCGTGCTTGAAACACTGAGGACTTTACATTGTAATGATAAACTCGCTTTGTAATATAAAACAAATATATAATTTGAAATATTTAAAAAATCTATTTTTTTTATTAAGTTTGTTTAATTTCGCGTGCGGCGTTGAGTTCCGCAACTCAACACGTATTATCTTGAAAATTGGACGGAAAGTGACTCACAGAGTGTCTTAGCACTAATTTCTACCTTCTACCATATACACGCTATATGCGGGAAAAAGCGTTAAGCGAAGTGAATATATATTTATATACAATTTTATATTATTATAATTTATATTATATTATATATATTAAAAAATATTAAAAAACAAGATATATATATATATATATATATATATATATATATATATATATATATATATATATATATATATATATATATATATATATATATATATATATATATATATATATATATATAAATATGTAAGTTCATCGTCAAATTTTAATTAAACAAAAACCACTCTACGCTGACCTAAAGGGGTGGTCGCAGGGAATATATTCGAATTATTCGCATACAACAAATTTAACTTAGCAAATAAGCATACAGGTAAACGCATAGACTAACTACTGATAAGATGATTGCAGAAGAAAGCTTAATATGAGATTATTTATTTTTCCAATTTCTACACAGTTTTCTAGACTCGGTAGACAAGTGTGACCTGGCTTTGTAGAGTGTTAAAAAACGGCAGATTTTCGAAAATGTAAAGAAGACCGTCATGGCGCAGTGGTATAGTGGCTAGCTATAAACGCGGCTCTTACTCGGAGAAATGGCTTATTTTCATTGCCTTACTCTGGCAACATGACAACTCGCGGCGATGAATTCCGCAACCCAGCAACCCAGCAAGTAATGTTTCTAAAAGGAGCGTCTTCACTCAAGGATCCCTCAGTCTTCAAATTAAATATCCACTTGTTGAATTATTGACAAAATAATATTTTATATAAATTTAATAATTGCGTTTTAATTTTAAATTAAAACAAAAAAGCAAATAATAGCATTCGTTTTGGTCAAAGCAATAAACATGCACCCTATTATATTCTACCGTGACTGGAGCTCGTACTATTAACGAGTTATTTATTTGACATCACCTTAACTGCAGTCACCTTATAGACGTCTAATTAAATATAGAAGTAGAAATTAATCAAATACATATATATATATATATATACATATATATATATATATATATATATATATATATATATATATATATATATATATATATATATATATATATATATATATATATATATATATATATATATATATATATATATGTATATATATATATACATATATATATATATATATATATATATATATATATATATATATATATATATATATATATATATATATGCGCTTTTGCTTCACGGCGTTTAGTTTCGCCACACAAAAGGAAATGTATTGAAATCGAACGTGAGAAATCCGTTTATTTTTGCTTAATATATTTTACTTAAGTAATTCTTTTTACAAAATTTTAATACATATATTTTTTTTTAAATTTTATTTTTATAAAGAAATTTAATTTTCGTCTTGAAATCTCCATTATAGTATGATAAAATTTCCCGATACATTCTGGTTTCAGAAATCCCTTAGCTCGTTTTCAGGAGCGGATAGTGGCCATGTAATCCTGCTTGCACAGTTATTACGAGATGCTGGTCCATTTTAGGATGCGACCGTACACTATACTATATATATATTTTAGATAAGTAGCATACTATGTAGAGGATGAAATTCTATTTTGAGGTCATCTATCTCATGGCGCAGTGGAACAGTATCTGGGTGTTGAATCGTTTTCTTATTCTTGCTCTGGTAAGACGTAGAGTTATGCAACTCAATACTCTCTCTCTCACTCTCTGTTAACCTTGTTATATACAGTTATACTACCAAATCTATTTACATAAAGCGTAATATCCAGGTTTAACAGACAACATGTAACATTTTAAAAATCGACAAAAAGTGGAGAAAAGAAAGAAAAAAATTACACTTAAATCTAGTGATTCTCCAAGATGAGGAAATGTAAAAGAAAATTTGCAGGTAGAAGCAAGGTTACGCAAAGAACGTCCCGGTACCTGAACTCTGACACAGCGCCACGAGCTACCCGCGTTATTCGTCACGCAATAAAGCCTACACAATTTTATACGCTCTATTGTCACGCGATACATAATTCGATAAAGGAATAACAAAAATAATTATATCCGCCTCAACTCTGATTTATCTTAATCTCATATAAAGAAGTGGGTTAAATAGATTTTATATGGAAATTAAAGAATTTAATGCACGCGATAGTTTATGGTTCAATACTAGATTCCATAGAAAAAATATTGAGTTCCACCACCTACAATAAGTAAATTATATAATTTACTAACACTAATAAAATCAATAAATAATAAATAATCTGAATAAGCGCTAGGCGTTAAAGGCTTGAAGCTCCTTTGAGTGGTCACAGGTACCGATTTATAAATAACATTATTATATATCCTATCGCAATTCAGCAGAAAGTGAACAGTTCTTGTACACACGATTATTGTTGATATATCTACATGCCAATGATAACTATTTTTGGGTTAGCGTTAGATCAATCTGTCCAGCCCAAGGCCCGCGAGCCACAGTGGGGCTCGCCAAGGCATTTAAATTTGCCCGACAAGACCTGCCAACCGAGGTCTCTCCTTACCTCTCTTACCATTTACTTTTGGTTCAGATCTTTTTACCATTCCTTTCATCACTCATTCTCTCGACGTGCCCAAACCACCTGAGTACGATGACATCCTCGCTAGTACCTACCATTCTGTGTATCTCTTCATTGTGGATTCGGTCAGTTGAGCTGACTCCGCCATATCCTCTGAAGAGATTCTGTCTCCACAGCATTCATCGTTCTTTCATTCTTCTTCAGCAATACCCGCGTTTCACTGCCATATAACATCGTCGGCACCAGAACTGCATTTTGTACGGCCAACCGAGCAGCTACACTAACGTTTTGCCGTCTCAACAATGCAATTAAGGTACCGTTCATTCTATTAATGGCAGCAATACGCCTTACCACGTCCATTTCATATATTTCATCTCTACTTAACATACTTCCTTTTAGACCATTATTTTCACACCCACATCATTCAAAAATTTGAAATGAAATTCACATCTTTCAAAATGGTGACCAATGCCTGCAACTCGCACTGATGATGCAATAAGCACTGCATCATCTGCGTATACTAAGCAATTTATCTTAGAGTCACCCACTTTCACTCACATGTCACTTTCATTTACATTTTTCTATTTAGGCAAAATCGTCTCTGCTTGCAAAACGTAGAAGCATAAAAGTAAAACTACTATATATAATTTTCATAGAGTTAGAACGTTCACTCTAGTTAGACATTGATGGGGTAAGAGGTCAACGGCGCCCGTTATCTAATACATCCGTCGTTACTTAACCTAACTACCGGGTTGCGAGTCCCTGAACACATGATTCTTAAATATCTGATGTAGCAGCTGACAAATCAAGTTATATTTAAAAATAAACAAATAATTGATTCTAAATATTTTCTTGTCTAAATTTAATTAAGCAAGAACACTACATTTAGAATCAATCATAACAAAATAATAATACAAATGATTTAGTAAAATCACTTGAAACATTATGATCGAAGAAACAGAACACGATTTGTAGCATGATTCATAATAAATGCTTGTACACAAATCAAAAGTACAAAGCGGTGTTGTTTAGGCGGTACCGTCTATTTCTATTACATAGAATACAATATAGGCGAATTATTTGTTTAGCAGTCCATTATCTTACGACTGAAGGAAAGGTTTCATATTTGGCCTCTTTATCGACAATATGCTTTGATTTTGGCTCAAATTAATTTATTTCATCGATTTTTCAGTCATTTGTGAACCGTTTTGAATTATTCCTGTGTTGCCTGGCTGATGAAATTCTAGGAAAATTAACACA
Organism: Dione juno; assembly: GCA_037127375.1. Classification (NCBI taxonomy): domain Eukaryota; kingdom Metazoa; phylum Arthropoda; class Insecta; order Lepidoptera; family Nymphalidae; genus Dione; species Dione juno. The sequence goes on from JAXRJS010000067.1 coordinate 1,348,534, forward strand.
AACCTTCACAATATATAGGAATTATTTAGGAACATACCTATGTGTTTCATACTTCTAATAAAAATCATTTATTTATTGCTTTCCAGTTGATAATGATATTGAAGATTCAACTCTTCAATCATTAGGAGTTACGAAGATAATTCTTTAAATATAATAGGGGTGATATAAGATAATGTTGGATGGCAATGAGGCAAGAAGACAAAACAATTACTGAGATTTGCTTGCCCATATTAACTTATATACTATTCAAAATTGATAAATAAGAATTGAATTGAAAAATAATCTGTGACATAATCGTACGGCGTCTGAACGTGTATTCGATCCCGACTAGAAAGAGACAATTTTTATTTTCATTTCTCTGCTTTCTCTTAAAGTCCACCGTCCGTCCACCACACACAGGGTCTCGACTGTACGTCTCGTACGAGGAGAACGGAGTGTCTTAACACTAGACTAACATTAACATTCTCATATAAATGAAATCGAGCTTACGGCCAGCCGAAAATCATCACCATACTAAATAAACAACCAATTAAAATAACAAGACAATCTAAGTGAATATAATAAATTCATACACAACACATACATTTATAAGGGGATTACTGAAATGATTTATGTATTCATCTTCCATAGAATATAGGTCAGAGAGTCTCTACAGACCACACTCGTGGTAGTTATAGTTAGACGTAGTTCAATAGCAGCTAGCGAATTATTCAAGCAGCAAATATGAAATTATTATAAAACAATGGCACAATTCTTTGAAGAGAATAAAAAGCTGATTTTAGATTGTCCTGAAGATATTACATATATATGTTATATATGTTATGATTAACATTTTTGAAGTGTTAATCTACACTAAGGATAGATGGATAGATAGAAAGATAGATAAATATTCTTAGAAAATTGAATTTTAATAAAATCTTCAATTTATATATAAATAATATTAAATATTTATTGTTGTAAATATTATTGTTCTTTTTTTTTGTAGAAAATGCATGCAAAAATAATCTAACAAAAGTAACTAACATGCAATAAAAATCGTTAAAATTGTATAGAGTTTTGACGTGACGGGATGTGAACGTAAAGGTTAATTGGCTATAGCGTTAGTTTGCTTTCTTTTTTTATGGATAGGGACATATATAGATTTTTTATAGAAAGCATTTCCGGTTTTCTTTTATTATACACGTCAAAAAGATACAGCTAATCTGTTTGGTTTTTTTATCAAGTTTTTACCTTTCGAAGCTTAGCCCCATTTGGGACCTTGTTTGCGGAATTTTATACTGCTCTTTGTACGAGTATGACATGACCGAAACTATTTGCTACCGATTAGAACATATAGCTTAGTGGTTGGTTGCTTTCTAAGGGGCGTGTATTCGAGTGCCGCTACATTTAATTTTTTCTTTATTTTTTTTTAAACATTTGTTTCTATTTACATAAACAGGAAAAATAATTTAAAATAATATTTAAATTGACTAACAGCAACATTTGTTGAAATCTAGAGCCTAATGTATTATTTATTTTCATATATTTTATTTTAATATTTTGTTTTGTTTTGTTTCCTTTATAAAGCAATATAAACTCTCATAGTACACGACGTAGACACAAGAGAAGCTTAAGAAAAATATATCTTCGACATTCTTTCCGTCGCCCCTTTTAATAAAACCGGATTATTAGTAAAAGTGGAAGTGTAACTTCCCCCGTTCTACGTACGTTCTACTTTATATCAGTGAAAGTGCCAATAACGGCCTTGGTTTGGAATTGGATATATATGTAGAATTGTTTTTGTGAATGAGTATAGGTTCGATTTTTGTCGCATTTAGACAGAATAAAGGCGTATGTTATGTTTTGAATTACATTTTGATCCCTTACATAAATGCTTTTTCACGAATCTTCTTCTATTTTCTTTTAAACATTATCTTATTTGTAACAAACAATAGACTTTATAGTAATATAATAATACTTAGCTTTAATCAAGCTCGCTGGCAACGCCCAAATTCAAGATAATGCTTGTTGAGGTGGCAAAACTTAACTCCGGGCATTGTTTTGCCAAAGCGTGGATAAGATAAAAATTTATTTCGCAAATATTGAACCCACTAATCATAGTTTCACATTCTCCACCTTAAATATAATACAACTTTTTTCATGAGATTTTCATGTTATACCGAAAATTCAGCAAAAACCTAAATCCATACAAAATTGTATATTGTGTACATTTCTATCGAATTCTCGTCAATACATTTGACTAGAACAAGGGATGCGATCCATATCCTTTTAGACAATGTAAGCTCAAAAGTAAACAGCGTTTCGTGACCTAAATCCCGTAAGTTCTTTGCTCTCGTGAATCTAGCGCTACATGGATATGCCTTAACTATATACTAGAGATATATACTGTTCGCAACTTACAGTAACTTTTATTATCCCATTTTCTATATCATGTTTTCAATTTTTGAATTTATAACAAAAGATATTAGTTGAAAATTTTCATCTTGTAAGTGTTTATAAGATAAATTGGCTGTAAATTTAAAGCATACACGGTATTGAATATATTAAATAAAAAGCATTTTCTACCTGTGTCGCGAATTCCATATATATGATATGATTATACCAGTCAGCACCATATATATATATATATATATATATATATATATATATATATATATATATATATATATATATATATATATATATATATATATATATATATATATATATATATATATATATATATATATATATATATATATATATGCATATGTTACAAATCTTTTAAAAAAAAATCACAAAAAGTAAAGTCAAAGCGTAGAAGGGATACTGTCCCAAACTCTACATAAGCCCTACACGCGAAAAGTCCTTTGAACAGTTCTGAGGACGCTACAACCCTTTGATGTAGATAGGTTATGTTTCATTTTTTTAACGACGTTGACTTTTGATGCCGAAATAGCTTTTATTTCTTATCTCTAATGGTGAAAATTCTTTTTACAAAATATAACAATCGCATCATTTATTGAACTTTTTGCTTAAGGAATCGTATTACTTCTTATTAAAAAATAAAATGTCTAAAAAAGCTCGTTTGTATATGCTTAGCCACAAAGGGTCTCATCACTACTTACTTATCACATCAATTTTTTCTGCTTAGTGTAAAAGATTAAGAATAGGCATTCCTATATTGTAATAGAAAATATATAATTATTACATCACTATTTACCTAGAGTTTTTTTGCCAATTGACTATGCAAAATGTTGACATGGGCACATTGACTGTTCACAATGTCCATGCCCAAAATGGTTAAAAAAAAAAGATATATATACATATATATATATATATATATATATATATATATATATATATATATATATATATATATATATATATATATATATACATATATACATTACTGTATTTGAAGTGTCCAGATCAAAACAAATACTTTAAACACAAATTTTACAAAATAAATCCATTAAAACTGTTATTTATTTCTCAACTTCACCCTGTATCTCGCATGCTGCACGCTAGTTAGAGGTAGTATAAAGACGCTCAGTTCTTCAAGTTCCACCTAATTTTCGAAACATTGCGTATCGAGAAGCGGAACTCAACGCCACATTGTGACTTGGTACCAGAACAAAGTGACATAAAATGAAATAATTATTTATCCAGAATGGGAATTGAAACTACAACCGCGTATATATTATCGTAAAATATCAAGAACTTATTACGCGGTTAAGAAAATAGTACCTACGCATATTTTGCAATTAAAAAGTGAATAGTTTATTCAGCTAACTATTAAAACGATTGTAGCTTGCTCGCGACCTAGTTATATTCAAAGGAAGCTTTGTGACATCCTGAGGATGTCATATAGCGTAAGGCTACCTGCGTCGGATGTGGAATGAAAAATTGCGTCTCTACCTAATTTTACTATTTATGTTTTTGTATAGCATATTTCGTTAAGTAATTATAGGGAGGATGGTAATAAAAATATTTATATGAACTTTCTGATTAAATAAATAAATATTTGATGTAAAGTTTTGGAATTTGGAAGTTTTCATGTCAAGGTTACAAAGATAATTTGAATATCACCAAATCTAAATTCCAAATTAGGCTAAAACTAGTTATGCGTACGTTTTTGCACATTTATGAACAAAAAACCAAACATACATTCTTCATAGCGTAGCTTCGTAGCACTTACGTAGCTTGGACACTAATAATGTAAATACTATTACTATATTTCTATTTATTTATTGCTTGTTTAAAATTATATTAATATTATAATTAATAATGCGATATTTTTGTCTCGCATATAATACTCTATTATCCATTTAAATTTGAAATATTTAATTTTTCTAGCTTTACGTATTCTCCCGCATATAGCAGGTTGGGTATATATAATAGAGAATTTAATATTAAGGCACTCTATTCTCCACTTTGTGTCGTAACCCTTCGCTACACTTAATCTTACCAATGAGGTGGAAATGAAAATAATTCATTCCCCCTAGAGGATATTTTACCTAAAACCAACTCGCAATCAAACGTCTCTAACCATGTCGCATCTTACCACAAGTAAACCACAATAATATTAATTAACTATTATACATTTATATATTTTTATATATTTATATATTTAAATAGTATATTTACATTAAGACATAAATAAAATTGTGTGATGACAAACAGACAGTTTGTTATGTCAAAATAATTGAGGTTTTTTTAGTGCATTTTTACAGGTTACTAAAATATAAGGAATTTCTATGTCTATCTGTCTTCCCTGGAAGAGCTGAAACGATTTTTTTGAAACCTTCACTAGAAGAAATTGAAATTTACACGGGAAAAGCTTTTTTATCGATACAGAAAACGCGCGATAACGAATACGCGCGCGAGCACGATTCGCTCAGATAAAATATTGCATATAAAAGAAATTATAGACAAAGTGATTCGAGAGGGAAAAAATACTTATATAAGTAGGTACATAATATATATATATATATATATATATATATATATATATATATATATATATATATATATATATATATATATATATATATATATATATATATATATATATATATATATATACATGAACATTATATAAGAGTAAATCAGAGAACCTTGATCAAGCGAGCGTACTCGGTACTCGTCTTCCATTTCTAATTTCCCATTTAACTAAGTAAAACCCTACAAATACCTTAAACGTTGCCTACTTAAAGTGAAGCCTTTGATCGAAAGTATAAGATGTACAATACATGCGATATTAGATACTAATGCGTAAGTAATTCTTGAATTCCGTAGTAATTTCCTGAAATCCATGTGTAATTTGTAAAGCTTCATTAGCCGTGTTCCTGTCCAGTGAATATTAATCGATTTCCTTTGAAACGTGTAATGACTCAGTTGTTGATTACACTTTGCTATTATAATATATGACGTTTGTGCTTAGTTCATATTGTGGTTAGGGTAACAATAGAAAAGTGAAGTGGGTTTTATCACCATGTATAAATTATAAGTGATTTATCAAGAACTTCATTGTTTATCTGCTAAAGAAATTAATTTATTATGCTAAATTCGTGACTTTGACTACATTTTTTCTAGAGAGAACCTACCTAGTACTTATAAAAACAATGCGTTCTCCGCTTTCTGCACAAATTTGAAACATTTTATACTAATTGGCGGAACTTAACGCCGCGTTTTGCCATGCCAAAGCCAACAGAAAATATATTGAGAATAATTCATCTCGCTTAAAGTCAGATGTTATCTAAGCCAAGATGGCATCGTGATGAATAAACATTATTACTTTTTTTTTATATACACTGAATGTTGAAAGCTTCTTGTAAAGCTGCTCTTTACTCATAGATTAATAATTTACTCCAAAATTATAAATTTTAATAAGTGTCTAATGTAATATTTATGAAGTAGTCTTTGGACTTTTTGAAGTCTTGCATAAACAATATATATATATATATATATATATATATATATATATATATATATATATATATATATATATATATATATATATATATATATATATATATATATATATATATATATATATATATATATATATATATATATATATGTATGTATGTGTGTGTGTGTACATATGTAAAATATCCTAAGAAACCGATAAACTACTGTGCTTCAAATGATGACCAAACAAAAAATCTTCTAACAATAAATCTCCTTTAAAAATACCAATTTAAATAATACAGTACAATGATAAATAGAAATTTCACTCTGCTATTTAATACTTAAAACCTCTTCAAAGTTTCAAGATTGACGGAAGTATTTTCGTGAAATACTTTCAAATCTACGCGATATTACAAAATGGTGGCCTTTATTAACTGTCTTCATTTAAGACTTCAATACAGTGAACGGTAGTGACGTCATCACGGCGCACTATTGTAATGGTTCAAATATACACATGTTGGTCAAACTATGCTAAATAAACTTAAGTGTTTGTATGTTTGTTTGTTGAATATGGTAGTCATAAATATATATATATATATATATATATATATATATATATATATATATATATATATATATATATATATATAGAATTATAAATGAGAATTCAAAAATTCATTTTGTATGTGATTTTTGCCTTGTAATTTTTTAATAAATGTGATATAAAAGCTAAACAACTTACGCATTAAAAAGAATTAAGTATATAACAGTAATATAACAAAAACATGACTTATTTACAATAAATATGAAATTCCTTAAATAAAACCTTTAACCTTCTTTTTTTATTCCTCTATTGTTTATCTTAAGTATCTGCATACATATTTTTTTACTACTTCTTCAATTATTAATTTTTTTAATTCTGAATTTAATAAGACATGTCATCCACTGTGCCATCACAAACAAAATAAGTCATCCACGTTCCACGCGGCTGCCCTTCCAACGGCCGCCGCTAATTAAGTAAATGTTTATTCTGTTCGGCCCCGTCTTAATTGCCGCAAACTCACCACAATAACGTAATGAAGACCTGAAACTGCCCGATGTGATTTATTTTGGACGCCGTCCCTCTACCAACATGTTAGAACACGAGTTATACAGAAATTCTTTAAAGTAAGAAAATACTTGCTAAATTGTATTCAAGATATTTGTGTAATGTATATATATGGATGTTCAGCTCGTGGTAATACAGGGCAAAATATATGGTAAAATTCAAATATATATGTATATATATATATATTTATAGGGGCAGCAGGTTTGATTTCCTCTCGTTGGAATGAATAATTTTACATTTAGTATTGGTAATGGCTGAACTATTTTTAAGTAACTAAATTGTTATAAAAGTAAATTGAGTTATTTATATCGACATAACGAAGTTTTAACATAATTTACATACAGAAATAATATAATTGTATTATAAATTCACCGTGCAGGTGTCGGGCCCAATGCGTTATAGAAAGGAGCTTAGAGCAATGCCTGGAACTTGCTACCCAAGTGTCGGTTTAAGGAACCGCTTTGAAATGTGCATTAACGGTCACCTCCACTGCTAAAGTTGTGACTCTACCTAACCAAATTCGGAATGATTCTACTAGTACAGTCTTTGAAGTCAATTCTAAAACTAAATTAATGTTAGTTCAGGACGGGCCTACATCCGTTTCGTCCTTTTTCAAAAGCTAAAAATTAACTCTAAACTTTTTTGGCAAACCTAAAAGTATTTGTTACTAATAATCGGTATGTAAGTCACATATATCTTGCAAAAAAATATTTTTTATTTAAGAAAAAACATGTGACAAGTTATATACTTACCTACACATTCCCCGTCTAACAGACAACCGTCTGGCCTTGTATTAAAAAGTTGTAAGAAATCGCTGAGTAGCATCAAGAGCTTTCTACTCAAAGTAGCTACAAAGAAAAATAAATTGTTATATTCGTCGGTGTTCCTCACCTTAATGAATACAAGCGTCAACTGAATTAAGTTTAACGTAACATTTTTTTTTATTTTTTTTTGCTTTTTTACTTCTGTTGTTTCGGTTTTGTCATTTTTTAAGTAAATTTCATCGTACTTACACAAAGTAATGGTAATTGTCGTAATTGGATTACCTGGGACTTTGTAGACTATTTATGTTGACTATAAGATATGTCCAGTTTTTATATACATACAATACAAGCTTTCCGCTCGTGGTTTTGTTCGCGTGCTAAACTATTTGTCCCATGAGATATTTTCTGCCCATAGTTTCCTATTTTTCCATGAGATATTTTCGTCCCATAGTTTTCTATTTACCCATGGGGTATTTTCTCCATAATTTAGCAAAAACGTAATTCTGCTTCAATGTTTTTGAGTTCATTTCCTGCGTTTGACCGGAATAGATATACGGAACCCCGTTAATACTTGTGTTAATAAAGTTGTATTTGTGTATCCTTGTCAAACGATAGAAGGACAGGAAGTGATGTCCTACTTATTTCAACATTGGCAATTGATTGCGGAATCGAACGCCACACTTTTCCTAACCAAAGAAGCGAATATATCAGTTAATATAACCATGAAGCGATGAAGCCGAATGTGAATCGCGAGTCACACTCTACACCCTGTCCCATTGCGCCACGGTGCCATCGTTTCAATACATGGCACGATTACCCTGTCCCGGAAGGCACATTAAGGGAAATTCTGAATCATTGCTTATGACATCACTGGAGAGCTCTTATAAAATTTTTACAACTATAGGTTTTACATTAAACGTGAAATCTTTTTACAGAAGTGATGTACGAAAATATTCATTAGAATTTTATAGTTGGGAAAGTCTTGTAATATTGAAGATTTTATTTGTAAAAATGTTATAAATATTTAACAACTTATTTAATTTAATAAAAAGTGACAGTTTCGTTACTATTTCAGCGTTGTTCCATCCGGTGAAATATCCTTTCATTCTACAGCTTAACGAACAGCCCCAGGAACCACTTACTTCTCACCAAAAAAGCTTCGTGTTTTCCCGGAAGTTGTTCGTTATGTTTAAATCTCTTTCTTTCTTTGACTTTTCATGCCTCATCTTTATCAGTGTTTATATTTGGTTCTTTTGCAGCATGCACTTTTACTTTTTAATATCTCTCTCTTAATTTTATCCTGACACGAGAACTTACCGTCATTTCTCATTACTTTCTGTGGCATCTTTATTCTTTCATCATTCTTCTCGCTTTTTATAATTTTAAAATTAATTACTAATTTAAATATTAAAATAATATATAATCTATAGTCATCTGACACAACTTGATTTAAACGTAACTGAATTATAGATAAAACAAGCTACAAATATAAAAAATGAATAGAATTGTATACTCACTAACTTAACTACACTTTAAGATTGAATTAATGAAATCTACATAAAATCTTTAAAAAATACAAACAACAGTTGTCACAGTTGGTCAATACAAGAACTAAAACAATATGACCGATGTACAATAAAGTCGATCATTTCACAAATACTCTTTGAGACATAAGGGCTATGCAATTTATTCGACGGTCCAGTACACCATACTATTCCCTACATCAACATTTTCCTTAGCAAATAACTTTAAATATTTATCTTTATAACGCATAGAATGATAATATTTTAGTTTTGGCGTGACTGTGTAATATATAAATTCTACAGGGAATAAATTTAAATATAATTTATACTATTGTTTTATTTATTATATAAGAAAAAGTCCATAATTGAAGCCAAAAAGCCATATTAAAGCCATATTAAAAAAATAATTTCATTGTTACTGTCACTATAGCAGAAGGAACGTAGGGTCCACTCCGTTCCCCACTTTCCAAATTTTCGATTCATTGATTGATTCGATAACCCACTAACTAATATACACAACTTATTATAATGTTTTTTTCTCTTTGAGATTTTAGAGTTACCTCTTTTAATTTGTTAAAATATTTAAAATAAACACTATTTCTACTACTATTAATTAGTACACTATGAACTTAATGATATGGAAGAGCGGGGTCTCCTAAAACAGGTTTTTTTTTTGCTTAACAGGAGGCTCCAATCACTATGATAATATACTTAATTTTGAAAACGAATAAATTATTATTCTTTTTTTTTAATTTTTTTTTATTGCGAGTTGAATAGGGAAACTCAAAGTCGTGCTTTGACTTCTTACCAGAGGAAATGAAATAAATCATTATCTCGAGCAGGAATCGAATCTACTATCGTCGCGTACACGTACAGTCACACCAAAGAATATATAAGTAAATGTCTCCATTTAAAAAATCTAAATTGTTATGGCATTTATTGTTTACAATTAGGCTGTGATAACGTTAATTTAATTACTTTCTTTATTTTAAATGCAATTGTAGTGCAATATGGACAGCTTGTGATTGTAATAGCGTTGTTTGTTAGTTCAGTCCCCACTCGGATGAATGTATTATTTACATATCGTCATTCTGGCAACACAAAACGCGAGGTTGAGGTCTAACAACAATATACATAGACCCAAATTCAGGCAGAAAACAGAGAAAAGAGTGTTTTGACATTAGATCATCTACGTACTTCCTGTTATATGTGAGATACAATGTCAAGCCAAGAACATTTTAGTAGTGTTTCTCTTCATTGTTTCTGTTAAATGAAACTAACAGTCAATTTATATTTAAACCAAAAAAAAGACATGTACTATACTATTCGAAATTTTGAATCCACGACCTACAAACGTATCAATTATAAATAAGCTTTGTAAATAGCAACCCCAAAAACCCCCATATTTTGACAATACCAACCCCACAACTCGTCAGATTATTCACTCAGAAACCACTACGCATAGCTTTCAGTTAGACCGGAAATGCACTATTCCAGCGTACCAGCTAGTGCTAAGTCATTCACAACCACGGCCTATAGTACAGTGCACTGAGTACTCAATGATTTGCGCCGTACCGTAGCCTGCACCAACATGCATAATTAATGCACGTTTTTAATACGCTTGAAAATATATTTGACCTTTGAAATGAATGGAATATTTTTAAAGCGAGTTTTCATTTTTTTTTCATTTTTATTGATGCAGAATTAAATATTGCGCTGAAAATAGAACAGGATAAGAGAAAGTAAAATGTTTTTTCTGTCATTTCATATTAGACCGTATAAATTAAAGTTTTGCATTTGAATTTCAGCCATCAGATCAGTATATGTTGATTCGTTTTTAGAGTTCCGTATCACAAAAGATATAGAAAGGAACCCTTACAGTATCTCACAGTTGTCCGTCTGTCTGTCAAGACCTATTTCCTCCTAAAGTCCAGTAATTTGAACGGTCCCTTCCACATAGTTAAGTCCCTCGAAACACAGAAACCACCGCTTCTTGTATAAAATTCGACACGTAATCAAAATATGTAAATATGTCGGGTACTTCCCGTTAGCTCGTTGGAGGGAGTTATTTTCAATCCCTCTGAAAAGACAGGCGGAAAAAGGAGAGTATCGAGATACTCTCCATTTTACTATTACTATTTTCTCTATGCTTATGCCTGAAGATGAAAAAGTATTATATATTATATAAAAAAGTATAACTATCATTCATAAGATAGCATGAAAATAATATCAAACATTATTCTAAACGGTTGCTGAAAGGGGAACATTGCTCAAACGTCTGCGGCGTTTAAGAATTCACACGAATTCAGCAAAATCCTTTACAAAAATCGCAACGAGACGGCATGTCGACATACCAGCGAGACATTCTAAATATTTCCTAACATTCCTACACTACCACTTGTATTTTGACGTTTTATTCTCTTAAACTAAGCTGGATGAAGTTTCCCGCATATAGCAGGGTACACAGAGGGAACCTAGTGTTAAAACACTCTATTCCACTCTCCGCCCAATTTACGAGACATTACGTGTTTATGGGCGGAATTCCACGCCGCGCTTTGTCTTGTTACCAGAGCGAGAAAATGAAATGATTGATTTCCCCCTCGTGGGAATTGAACCTATAACCGTGCGCGTTATAGAAAAACGTTGTATTAAAATAATAATTATATAAGTTATGAGATTGAAAATATGAAGTCATAGTGGGGCGCAATAGTCCGAGAAACGGAATATTTTCGTTTTGGCCCGTTTTTAAGTATCCAAAGTAAACCTATCACAATACGCAGAGGGCAATGTCTAAACACGAGGTTCTTCTGCCAATCCTGCTTTACGGGATTAAGCGTGAAGCTCTTATGTAAGGACCCACGACGATATGTAAAATAAAGTAAATGGTAATAATTTATTTGGAAGAGCCAAACCCAAATGGAGAAGAGTTGCTCAAGACCGTACACATTGGAAGCAACTGGAGGAGGCCTTTGCCAACAGGCACACTGAGCTGAGAGATATCTTATAATGTAATATAAATAATCAATGTAGATCTATTCTCTCACCCAGTCAAAGGGCTAAATAAATAAATAAATAAATAATAATTTATTTTATAAGAAATTATATATTATAAAACTATCTACTGTCCTTTGTAAGCTACATCAGTACGAAAATCAAATTTATATTCATCATATTTACATAATATCATACCGAAAATAGTGTTACATTTATACTTGCAGTGTGAAGGCAAAGCTAGAAAGCTTTTGTCTGGAACTATTTTAAAATCTAGCAATTGATTTATATTTAACTCCAACTATAGAGATCTAGGCATAAATAAAAATGAAAAATAGTCAATGCCAGATATATTCTAAGAATTTTTCCTTTTATACAATTTTCTCGTCGATTTCTTCTTCTATCGTCGTTTATCCATCTATGAAATCAATATCGATATTAAATTGTATGAAATTCATGAATCAGCCTGTCTTATTCCATTTTGATGCAGTTGACAAGTATTTGACTAGTGTAGTGTAGTAGTTAAGTAGTGCTCATAGCTAGTTCGATTCACATTTGAAGGATTTCTTTATTAAAAGAAAAACTTCAATCTATATAAATAATTTCTCCAATCTGGTGAGTATAGCATGATACGGGCCCACAATACAATGTTCCCTAAATAGACTTAAAAATAAAAACATAATGGCTTATAACTAGAGTGTTGCTGCTAATATAATATGATTCGAAAAATGTTCGAAAAGATATTACTATACATATTTACTTTAAAGAAACTAGCCTTAAGGCCTCATATCAGTACCCTTATATATATATATATATATATATATATATATATATATATATATATATATATATATATATGTCTTATTACATATTAATTTAAATTCTATTAATATAGTATTGCAAAGTAGATTTCAATATAGGTACTCACGAAGGCGGTATACCCCCGACGAAGACATCGGAGTTAGTATGGAACTTGCCGAAAGCAAACTCCTTGCCTCTGGAGGTCTTGCTCTGCGTGATGCCGTCGACTGCGAGCGTAGTGTGCTCATCGCGACGGGCCACCTTGTAATAAGAATAGATATTTAATATATATGTATATATATATATATATATATATATATATATATATATATATATATATATATATATATATATATATATATATATATATATATATATATATATATATATATATATATATATATATATATATATTAAACTCACTCGATCCTCATTTATGATATATATAGAAATCTTATGATATATAAAGAAATGTAAATTTTATAATAAGCCGATCGAAATGATACCTTCCTATGGGACAGTCAACATAATGTAGTTAAATTGTTCTACACATTTAAATCTATTCTACACTTAATGTGTGTTTTAACTTATAAATCCCCTACCTCTTCATAATATTTTCCGCTATGTTCAGATTTATACAAATATCTAGCCGCCTACTATTGCAGACGATCAGAATTTGACTTGACTTGACAGTTTTACGATGATAACGTCACTTTTACAATAATTTGTAAGTATTTGTATAGACATAAAATAATCTTTAAGCAAAAAGGATGTTGCGTGAATTAAATAAGGACCCAGCTCCATAATATTGATTTGAATATTACGCTTACTGCGATTACATATTATTGCCATATAGAAAGGGATGGTCAATCCATGAAATAATAGATGTATTATTTATCCAGAGAAGAATCTCTGGATAAATAATAGATCTATTATTTCACGGAAATCAAAAGATTTGGCTATTTTTCTTTGTTATAACTATAATGAATGAACCGAATCGAACAATTTAAAGTCAAAATTAAAACCATATTATGGGGGAAAGTATATTATTCACTTCAAGAATATTATACGGATGTTAGTGTGTGGAGCTAAGTACTGTTGATGCTCATTCAGGAGGCTAACCACAGTTGTAAATATATTGTAAATTTACATTAAAAAGAGCAACTGTTAAATTTTTCGCCAGCTCTTCTCAGCAGAACTGCCTTCTGAGCTGGTGGTAGCTTCTAGCAGGACTGACAATACTGACACTTATGTTAATTGACGATTCGAAAGTGCTTGTAATTGCCTATTTGAATAAAGAATATTTTGATTTTGATTTTTTTTTTTGATAATGGAACAGTTCAGAAGTATTCTTTTCTATTTATACTGTACGATAAAAATCATAATTTTTTTTTTCTCTTTATAGATAGAAGAGGCGAAGGGTCCATGTAACACGATCCCCATAGGGTTACCTTTAGTAAATCTCAATTTGAAAATTATAATTAAATCGAAAAAAGAACAATTTATAATTAACTATCAAAGAACCTTTTATAAATCAATTTTATTTCATGTAGGTAATACAACCCAAAAGTATTTCTGAGTAAATCAATTTGTACACTAAGCTCAATTTTTATGATATCAGAAGTGAATAATTTTATCTTTAGCTTTTATTCGATACCGGCTTACTTTTGTAAAAATCACGCTCTTCGCCACTACTATCTATCATTCTACTAACGGGTATTCGTGAGCTTGCTAAATAAATGTAACACTAAACCCCCATTAGCCGGACACAATTTAATACTTCATTACTTATATCTTATTATTTTAAAAGATGTATTTTTAGCTTAAATTCTTGCAGTTCAATATAGCCACTTAATACTTGTGAGAAGTAGAACGTAGTGACTTATCACAAGGTTTACTAAATGCAAAGATAATAAATAAAAAATTACAAGTATAGCTATATTTTACCTGCACTTTGTGCCAGTGGCCATCATTTAAATTGCTTCCAACAGTTACAATTTGGGCACCACCTCCTAAATTGTATCGCAGCCTTAAAGCACCGTTCACTAGCTTCAACTCAAAAAAGTCATAAGTGCCACCATCGTCAGTATACAATAGAAGACCGTTTGGCTGATCAGTTTTGAACTCAAGTTCTAAAGTGCCGTTTAATCCGGCGTTCCACTTTTTGAACTGGGAATACGGGTTTTGCTTGTCCAGAACGAAGGCTAAGTTCCGGTTCAGGGTGAGGGAGAGAAGGCAGAAGAGGATGTAGCGCATCGTTCTGACGTGAACCGACATGGCGAGCACGTCATCAACCGACTGATGTCCTTTTGCGTTTCATTTCTTGCGGCCCTGGAACAAAGATGACAAATGAAATATATTTACTCAGTGGAGGCCGGAGTGTCTTAACACTAGGATCCATTTACTTAACCTCCTATATATCCTATATTTATGCTTTATACTATACGTGACTATACGTGAACATTTAAAAAAAAAAACGTATAGATTACCAACTATCCTTCAATTCCTGAACTTAAAGTACAGTTAAGAAATACATCAAAACTTTTTGTAAGTATATTCGGTCTTGTCATAGAAATAATTTTTTTAATTTAATTTAAATCATATTTTTTATTGCTTAATTTCTTAATGTATCTATGTCAATAAAATACTCGCATATTACGGGTACAGCGATATTGGTTGATATTAAGCATTTGCGTGGCAACATTATGAAATAGTCAATAGTTTATACGACTATTTCAAGGTGACTAGCGCAGTATACTATACTGTATAATGCGCTATGTAACATAATTTTATTTAGATACAATGAGTTATAGCATAATACTGTGAAAGTACGTGGACTAGAGTTTTTCTTTAATTTCTTCTTCAGAGTTATTTATTTTTTAGACGTACACGTTCTGTCTCCTGATAGCTATGTTTTATTTGAAAATTGAACAGAAATTGGAGATCTGAGTGTTTTGACACTAGGCTCACTCTACTTACCCGGTTGTATGCGGAAAAGACATAAAGCTGCTTCTTCTATTAATTATGTCATTAACCGGATTAATATCAATAAAAAAAAATTTCAAATCCTATCCTATATGTAAAAATTACGAAAGCTAATGATGATCTTGTTAGGGTACAATTTCTTCACACGTCCAACGACGGGCTTTGCCTTGTTACTAAAGAAAGATATTTAAAACAACTCACTTCCCGAGTGTGAGTGAGGTCGAACCGTCGCGCCACGACGGACACTAAACACTTTCTATACATAATACTTGTTACTTAATAACGATGTTAAAACGAACAATCTCTACAAATGTATCCAATGAGTTTCGCTCAACTCAGTTATTAGCAAAAGAATTCTCAATTAAAAATACTAAACTGACTGCCAAATCTATGAAAGTCCAAAAAAGTTTTTACCAATTAAAGCTTAAAAACACTCGACTCAAAGACGAAATACAGACTGTAAGTATGCAAGCGATGTTTCTTGCCAGAACTACGAGTATATTGCAGGTAAAAGGTGCTTAAAAGAACAAAGCGACCGATGCAATGTGGGGAAACTAGGCCGTCTGTGGAAGACTAATCAGTAGAGGAAACAAAAGGACTTCTAAAATGCAACTTTTGAATGCTTTTAGAATATTCGTAGCTGGGAAATTTAGCTTTATTTAGGTAGAGCCGGGTGTTAATAAACGTTGGTAAGGTAAGGTTCCGGGTCCTCGGCCTTCTTGTTCAAATTAATTGTTCTAATTATTTACCCTGTTGTCTAGGCAACCAGCGGCGTTAAGTACCGCCACAAAATATTGAACGAAATGTCTTAATATTAAATACTGTCTATCTATCTATCAAAAACAATAAAATCAATATAATACGAAACGAATGAGTGAGAAAATTTATCATAGAATATAAGAATATAATATAATATATAAAAGTAGTATAAACTTTTATGCAAACATTTCCAGCGATTACGATTTTTAAAAAACCTCTCCTTTATTTTAAAGAAGCTTTAATAAACAAAGCTACAGATGAAAGAACAAAGGCTGTACACCGGAAGACGTAAAATGCAAATAAAAAAAGGAACAAATAAAAAAAATGTGAATTTTATTAAATTCTCTACCTCTTTGCGTTTTAAAAAATGATTTGGCAAACAATTTTTTTTTTACGTTTTTACTCATATTTCTGTTAAGCCGGACGCTTTATTACTCAATGCTAATAAATAATTTTAAAGAATGTATTTCTATATATGTGTATTATTTTTAATATTGATTTATTTCTAAACTAGATTATACATATCGATTAAGGTATAAGGCCCACTTCATTAATTGGAAATAAATAAGAACTATAGAAGACTCATAACACAATTTAAGTGTCCGTGGTAACTCTACATACATATATGTTACCTTGAAGATATACCCTGTAAATATATTATGCTACACAAAAAAAAATACCAGAAGTCCCTGATATTAGCGTGCTCGACCCAATTCTTCAGTTGGCGTCTAACGTCAGTTAGTAAAAAAATCGCCTTTCGCACTTTTCAATTTTATCGACCTACACCAAATCAATCCTTATTTAAATAAGCAAAAAGTTGAATATGTAATAAATTATAACAAGCATAAAAGAAACGTGAACATAAAAAATAATAATATTATAAATATTTTTCTGTAATACGATAAGGTTCATAGTGACGCTTCATCGTGACGCTTTCTGTAAAAAATTCTAGACGCACGTGGTTGTTCGCACATACCTCCAATAAGCATTATAACGAATGGATCGTCGCAGATTTCTCTTAGACTATGTAATTAAAAAAAAATTACAAATAATCTCTTAGCTTTGATAAAAATAATAATAATATTATTTATTGTACACCCATAAAAAATATACATAATAAAGAAAGTAATACATAAAAGAGACGTACATGGCGCGACCTTATCGCTAAAATAGCGATCTCTTCCAGGCAACCTTAAGGCATAGAACGTAATTTGAGGGAGGAAAAAACATATACTAATAGTATACATATATTTAACAACTATGTACATGTACTACATATATATATATACAAACATACATACGTACACAAATTGATATTATCTTCAAGAATAATTTAAATTTAAACACATCATCCATTAACAAAACGCTTCCACCATTATAAATCTATCTCAAACATCTTCTCATTACCGATTCGAGTGCATAAAGTTGGCACTATTCACCGCTTACTTGCTTCCTCCAATCGCTCTTCGATTTCGCCGAACTGTTTTACTCAATTCATGAAGGAAACTTCGTCTCTCGTCGAAACTTTGTTTTTAATTTCTTAAGCGCTAAAGAGTTTATTATATAGTTTCGATATAAATGTAAAGTACTAGTTTCTGTATTAACGGTATTTAAGAGGCGCTTTTCTTATTTCGTGTAGTGGACGGAAATAATGCAATAGAAGTTATATATATATATATATATATATATATATATATATATATATATATATATATATATATATATATATATATATATATATATATATATATGTGTGTGTATAAAAAACCATGCAGTAAAATGCAGCATTAGTTATTCTGTTGTATATCAAGACAAAGCGCTGCGTTGAGTACCGCCACTTAACACAAAATAACTCAAAAATTTGGCGAAAAGTGGTGATCGCAGTATCTTAACACTATGGTCCCTGTGTTTATCTTGCTTATTACGGGATATAGCGTGAAGCATTTTTTTTCTGTTATATATTACTCATTATATATAATACTATAAGACGAAAATCAATTAAATTTCTAATTTAGCGGATCTACTAGACGATTTTGCGTTTCATAGTCCACTTCAATGGAGTTGTGGACAAAAACTTGTTGAAATATACAACACTAACATACAACTAAGTTCAAATTGAGTACAATTGAATTCAAGTTCATTTGTGAGCTTAAATGCAATATTAAATCTAAATAAAATGCACTATTTTGTTATATTAATTTATACAACACGAAACTACTGTACAAAAAAAGTAGAACTTACAAATAATATACAACTTTATAAGCTATAATAAATATACTAATGCAGATACGGTATAGTAAACCCATACAGCACAATATAAAAAGAAGGCCAATATGAAAAAAGGTTCTACCTTATAGTTTATCGAAACGTGTTAGTTTCTCACGATCGCATAAAGGAAGTAGTTGTGAATAAACTAAAATCAATGGCTCGAAAGTAATGAGCGCGTCTATGTGAATATTCTGTTGTTAATAAATCTATTTTATATCCTGGTAGAAAGGCAAATAAGAGGAAAGAAAAGCTTCTTTGTAATATATATATATATATATATATATATATATATATATATATATATATATATATATATATATATATATATATATATATATATATATATATATATATATATATATATATATATATATATATATATATATATATATATATATATCTCGTGCTTAAATATATATTTCACATTTTTTTTTATATTTCTGTTTGGCAGAGAATAAGAAGAGACTTCGTTGACCGCTTTCCGCCCAATTTTTCGAGATATTTCATTTTCATCCTGGAAGTCGACAAACGCCGCGATGGCCTCGCTTAACTTAGTACATAATATACTATTACAAAAATTATAACGCTAAAAAGAAATTTATACGATATTTTGCTTTTTGCCATTAATTTGGTGAGACGGCGCGATGTTGAGTTCCACCATTCACATTCGGGCGGAATGTGGAGAACAAAGTGTTGACACTAGATTCTCTCTGTTATATCTATATAAACCTAAATAACTGTTAGACTGTAAGCGCGATCGGAGAGGATGAACTAATTTTCATTTTGTTTGCTCTGGCAATAAGACAAAGCACGGCATTGAAATCCACCATGAAAGGCGAAAGGCGGGGTGTGGAGTGTCCCAAAATTGATTCCCTCTGCCTACCCTGCTATGTGCAGTGCTGAATACAGCGTGAAGATTTAAAAAACTAAATAAACAAAAGAATATGTATAAAAAATCGATTGTTTGTAAAACAACAAATCGATTTTTTATACATAATCATTAATACAAATTCAGTAATATTGACGTCCCCGTCAAACCTTAAAGAAAGAAATTCTTTATTTTGTGTATTTGTAAATTCTTTTCACAAATTGTACAAATATTCTCATATAAAATTCTGACTACAGTTATGACATAAATTTGCTGACATAATTATGCTTATTGAATAACATAATAACCTATATATTAATAATATAAAAAAATTAAACTCTGAAAATATTCATTATAACTTTTAGCGCACCTCTGTGAGTTCAGTATAAAGCCTAAAGCGTATTCTATTTAGGGCATAGTAAATGTAATATGATTTTTAATACAACATAAATTAATTTAATTGGAATTGGATGGAATTTTTCGCTTGTTAGGCTTAAAATAACAAACCCTTTGCGAATAACAATTAATAAGCTAATAAACTTTCACTTAGCGTCATCATGTCACCTGTCAATGTCAATTTGCCCAAATTGTTAACAGACATTTACTCTATCTTGGCGCCTTTCGGCTAGTGACGAAATTTATTTAATTATTTTTAATATATAAAAAAAGAAATTCACTTTTTTTTAATTAATATGTGCATTATAAAATTATTTTAGACGTTAAGTTTATAATTTTTATTGACAGGCAAATCGTACAGATTATTAATGGAGTTCATCAGACAGAAAACACGACACACAGAACATTCAATTGGAAATTGAATATATTTAATCGATCTCAAATTCGAAATTAATAGTTTTTCCAAGTTTGGCGTAACGATGTCAAATGAAGGTAGATGTAAAACAAAAGTCCCTTATTTACTGATAGCTACGGTATAGCATTAATTATTTACAATACACATACAACACGCATGGTTTCGTTATTTGGGGGTCGTTCACCTCTTATTCTAACCAAGTGTAGAAAGCACAGTAGAAAATGTATAACTCATACACAATGGATCAAGCTATATGAAATGTTATATATTAAATTGATATTTTTATTGCAATTTTTATTGAATTTCGATACTGTCGCAATATTTATGGTACTTTTTCATATTAAATATATATATTTTATCCATTGACTTAAATAATATTATAAATATTATAAAGCTATTAATATTATAAAGCTAAAAAATTTGTTAGGCTTGACGCATTTATCTCTGGAACTACATGCTGGTACTTTAGTTACTAGAAAAAAAAAAAATTATGTTGCAGGGTCCTTTTATCGTGGTATTAATTTATTAATGACTTTAAACTTTTCAAACTAACCCGCTGTACCTATGGTCACATTCTTCTTCTTCTTCTCTTTATTTTTGGCGTTTCGAGCGTGCCAGTTCAGCACAATTCACTTCGCCACGTCACATTGAATGGAGAAGATGCAAAGGAGAATGTACGGTAAAAAGCAGATAACATTACACTATAGAAGAATGCATGTTTAGAAGAGATCCAGTTTAAAACCATCATGTATAACAAAATCAACAGATATATATACACGTAAGCGGTCACGTTACCTCGGGCATTTAAAATCTGTCATATGTCATCCACAAATCTCATTCATTTCCAGTACACGCGAGTGAAGCTGCAGGTAAAAACTAGCAAGGCACGTACACTGTACAAGCTTAGTAGCTTACAGACGATATATGAGAGCGGTATTTCAAAACACGATGAACAAAAGTTACGATTTATAAAAAACTTTTATATTAATCGTTAATAGCGACATTTTACTTATTTTTCATATTAATAATATATTCTAATAATACATTGGTATTATCCAAGATGTTTGCACAAGAAACGGTTAGTAATAATTGTGTCTCGTTTACATAAAATATATACCATTTGCGTACTAAGAAGCAAAGCTACATACATAAATAAAGGGAACTGAGAGAGCTCGTGGCAAGTTGCATTTCGTAAATGGCGGAGGTCACGCAGATACGATCTGTTTGGATTACACTACACACAAATTTAAATTAGCTGTATTAAGATATATAATGTATGTATTATACTAGATTATATATATATATATATATATATATATATATATATATATATATATATATATATATATATATATATATATATATATATATATATATATATATATATATATATATATATATATACATATCCGTTTGTTTACACCAAAATATTTCTATTCTCTCCGTATAAGTTAAAAATATCACAATAAACATTCTCGCACTTTAAAAAATTAATTATTTATGGTGCAATTATGAAATCTGAAATATACGCTCGCAGAATTAATATTCATATTTTAAATATTTATGTAGAAAC
Source organism: Dione juno (assembly GCA_037127375.1). Lineage (NCBI taxonomy): Eukaryota > Metazoa > Arthropoda > Insecta > Lepidoptera > Nymphalidae > Dione > Dione juno. Next base: position 1,370,880 of record JAXRJS010000067.1, read on the forward strand.
GCTAATCTTAAAGCCATACTTTCTTTGACCGGGCCAATGTTATACATTGGTATAATTTTTATTTTATTTATTTACATTTAAATCCCCAAAAAACCACTTGAAAGCACAAGTCATTTTGACCCGTTCCATTTCCACTACTGCAACTGAGACACTCATTATATGGCTATAGTTCACACTTTATATTAATTAACAGTTTTTTTACTTCCACACTTAACCCCGGCAACGCAGGATAGGCAGAGACCAAAAAATAGGTATAATAAAGTTAAGGCAGCCAAATATTATATAACAGAAAGACAACTCAATTAAGCAAAAATGTAAGTTTTTAAACAAATATGTACTTCCGTTTAAATGTAAACAATAAAAAGCTGGCAAAGTAAAAGGTATGCGTTCCACACCATTACTTTCCCCTTTGAGATGAACGCAACAATTTGGGAACAAAGCGTCTAATCCGTCGTAATTAATGAGGAAACGTGTCAATGGAATCTGCTACAAAACAAACCTTTTCTTTATTTTCGTTATTTCGGACTGTATATTAAATAGGAAGGAAAAATTGCGCAGCGGCACAGCGTCTGACTGTGAGCGGGTCGGTTGTAGGTTCGATTCCCACTTGGAGAGAATGAAGTCATTTTCCTTGCTTTGTTAACAAGACAAAGCGTGGCGTTGAGTCCCGTCACTTAACACGCAAAATCTCCAATGGTGACATTGAGGAACAGAGTGTCTTAACACTAGGTTCCCTCTGCCTACGCTGCTATATGCGGGATACAGAGTGAAGCTAAGAATATAGTAATGAAAAAAAAATGCTCTATAAAGAGTTAAAGTAGCTTATTTATATTTAATTTGGGGCCATCATGGCGCAACAGAACTGCAGGGTATTGACTATAAACGTGCACATTCATTTCTCCGCTTTGGGAGATTGAAACTGGGCCATAGATCAATAAGAAAAAAATCGGGTGGAAAGTGGAGAGTAGTGTGATCAGAATTCGAGGCCCTAGGGCACATTTTGCTCGAGGCCCTAGGGCACAATTTGCTCTGGGTCCCAGTTTTAGTTGTTTACAGGCGGGGGCTCTTTAAGAGGCCACGAGAGCCTTTATGGTAAAGACGAAACTGGAATTGCCTAATAGATCATTTCTTTACGTAATGTACATGTATTATATTTGTTTTATAATAATATATAATATCCAAGTGTCGAAGATACTCGAGGAATGTCACGTAAAACGCATGAGGACCTCCTGGAGAGCATGTATGAAGAGGTTAATGACAGTGGACGAGGCGAAAGAGGTATGCAGGGACCGCAGCGTTTGGCGCTCCGTTCTTTCTGACTACCCCGCTAGGTATAAAGCGTGAAGATATGTATGTATGTATGTATAACATCCAACCAAAAACGTAATAAATTAATATCCATTCCGCCGCAACCTGATGACCACAAAGTACCGCATGAATGACACAAAATAATAATACGCTTTATTTAACCACATAAAGTTATTTTCTACAATATATTGAAATTCACTCGAGTTTTATTTGACCGCATCGAAAGCGCCTTACAATTTTGTTGAAGTTTAGGATAAAATAAGAAAAATTACAGCATGTTAAAATTACACCGAGTTTACTTTATTTGGGTAATTGTTTTTTTTAAATATGTTGTCGTGGCACAGCGGGACAAATTCTGACTTTTTTTATGTGATAAGAAGGCAAACGAGCAGAACCTGAAGTTAAGTGAACACCTTCGCCCATAGACATCTCCAACCTGAGAGTATGTGGATGCGTTGCCAATCTTAATGGTGGAGAAGATGACTATACACACGACGCTTGAAAATCCCTAAATTATATTGATCAGGGAAAACCTCAGGAGGTAGATCATTCCATAGCTTGCATGTACGCGGGAAAAAAGATCTGGAAGCACGCACGTTGGATGCAAAAAATGCATCCAAATGGTGGCGGTGGTATCTGATCCTTAGGCGGGGCTGTGACTGTGAGCGCAACTGTTGTGGGTTTGATGCCCACTCGGGGGAACGAACTATTTCACTTCCTTGCTCTAGTAGCAAGAAGATAATGCTTAAAGAGGAACGACGTGTTTTTACCCACCATGTTTTTCCATATACGGGAAAGAACATAAACTTTTTTTTCCAAATAAAAACCATCTCAGTATGGAAAAAGTAAATCAATAGAAAATACTTAATTGTTTGTATAAATTAGTCTGTTGCTACTCTTCGTCCATAGATAATTTAATTACTTCTATACATTTCGTGACCACACGTTTTAGAATAAATTGTATATTAAGTAACGAGCGCTATCTTATCTTTTTTCAGTGGAAATATATAAATTTTCTTTTCTTTGGCTTAATCGTTTTTTTTTAATTAAATGTCAAGATCTGTTCCGTTGGTGTCTTGGTTATTTTTCACTGATTTCAGTTTTTTTTAATGGAATGAATGAATATACAATAAAGAAAGAAGGTCAAAAGCATATCAGTAGAATATATTAAAATAATTGAATTAAAATTCTAAAATGTTCTGCTTTTTAAAATATCTTAAATTAGTTTGTATAGTACTGAACGTAGCCATTTTTCCTAGACGATGTATCTAGTCGTATACTAATATTAATATACTGTAGTTTGTTTGGTTAAACACGCTAATCTCACGAACTTAGTACTCATAAAATTGTCTTTTTTTCGTCCATTTATCGATGAATATCCATAAATAATTTCGTTATAACCCACCGTAGGCTATATAACATCACCTTAATCATTTCGAAGTAACCCCGGTACTTGAGAGGAGAATTACTTTGGTCACTTTATACGTACATATGTTTCATATATAATGCAACTATTAATTATTTCCATTTGATGCTGGCGAAGCTTCAAGTAAAAGCTTTAATATTAATAATACAATTTAAAAAAAAATAATGAAAAATTAAAAATTTCTATTTATATTTTTTATAGAATTAAAGTCTTAATTTTACTATGTTTTTGTTTAGCTCTTATTAACGAACTAATCAATTCGCAGAGAAGTAATCCATTAAAAAGCAGTTCTAAATAGTTCTTCTAAAACTACAAATATAAATTGCACATATCTATCTGTTAAAAGTACAAATGTTCAATACATATTGTAAAATAGGGGATGTATCTCCATATAGTAAATATTGTCTACTAAGACAGTTACGCTATTATAGCAATGAACCTATCTGCCAATTTTCATGACTCTAGTCAGCTGGCTGTACGCTGATCGTTGGGTACGTCAATCACCTAACAGTTTATTCATTGAATTTTGACCTGCGGCTTTAACCACCTGGTAAAATGGAAGTTACTAGAAGTTACATTTGACAAATGATATAACACAATAAAAGCGCCCAAGCAACTCCGATCTAGGTTACATTGATGATTTATAGCCTTCCTCGAGAAATAGACTATGTAATATAAAAATATTTTTTCATTTAGGGCCAGTAGTTTCTGAGATTCTCTTACCAAATTTAGTCTGACCTAGAAACTGATATATTTCCACCACATTGTCTATAGTCGATCTATAGACATTGCAACTGAAACAATAACGGCTTCCGACCCTCGAGAGGAACACCCGTCCTGATTGTATTCCCGTGAATAATTCATGACTCTTTATTCTGCCACGTTGCCGTTATTAATTTGTAATAGGCATAATTCAATTTTTAAATGTATGCCAATTTTTTTTATCGTTTAATTGATACACGATATATTTTTTAAGTCTACCCCAAGTATCCTCCCTCGATTTAAATAGATTATTTTTTTTATTTTTTACATGTCTGTCTGTTTATCTTAACTTAACTGTTATATATTTGAGTCATATTACAAATTTAACCGGTATATGTAATATTTAATCAATATGTCAAAAATTCATTACTATGTGTATATGTGTAAATAATGTGTATATGTTAATAAATTATTTATAGATATTATGTATTTACTTTGTGTGTAAGTACATAATATCTTATGTTAACTTTGTATATTTAATAATATATATTTATAACATTATGTAAAACTTTCTTACTAAGTGGGAATGTACAATGGTTAGACAAGTCAAATTGTGCCTTAGACTAAGAGAAAACAAAATTATCACTCATATATCTATATATATATATATATATATATATATATATATATATATATATATATATATATATATATATATATATATATATATATATATATATATATATATATATATATATATATATATATATATATATATATATATATATATATCATCAATAATGAACCGATCCCTCTACAATTGCTTAAAATCCTAAAATTAAACTTCGCCACAACATCACTTACAATTATATACTACTCATTTATTTTTTTTCACCTCTATTCTATTTGCCGCATAGATCTAGAAAAGTGGAGCCTTATTTTAGACACTCGATTTTCCCATCAGAATAGAATGCAATGCCTCTTAAGTGTAACGGAACTCAACAGGATAAGTGATATTAATAATTAGAAAACAATACCACATCCTGGAAATAGTTAATCACGACAGAATCGCAAAACATTAAGCTCACAACGTGACTGTAGCACGGTCTTATGCACAATTGCAGAAGCGACGTCCGTGCAAATCCCGCCGCAGGCATAATGCTATTCGAGATTGCACCACTGTGAATAATATCACCCTTTTACTGCACTGTATTATTTAATCGGGACGGAATCCTTGGGGGTACAAAAGTTGGCAGTGCGTCCGACAATGTACCAACAAGATGAAACTTCTCCCCATTCTGTAGCACCTGAATAAGAATTTAGTGGAGGAAGTGGAAAATTTGCTTCCATTTTATTAATTTTGCTTAGATAGTTTAAGGTGTAAATTGATCTGTCAAATCAAATCTTTAGAATTTCTATATAAATTTTAAATTCCAAATTAATATTTATATAATTATTATTTTTATATATTTACTTCGACGAATTTAAAATGTAAAAATACCAATTTAAAGTTCAAATATACGAAATTGATGCACGAAATGTAAAAGTATGGACTTGGAGTGAAAAGCCTATTTATGTATCATGTACATTGGATAGAAAAATTACTACGTATTTATTTACCTACTTCTCTTTTTAATTGCCTTGATGACCCTTCGAAGAGAACTTGTAGCCCTGTTTTAGTAATGTACAAAATTCCTGCTTGTCCCTAACAATCGTCCCTATGGTGAAGATATTGCTACTCCATGTGCCCTAGAAGCATGAAGAATATTATTATTATTATTATATAATTTATTAATTAATTAAGTTTAAAAATTAAGTTTTATATAATATCTCTTTATTCAATAACTTTTTAAACAATTCGAAAAGAACAGTAGTTCCAGCCTTGACCTAAAAAAACCGACGCACTCAAGACGACTTTTATAAAAAAAATATAAATTCCAACCCTAGATAGATCTGAGCTTTTACTCTACAAAATATTATCTCGAGGCTAATAAAAGCTACAACAAAATTGCAATATATCCGCAGTGTCCGAGCAGACACTGAGAAGCTCCAGTACAGAAAACATTCCTTACTTGGAACGTGATTTACAATCGTACTTTTGTAAGTTGCATTTCTTATTTTAAACTTCACATAATATATCTAGTGGTCAGTGATCATTTTTATAGAAACTTAACTTTCTCGTCTTTTTCCAAAGTATTACTTCCTGTCGGAGAGTTCCTTTTTTTAAAATTATACAGCTGCATATTTGTCAGTCTTTTTTTTATTTTTCTTCAATTTTTTGTGTATAAGTAGGTGCTGGTGGCTCATTTTGATTTAGGCAAATATATTAAATCACTTCAAAATTTTGAAAACGCGACGTTGCCAAACCGTGCAAATTTGAGAAGGAAGGTAGTTCCTTTCATTACATTCCTTTTATGCTCACCAGTTTGCGTGGCAATCGCATATAGTGATTGTAAATGTTGTAGAGTATGTTTTCTCTAAATGTCATTTTTTTGCACTTTTCCTTTGAACAATATTAATATTTTATGTATATTTAAACTATTTTATGCAGTATTTCAACAATTTAAAAAAAATAATAGTGTTATTACGTTTTTTCAACACCAAAAAAATATCAAAAAATTATGTTTGTAATTGTATTTATTTGCTAGCTGTATATACAAAAACATTACAGGCCTAACGTCAACGAAAAATAAGTAAGAAATTTAGAAATTTACCTTTTCAATACTGTATATGTATGTATATAAATATAAAAAAAAAACTTACAACAACAGTGATATTGTTAGAAAGCTTCGGATAAGAATCATTAAGCTAATGATTCTTTCTGAGTAGCCTCTGGCGCCCTCGCGAGTCGCGTCAACCCTCTTGGAGGGTCTCAGTATTTAATGCCATTGAGTGCTTCCGTCAGCAAAACCAATAATAAAATGGATAAAAGAATAAATATTTTAATATTATTGAGTTTTTTATTAGTATTGTTTTCGAATAAGTTATTTATTTGTTCGTTTTTAGTAATCATCTGTTTTCTTTCGTCTTAGATTATATAGATAGCGCCTGAACTATTGGAATATAAGGTCTTTTGGTCTATTAAAGCTCGAAAACGTAAAAAAAAAGTTCATCGTTAACGAGTTTCATTAAGAACATTCAAACAGTCATAAAATGAAGTAAATTTAATAATAATATAGAGTTATTATTATAAAATTTACATCATACAAATTAACAGAATAATTATCACTTTATAATAATAATAATATATATTTACGGTCGATTTTTAAATGTTTATTTGTATGTAGTACTATCAAGTCAAATCAATATTATCAACAAATTACCGCTCCATACGTAAAGAAGGGTGGCATAGAGAACATAGTGTCAAGACACTCTGTGAAACTCCGCGTTTTTTCTTACTGGGACAGGAAAATAAAAATCACTGTTTCCCCCAAGTGAGAGTCGAACCCACCATCGCATCGCATTTACAGCCAGACACTGCCTCACTACGCCACTACGGCCTCATATATTAGGCCATAATATCTTAGAGTATTTACATATATAATATAAATATATAAATATAAAAGAACATGTATTTAAATTATGTACTTGAATTACGTGTACATGCTTGCTTGCATAGAGAGAAAAAAAACTATAATAGCAAACTAAACCTGGAGAAAATGTTTAATGCATACGAAAAGATAGAAATAAAGCCTCAGCCCGCAGATGCACTTAAAATCAACTCGTGCAATAAACGCGAACTCCGCGCCGTATAACGTTTTGTTGGCTCAGTGCGTGCATTTGTAATTTTGTATTTTAATATATCTTAAATTCTCAACACTAGAATAGATCTCAAGAGTATACGTATTTTATGATCCAAAGAAGACGAAAAGAAGAGTTTCAGTTGATATAACATGTGTGTGCTTTTGTGTGCTTTTTTTTGGATTCGACAAAATACTATTTCTTGTAATTAATTTATATATTATATATAAAACTCTTTCGTTACTAATGAACTCGCATACAACGTACAGGCGAAACGACGTAGCGTAGGAACGTGAACTTTGGTATATTGGGTCCTTGGGGAGTTTCCCAGAATTCCAAGTGTAACGGAAAAAATGGGATTACAAGTTTTGTAGTCCATGGTAATATATGTTTTTCGTCCACGCTAATGATGTTACGGCCTATAATATATAATACAATTGAATAATACTATTAATAATACAATATATGTTACTATATACAGTTAATAATGATTAATATTAATTAATGGCGGATCATAATTTATAGTTAAATGCATTACTTATCGTTAGCTATCGATTAAGAAATATATAATATAACAAACAAACATGTTCAAAAATCAAAAACGCTTGTAAAGCTAAAAGATTTTTATTCGTAGCTTTTCGTAGCTGACATTGTTTTATTACAACACGTACGATATTCTCTTCCGGTCGTAAAAATGACAATCTACATCCAAATATTATTTAACAGATTTTGAAGATTCTTACATAAACTCTTATCTTTTAGCTTGATGAGTTACAATTGTAATAAAAAAAACTTTTGGTGTGACATTTTAATGGAGAATGTCTGGACATACATGTATATTTAAATAGATGATGATCCTGATCGACGCTGAAAGCTCTGTAACTGAGTTAAGCTTATGCTTTACCTTAGCTACCTTTGCTATAAAATTCGAAAATAAATCTTGCCTAAGATTACGTTACTATTGAATTAAAATGAGATTAATTTTTACTTTGACAACCATTTTGAAAGCTAAGCTAAGAAAATGTAATGAAATGGATTCAAATTCGTAATCTCCTAACGTAATTATTACGTTAGGAGAGTTAGGTTAGGTTAGGTTTTTTCAGTTTAGTTTATTTTAATGAATGATATTTTTAAGTAAGTTTTTTTAATACATTTGGAACTTTTTTTATTGAGAACTTTACTCACTTTTTTTAATTCAGCTTATGTTGCGAGCTTATAACGTAGCTTCAATTGCTATAGGGGTCAAAAATAGGTCAAGTAATATTTGATGTCATAAAAGATTCATGTATAAAAAAACAAACGCTTCCTTCTCATAATATTAGCTTAGACAAATTGTATTTGGTATGCTATTGGTTATAAAAATATTTGATTGATTTTTTAAAATAAATTTGGCAATATTATTTTCCACAGTAATATATTTTTATTTAACATATGCCGCCAGATAATAAGCGTAGCTTACATAACTAAATAGGGCAAAAAATTGGCAAGTAATTTTAGAATTTCCAGAATAATGAAACGATGTAACGGAAGGCGGGAAAATCTGCCTGCGGAATGAAGTTTAAAAAAAAAAGATAAAAAAAAATCCATTTTACAATGTTAGCTTAGATAAAAATAATCGACAAATTGATTGATAGTTAATACCTTCAATTTATATAAAACCTTTATATAAAATTATAAGTAAGGAGTTTGGTTAAGATCCTTGTTCAGCTCAGATCACGATAAGTACACAAGACAAGTCTTCGGGGAAATTAAGTTTGAATAATGGCACAATAATGTGATAATATTTGTTTTTAATATATAATATAAACACTCAATCTGTGTTAGTATTCTAAGAAAAGATATGGATTTTTTTATGACATTATTCCAAAATAAGCCAAATTTCTTTTTCTTTTTGTTTTACACATCTTGACAGAGAAAACCTTGAGTTAAGAGACTCCGCTCTCCACTTTCCTCTCCAACTTAATACTATGTAATATGTCGGACAAGTTGTTCGCTGAGTTACGCAACTCAACGCCGCAGCTTGTCTTGAAAAAAAGATAGTAAGAAATTAAATACGGCGCTAGATCATTATTTTCAATTAATTTTTGTTAATGAATGGATTTTTTATGATAAAGTGGGGCAATTAGCAATTTCCTCTCTGAACATTATAATTGTGGCAATAATAATATATTAAATAAGATCGTTTCCCAACCCTGGTTAGATTCCACATATTATTTAAATCAAGAAATATGAGTAAATATTCATATCAATTTTGAACTGATTCTGCCAAAGTGAGTCACTACGGCATATACATCTACTGTACGTCCCGTTATTCGGAACATGCCCTAAAATCTTGTATTCAGATAATATATTGTTAATAGATTATCGTCTATATTACGTAAATAGATTATCTTCTATATTATAGATTATTTCTTATAAAGAAAAACGATTTCGTATTTTAGGACGGACGAGGACCGTCGTGGCGCAGAGGCACAGCGTCTGTCTGTAAAAGCGACGGTTTGTGGGTTCGAATACCACTCGGGGAGAATGAATTATTTTCACTTCTTTGCTCTGGCAACAAGGCAACGCGCGGCGTTGAGTTCCTCCAATCAACACGCAATGACTCGAAAGGTGGAAAGTGGGGAACGGAGTGTCTTAACACTAGGTTCCTTCAACCAACCGCTTCCTTTGCCTACCCTATGTGCGGGATACAGCGTGAAGTTATAAAGTAAAGTTATTTGCATATTTTATACAGAATATATCCAAGTATTTCTTATTAGCAGGTAAATTAAAAAATGAATATAATTTTTTGTAAGCCAAATATGATTTTCGTCATCATGAGGTTTTTTTAATAATCATTATTATAATGTTTAAAAATAAATTATGTTTGATATTCTACTTGTGTATTTGATCATAGTATATATTACGATATAGAGTAGAGATTTAGCGTTCATAATTTCAAATGCAAATTTCCAGAATGCGTGTATTAGTATGTTGTCTTTACTATAGTAACAGAATTTATTATAAATGATCTCTGGAGACAGTGGATAATCTATTTTACAGATTAAACTTTTTTTAAATTTTAAGGCAGAGAGAGAGAGAGACAATGTTTAATTACTTTGAATAGTTAGATGTCTAATAGTCAATAGTTTTAAAAGAAATCAAAGCAGTAAGTTAATATAAAATATTACTACTAATTATAATTACAAAATTGAGACATAATTGCTGTCGTTACATATAAATCGTGTATTAAAACTACAGGTCAAGGTTTCGTTTCCATTATAGGGAATATAAAGCTTTATATTACTACTTAAAATATACAATATACTAGGTATGAACATAATATGAATGAATGATATTAAAAAAATAATACAGAAAAACAAAACATCTGCAGAAACCACAGATTACATATTTATTTTATATTTTCTTTCACTTTATCTGGATTTACAAGAATGACATTGTTACTAATAAAAAAAGACCTAACTTTGAAATTTAAAAAAAAATCTACGCGCACTGACCGTATAATTAATAAACACGACAAGTGCTACCATAAACAAGAATCGAAAATAAATTAAAAATAGACTAAGCTACTACGTTATGCTACGACAGCGTATCGTAATTTTAAATGTACTACAGCTTACCTATTCCATATCCATTCGGCGTTTTATCCAAGAATATAGATCACAAATGAACACCTGTGATGTTTTTAGTAAATATTACAATTGTAAAATAGTAATATTATTATGTAACTGTATTAAGTTTTAACAAGCATGGCGCGAGCTGGGCGCGCTGGATACGACTGCAGGCAGAAATGGCGGCGGTCTGCGCGCGCAACCCGCCCTGCGGTTAACGTGTCGTCCCATTAGTTCTTTAGAGCTGATATTCTGTCGACCATGCAAAAATTGCGTTTAGTTTTAAAAAAATTAGAATATAAAACTAAATTTAAGTGCATTAATATCGTTTGTTTTAACCTTATTTTAATTTTTTTTTTCATTTATTTCACTCATTATCCGTACATTTTCCACTTATGGTACTTTTATTACTAACATTCACATATTACACCAAATTATATATATTTATTACTATTTATTAAGTAAATAATCATCAGCTCTATAACAATACTAAAACGCTAGACTTTTTGAAAGCTAATAGTAATGAGAGCCAAATATAAAATACAATTGTTTAGACGCGTTAATAAAAACCACCCTTAATCGAGACAAAAGGCTCACACTTTGTAACGTTCAGCGTTACCTCTCACTAGAAACAATTTTCCCGTTCATTTTTGCCTCCATATGTTATACATTGCCGATATTACAAGAAGTTAATATAATCTCATCGTAATAAACTAGCAATGGATGTTATCGATTTGTAGTTAACATATAAATGTATGTAAAAATTACAGAGGAAACGAGTCATCGTGAAAAAAGCGTTGATTTTCGTGAACGTAATCTCCCGTTGAGAAGTGCAAGAGAAATCAAGTAATTCTTTGTTGGGCGCGTAATAAGGGCGGGAACATAAATTCAACAGTTTATGCTCTAGGGTGGAAGTTAGGGCGGGGGTGAAATTAATACACGTGTATTTTATTACTTGCACCTTATATTTCGTATCCGATACTGTTCCCTTGAAAGTCGCTCAAATATTTTTCAGAACATTCCTTCTGTATGTTTGTTAAAAGACTGTTTATAGTATAAATTGTTAATATACGTAAAACAAATCTTTGTGTGTAATATGCAGCCTTTATCCCGCATACCTGGGAATCTAAGTGGCAGAGGGAACTTATAGTTAAGAGGTGATAAAACTAAGTTCCCTCTGCCACTTAGGTTCACAGCTAGAGCTAATACTTCGTTCCTTACATTTCACTAAATTTTCGAGACTGCGTGTCGAATGACAACTCAACTACGGATAATTATAGTAATTTAGCTTTTTAATAAGAATTATTGGTTGTGGATTCAAATCCGTCTGCTTGGTTCAGTTGGACAGCTTGTACAAAAATGGGGAAAGGACATTATGACCGAATAAATTGATTATTACAAAACGTGTTCTTACAAAATAAAATTTTGATCAGAAATATTATAATAATGTTGCTATATTGCTATTGATGTTTTATAATTACTTAATTATAAAAAGTAAAGTAAACTTTATATTTTTTTTACTTTTAAAGCGCCAATCTTTTTTAACGCATCGGGATCTCAACCGTCCAAGTGACATTGATGATGGCTCTACATGGCAGAATTGTCTTACGAAGTTAGACATTACTACATAAAAATATGTTCATTTAAAAATAGATTCTGTTGGAGTACAATTTTTGTTGGGCAGTAAGCATTTTCAAGTAGGCTCAGACACTCAATAACATCGTAATTTCTATGGACTAGAGATTGGGTAGATTGGGTAGTGACAAATCACTCGGTCTTTTTCATTTCATCTATAAAAATCTCACTCAGAAGCGCGTCATTTCCAACACGAAAATGTATGTTAGATGATATGAATATATATATTTTTTTTTAATAATTTTTATTTTATTTAATTTTTAATAATTTTTTTTTTAATAATTTTTCAATTCTCTTTTTATTTTTTAATAATTTTAATAACTTCTTTACAAATAACGAATTAATTAGTTTTTTGTATTTGATAATTTTTAAGACTTGTCATCAAATATGGTGAGTTATGGAAGTATCTCTTTGGATAATAGGTAATGATAAATTATAGTACGAATGTGTTCGCGAATGGTAACACTGCATTGTTTTGTCTAACGGTTGTAAGGCTTAGGTATATCATCATATCATGACAGCTTAAATACTTATTAAATATGTAAAGCTTCACGCGTTATCCCGCATATAGCGGGGTAGACAGAGAGAAAGTTGAATAAAATAAATATTGAATATAAGACGCTATGTGTTAAATGGCGAAGCTGCACTTTGTTTACAAGAGCATCATCATGTCATGTTTGAATATAATCAGCTTAGCTAGTAGTAGTAGCTAGTAGTTATTCTTTAATATGAGAAAATTTAAGAAAAAACAGTTCACACTTTTCCCTATATCGCAGGGTAGTTTGTGGGTCTGTTTTTTGATTCCCCCGAACCTAGTGTTAGGCTGTCACTCTGGTTCCCGCACAGTTTTCAAATTTTTGCGTGTTAAGAGATACAAATCAACTCTATGCTTTGTCTATCGGAGTGGGTAATAAAAATTTAAAATAATTTGAATATAATCCTTCCCCTGAGGGGGAATCGAATTCACAATATTTGCGTTTCCAGTCAGACGTTGTCCCACTGAGTCATGAGGGCTTGAAATAAAATGAATTAATCCAGAACTTTCATTTATTTTATTTTTTTAGCCAATTTTGTCTACGATTTGTCCCAAAATGTTCATGAAAACAAAAAATCTATAACCATTTTTATATATTAACACTATTTAATATTTATTTATATGTTAGCCTTTGAACTATATAAATTATGAGATCGGCCTTCCCTGATACGTAGATTATTATATAGATAACACAGTATTATGATACTTCACATTAGTTTTGTAGAAACAAAATCGGTTAATGTAAACTAAATAATAATAAAATAACGATATTATTAATTAGATGGATATATTGTAAGTAAATTAAAAATTATTTTAAAAAAATCATCCATATGATCATCAATGAGTTAATTCCCGTTAACCTACAATTGTGAAATTTGACAAGGTTAATAGAAATAAAGGAAAATATCCGAAAAATATACTATATAGGTAATGATATAATAAGAACAAAACCGATATAAACTTATATCGGTAGCTCATTCCATTTAAAATGAATGCATACGACCGCAAGTCTAAGATTGTCGACTGTTATAAGTTGGACATCATTACCATCACCTTATGAAATTTGACAAGTAATGACAAGTTACAGCATAAATAAATGTAAATATCTGAAAATAACTTAAGCTTATCGTTAAGACTTTATAAGTTAAATACAGAAAGAAAACAGTCTGAGAAACTTATAACTGTAGTTCATTTAATATTTTTAGTATTAAACTATATAAATACCATCCCCCCGCTGAGCACTAAACAAACTGTATGGTAATGTTACTTTAATGAGCTCGTCGCGCCGACAGGAACGAGATTAATTTTCCTGGCGAAATTGATGCGAAATTATAACTACGGTAACGCGACTGCTATACGAGTAAATGCTTAAATATTTTATTTTAGAGTTCTTTTTTTAGATTCACGTTTTATCCCTACAGGGGTAGCCAGAGGAAACGGAGTCCCTGCATACCTCTCTCGCTTCGTCCACTATCATTAACATCTTCATACATGCCCTCCGGAGGGTCCCTCCTCTAGTATCTTTGACACTGTGTTTTCGATTTCGAAGGTCAACAGAGATCTCCCCTTACAGACGTAGTAGTAAGAGAATTTATCACTCACTTTTGCTTTTACAGATTAAGCTAAGAAAAATTAGTTGTTTTATAAAATGTATGAAAAATTTAATATAATACTCTCTTGCCAAATGAATTTTACTCTTGAGTGGATTGAATATATAAAAACCTCCCTATAAAATATAGACGCTATTAACATAGCTACATTAGTTGCAATACGTGTAACACATAAGAAATAAAATATCTTGCTAAAACATAATTAAAATTATTAAAAAAAACGTATAGGAGGGTAGGCAGAGGGAATCTAATGTTAAAACACTACGTCCCTACTTTACGTTCAATTTTGGAGACATTGCGAATTAAGTGGCGGAAATCATGCCGCATGTAATTTTAAACTTTTAATTTCTGAAATAATAACTATCTGTGTTGTAATTATATATAAAATACCCACTGAGATGCGGCAGTTCTATTTATTTGTAGCATACTACAAATAGCTTAAGACTTAACTATTCCATAAGCTCGAAATAGCTTGGTTGCGGCTAAATCTAACCAACCAATTCTACTGTCTCATAATGGCTCTACAGACGTTGATTTCTAAATTTATAATACAATTTTACATTATTATTTTAACATGTAGGCAGTAGTTAGTGATGTTTAAATAAGAAAGAGGTCGCAGATTCGATTAATTCTCATCCCAAGTGAGACATTTGAGTAATAATTAAGAGTAATTGCTATGTACATACCGTAAAACCAGCTTAAGACAATTTCACAGGGACGCGACCAAAACGTGTCTTAATCGAGAACGAGAACGAGTTGCATAATATAATCTAGCGTTGTTTACTATCAGGGTATTTCTTATTCCTTTAACCTATTAACTATTCCTTTAAGATAGTTACGTATACGAGTATATGAGTGGCGTTATAAGCGGGATGACAATTAAGCGTTGAGAAATGTATGAAAACGTGTCTTAAGTCGCAGATTTACTTACGAAAAATAGCGTATTATGCGGATTATATTTAAAATTTTTGGCTTAACAGAAAAAACCTTTACAAATTTATATCTGTATTTCATTAGGGTTTTGGACCTCAATAAAAACCAAATCCTTATAAAATCACTATGTTGCCTGTCTGTTTGTCCGTCTGTCGAGACAATTTCCTCTAAATTGCGTAAAAGAATCAGCTGAAATTAATATCAAATATCCAAGTCAATGATATATTAAAGCACAGAAAAAACCAAACTTCTCAGTCTACGAAATCAAAAGATATAAGCGTTTATGCTTAATTATTTGGCATTTTTATGAAAATCGTCGCATAATCAAAATCACCACGGTACTCCCCGTCGTCCTAGAGTAAATAAGTTAGAACTATAAGAAACCTTCAGACTCATGCAAAACGGATCCAAGGTACATGAACTTCTCCGAATTAACAGCTGGCTCAGGCCCGATGTGGATGGTGCTCGAGTCCGAGTTCCCGCAAGCCATGTACTCGATCTTTAACACATTCAGCTTAAGATCACCATTCTTGTGGTGGGCGAGTTGTTAATTGTCTGACAACAACATTTTAAATTTAAACTTGTACCCGTCATCGATTTAGAATCGAACTTAAAACAACCATGTTCGATTAAAAATAAATATTTAATATTCCAATTCTGTCAACATTGTTCATACTGTATACATAAAATTAAAAAAATATCCATTACCGAGTCGTCTCTCTCGTCAGTCACTCAAAGTGAGGCTCATCAAGGCACAGGCAGCGAAGAAACCTGAAATTTGTCATGTAGGGTCTTTGGGGAATGTAGGAGAGTACTAAGAGAGGAATTACCGAATTTCCAACGGAAACGGGATGTACCCGTATAGCCCAAGCAACTGAAAATGCAAACCGCTCAAGCCTATGGGCTATATTCTTTTAAAATATCTACATAAATATATTATACACACAATCTTATTAGATGGAAAGCTCAAAGTCATTCAATAATCGGAACCAACGCTACGACAATATATTCGACACTATGAGGATTATGACGAGCTAATTTGAAATGATAGCTATTTAATCCTAGCTTTGCTGAGGTCCGAAGCTAAATAAATTGGTTAGATTAAATTGTTTTGTAAATTTAGATTTGTGTATATAATATATGGTTAAAATATTTCTGTATTATAATATATATTTATTAAATAAATATTAAAATTGTATTATTATTGCTTAGTTTAGGGCTTTACGTTTGCGGTGTGTTGTTTTGAACTCTGCCGTGAAATATTATGTATTAAAAATTCAAAGCACTAAGTAACTGAGCCAGACATCATATACTCCTATAAGGATTTTGAACTCCAAATTCAAATTTTACGCATCAAATACATTTGTATTCTAATATTTTAACTAAACTTATAAAATCCCGACTCCATTGCAGGCACTTATGTTCATATGTAATAACTGCGAACTACCAGCTTTGTATGGGGGAATGTCAGCAAAATTGGCAAACCTAGCTATTTCACGAAAAATTATGAAATTAGACAAATAAAAGTCACCAGGTAGATGTAGGCTTGTCATATGACTTTATTTATTACTATCGACCTGATGGTGGCTTTGCTTACGGGTTTACTCTATAATATGCATTTATTATTCTTATTTATTTTTCTTTAGAATTTACCGTACTGCGCGCTTTCTTTGGTAACTTTAAAAAGCGTTAATTTCGCTGGAATTCCGAGATAAAAAATATTTTTTATGTTGCTCCACCGCCTCCTTTATGTATTTAGCCCGGACATTTTGATAATGTTTTTTTATGTTTGACTAGATAACGGGTAAATGACTATATACTCTTGAACAATTTCAGCTATTTTGAAATCACAAAAAAACACTAGATATAGATATATAGACTAGAATCATATAAAATAATAGCCAATGTCTAAGACAGTTGTTGTCTCAGTTCCGCACACAAACAGGCAATATTTCGAATTCGGAAAAAAAACAGCAAGTGGAGTGTCCCTGCTGAATATGGGACTTTATCCCATAAAGTTAAAGTTGAAATTCAAATTTATTTTAAAAGTTGAAATGCATAATTTTTACTTTTATACAATATACATTGTTTTATTAAACATTTCTAAACGTATATCTTATGTTGCATTGGGATTGAAAACACCATTAACTTACATTTGACAGTTGACATTTATCACTCATGGAAAATTGACAATAGATCAATTTTACTTATATTTTCATTACTATTATAAATCTTGAATTTAACCCGGCGTTATACAACTGACTATGGGCATAGTTTTAATATGACTTCTCAATACAAAAAATTTACAAAGTTAATAGCTAAATGGCCAGTAGATAGCACAAAAGCAGATAGGTTAGTAAAATACATATTATTATTTTTGAATTACACAACCAAAGTATTTTATTAATTAAAATATTACTTTCAGAGATCTTGGGAAATTTATACGCGAAAAAGTCAAAGCTGCGTTTGACATAAACAATAAACAAACTTTAGATTCTGAATTGTGCAATCGTCAATACACTATTCTAAATAAAATAGCTGACAACCACTACCGGGATAAATATAAACGTGTGAAACACAGCACAGCTACAGGTTTGAGCACTGAAGAGTGCAATGTTATACTGTCTAATGAGGTTCTACATTATTTGAAAGAAGAAAATAAAGGATTTTTTAGAAAGATATTCCACAAAGATTAATAATGTTTTGGAGTAAAGTCAAAATCTTAAAGCCACCTCTACTCATTCGTAATGCTCATACCAAGCTTTATAAAGACCATACCCCTGTCATGTTAAATGAAGTTATAAAACACTTGAAACCTAATAATGATGAATTGTACATAGATATGACGTTTGGAGCTGGAGGCCATGCTAGAAAGATATTAGACTCTGCTAATTGTAAATTAATTACTTTAGATAGAGACCCTGTAGCATATGAGAAATCAAAGAAATTTGCAGAAGAATATCCTAACAGAGTAACTCCACTGCTTGGAAGATTTAGTGAATTACCAAATCTTTTACGTAATATTGGTGTCACTCAATCTTCAATAGATGGCATTTTATTTGATTTTGGCTGTTCCTCAATGCAGTTAGACAATGGTGAAAGAGGTTTTTCTGTCAGCAAAAATGGATATCTTGATATGAGAATGGATGCAGGAAGAGATCCAAATCAAATTACTGCAAGAGAAGTGCTCGCAACTGCTAATGAACACGAACTTTATAAAATATTTAAAATATATGGTGAAGAGAAAAAAGCCGCTAAAATTGCCCAAACTATTATCCAAGCTAGATATATGGTTAAAAATATAGACACGACTCATGAATTAGTTGAAATTGTGGATTCCTGCTGTCCTGATGAAGTCAGATTAGACAAGCTACAAAGACCTCAATCAAATGCGACAAAAATATTTCAAGCGTTACGCATCTTTGTCAATAATGAACTAAATGAACTAAATTATGGAATGGTCTTAGCTAAATATTATTTAAAATTAAATGGCCGTTTAGTAACAGTGTGTTTTCATTCACTTGAAGATACAATAGTGAAAAGACATATAGCTGGGAATATAATGAATGAGACCGCAAATCCAGTGCCTCTTAGATATTTGAGTCCAATGTTAGTTCAAGATCAAGATACTATAAATCAATTTTTAGATACTCCATGGAAAGCAATTAATAAACATGTCGAAGTACCATCTGATGAAGAAGTGGATTTGAACCCAAGAAGTAGGAGTGCTAGATTAAGAGCGGCCATTAAAGTTAAGTAAATAAATACAATACTTGGTTACATTTAGTTTGAAAAATCATGAACTAATACTTAGAATAGTATAGCAAAAGATGTATTATAGAAAAATAAATAATTTAATTATGAATTAATCTTTAATTTTTTTATCATAACTATAAAATATATAAAAGTGCTATTCAGTCATGAACAGTTTTTAAGTACATAATGACAACTTGCTTCTATCCATCGTCTAGGACATAGGACTAGAATAAAAATATACTTATATAATTATTTTATTACAAAGTCTGTTTCACTTTTGTCTGCTATTATCAAAAGCATACAATGTAGGTACTTTTTAAGGCATTGAAATAAAACTAAAATGTAACGTAGACTCCTTTATTATCTGTATTTAAACTTTACCCTAATATCTAATTTAAAATTTAGTTTAGGAATAATCATTAAATTTATACATAATCATCTTGTTTTATAGTTTAGCTAGAAAGCTCAAATGCAATCTATTCTTCATATTCTGACACTCATAAAATATTTATTAATAATGGCACCTTTACAAATATTATATAATTTAGCCATTTCTGGCATTAATCCATTTAAATCAAATAAAAAAAATTCACATTACATATATATAGTAAACTTCATTCCAATAAATGCAAAATAATTAACTAAGTTTAAGCAAAATTTATTTTCTATTGAAAATTTGCCTCAAAACTGATTGTAAGTGCATTTTTTAGATCTTCACTATAGTAGTCCTTTGCTTTGTTTCATACATTTTAATTTTATTAACTATACATAAACATTTAATTACAGGAATAATTTTTGTTAAGAAAGAACAAAGTTATAACTTTTATAATAAATACAAAATTTCATCCAAAACCGTTTAAATCAAATCCAAATAAACTCAAAGTTGGAATGCTGTTCAAATTAATAAATAATTATATTGAATGGAAAAAACATCACAATTTTACAAATATTCTAAATATAGTAAATGTTCTATTATTCTCACATGCTGTTGTTTTTTTTTAAAGTATATTTTTAAAAAAATCATGTTTTCTGTTTGTGTATATACTTTTTTTAAACTCTAAAATCTTTGAAGGTCATTGTCACATATACCAGATGAGTTTTAATTAAAACAGATCTGCATTTACTGTACTAATTCTTTTGTGTATATATTTTTTTTATATATAGGTGCATAATTTCTTAATACATATTAGAATTAGGCACTGCCTCAGTTGGAATTGGTTATTAGCAATCATTATAAACCCACAATAATGAAAACCATTGATGAGTTTGTTCATTAAATCATTTTTTTTTTTATTATTTTTTAATAAACATATTTTTTAATAAACATATATTTGATGCCATTTCAAGTTACTTTTTATTTATATAGTTTTCTCTAAACTAGTCTGTAGGTACATGTAGTGCGAATGTTTCGATATGGCAGTGGTTATAAGCATTAAAAATAGATGATTTAAAATTGTTTTTTTTTTTAACTTTTTTCTAGAACATATTTTATAATTTAATTGTAGTAGAATATATTTTTGACAAAAGTTACATTTAAGGCTAAGTTCATATTTATCAGGATACACGTCTATGGAAATAGCTTTTTCAAAAATTAGTCATTAATAATGACTATATTTCAAAAAAGGACAACACCATAATTACAAATAATATTAGATTTGTACTTTAATTTTTTAACTAAAATACTGTTATTTTGTATGCAACTTAATAAATTTAAATGAATTATAATATTTTGACAGCATTTTTTAGCCAAATTTTATATATATGAGCAAAATTGTTAAAATCACCGCTTTATAATATTACAAAAATTCGTTCAAACTGTCAATACATTTGAACAATTTTTTAATATTATAAAGCGGTAAAATTTTTTTTTTTTAATTTATATATAGCTTAAATATAATTTTAGAAATCAAAGATCATGGTAAGCAATATTTAATGTAGTATATATATGTTCTTTTTTCTCAAAACCAATATTAGTATAGAAAACAAATATGGTATTAGCAACTAATAACGTCATCTGTACACTTCTTTTAGTATGTAATATGTAAACATTTATAGCTTTGTCATTTAAAATGATTTATAACATTACTTTCATTATTTTATCTCTTTACTGGCTCCTTGAGTTTACTTGAAAAGTAAGAATTTTTCAAAGTCAGTCAAAGGTCACACATATAACAACAATTGTGTTTTATGCTGAAGTTTCACAGCAGTAGCTCTCGTCACATTGAACTCTTCAATATTTTGTATAGATTATATATTTTTTTATAATAGTCTATGAAAAACAAAATTTTTCCATTTTTTTTACTTTTACACAGAATATTTATTTATTATGCACTACGGTTCCAGCACTGTTACATCATACAACACTATGTCGCCACACCCGGATCTTCCCACTTCCATCCTATCGCTATCTCGCTCACACACCGGATCTTCCCTCTCATGCCCTCGCATAGTCTCTCCCTACCCTCTCTCTCACTTGTCCTGTTAGCTTCTATTAACGGATGAGAGGACATTGGCCTTAGCCCTGTCAGTGGCGGCCGCCGCAGCATCCCGCATCTCTTTGAGAGCGACAATGGGCGTGATTGTGTGCGATGGAACCTTTTGTGGAAACATGCTGTGTAGGACGTGGTTGAAGCCGTTCACCTAAAAAAAATGAAGGCAATGTTAGACAAGAACACATTTTGATTTATAATCTAGTTCCAAGTAGCTTACGCCAGTTTTACTAAGTCTAATCCATACATGTGCAACCATCATGTGAAGTTAAACAGTAACAACAGTCAACACGTTGAACGTCATTATTATTTTTCATTTATCGAAGTGTTAATATATTTAATATATAGCATTATCACTTGCCAAATGATCATTCTAAGGAATAATTCTAAAATAGATATGCAAAAATAGCAATAAGTTGTAACAAACATAAAAAAATCAAATAAGCTCAACGAGAGCACTTGGGACACTAAACAACAGACAAGAGTTCGAGCCCTGCTTCGTTAAAATGTTATACATATCTAAACATAAAGGCCGACAACACTGTCTATGATAGACATTTTTATTTTCTTTAAAGAACAAAGATTTTCCTCTTAAATGTTTGACCCATTTCAACATAAAACAAGACTAGTTTACCATTTGCGAGCAGTTCTTCCTGAACCTATCGACGCCGAAGGCCCGTATCGCGCGCGAGAACCCGAACACTTGCGAGTCGATCCAGGCGGACCGGCGCGCCACCGTCTGCCCCGCGCCCGCCGCCCGGTACTCCACGCGCTCCACCACACTCTGCAACGTTGCACGTTGTACATACATGCATTACTATGGACATACTTTCTATGCTTAAACCCATCAAATCTATTGAACACAATAAGATGGCTGTTTTAATTTCCCACGGAATTGTTTTTTAAACTATATTTAATGTAAGTATAGTTAGCATTAATAAACGATGACTAATTAAGGAACAATTAAATAAAACCTTTATAGTATGTATAGTTTTTTTAATATATATTTTTTTGATTTTGTGAGCAAAGAAATTCAGTATGGTACATACATACCAAATTTCTTTATCGGATAATAACACATCAATGTCATTAGGATTTATTTCATGAATATAACGTTTTGTCATTATAATATTTAGTACCTTATTGTAAAATAGATCGTTAAATAACAATTAGACTGTCTTTGGTAGTAGGTTCAATCTCTATACAAAGATTAGGTCCAAAATGGGATTTATTACCACACTACATATACACTTATGTTAAAAACATATTAAAATTGTTCCTAGAAACAGACATATTTTTTTTATTACAAAATTGAATAATTGTAAATAATGTTATGTTGATAGGTAGCTGTCAGTAAATTAACATTTAACATTAAAATTTTATTTGTTTTTTAAGAAATAAAAATATGTGTATATTTTAAATTGCCGACTATAAAAAATAAAGACTGACTGACCGATCATATAAGAAATTGTGACAATAAAGAATCGAAAATATAAATGAATATACGGCTACATTACTTTACAACACCAGACCTGTACATTGATCCCATATTAAAATTAGAAGCTTTCGCGCTGTAAAATGCGATAAGTCGTTGATCCTACACAAGTCAGTCACCTACTGTTTACGCGTAAATATAATGACAATTCTAGGTCAATCTTATGCCAATATTTTTTTTTAATTTACTTTTTTTATTTTAATATGAAGTTGAAGTGAAATTTAACTACCTTCCGCGATATCGCGGCATATAGCAGTGCAGACCGAGAGAGCTCACTGTTAAGAGACTTTATAAACATTCCCTAGAATAGCTAGCTTTAACACAATAGTAAATAAACTCTTATATAAGCTTTTTATAGTAAATAAACATATAATAAGGAAATAAGCCCATAGGGATAAGTCTTACCATTAATTTTTACGTAATGATAATTTATTGAATATAGCGCTGTTAGTATTAGAAATATTAGTATTAGAAATATTAGTATTAGAAACTAATATTTCTAATACTAACAGCGCTATATTCAAATAATTATATATTTTCGCAAAATAAGCCCATAAGTCAAGAAGGGATACGGAACTTACCATAACTTTTGTGTAGCCGAGGTTCCTCGTGTATGTGACTAGAATTTTCTTTTCAGGATCGACTATACTCTCTTCAATGATCTTAACTGATTTTGCGCTGAAAAACCTAAAAAGAAATCGTTTAAACAGCTTAGTAATATAATAACAATTTATAACAATTAATAGTATAAAATGGTTTCAAGGGTTTTACTGAAATTAACACCGGAAACAAAATAAAATCTGCACCTCTTAACATTATTGTCGTAATAAAAATTACATTTTAATTCTATTATAGCTTGATACAAAAGCGCCATTTTATTCGTATTTAAATAACTAAGAGCAGAATTTATGAAAAATATCTGCATTTAAAAATAAAAAAATAGAACAACAATTGAACAACTTCCATCTACGTTACTACAAATATAGCTTACTTAATAATAAGATTCTTATCTTATATTAATTCTATATATATCTCACATTGTAAATATATGTATATGTAAAAATATGCATATATATATGCTATGGACAAAAATAGATTAGCTTTCACTCTTCAATCTCCATAGAGAACCGGATTTCAAACGTTAAGTAATCACCGAGATGCCATACAAGTTACAAGACACAAGTGGGCAATCTTTCAATTGGATCAACCCATATTAGTTTATATATAGACATTAGTTTATATATTAAAATTAGCATTCCACTTGAGGTTTTTTCAGCTTTACTTTAGATTTTCTCTTACGATATTTTTGGAAGTAAAAAGGAAATGAACTCACAAAAATAAATTTTACATTTCACATTTCTATATTTTAAATCTACAATCTGTCAATCAAACCTTCAACGCCTATTTAAATCCAAAATCCCTTTTTAGTCGCTACGCTATTTAGCAATACAACTGTCATAATAAATTCATTTAAAACCTTTGTACTGGAAGCATACACAATAGACTATGGCCTTGACGAATCATTATCATTTGATCAACTATAAAAACAATATGGAATAAAAATTACATAATTACAATAAATTATCTTTGTGCATTTCAAATATTACATTACAATATTTTTATTAAAATTTAATGTCTTAATAAGGTATTTCCTAAAAAAATTCTGCTTTCTAGTTTGGCTACCAAACTGAAAAGTAATAATAATAAAAAGGTACTTAAAGAAAAGAGATGCTAACAACGTAATAAGATGTATAGCATATAAGATTTCGATGCAGCATGAGGAAGAACACATGGCTTAGTGGTCAGAGCGCTTGGACGTTATCCATGAGGCACAGGTTCAAATTTGTATGTATATTTAAGTATCTTTTCTATCCTTAGTACACTTTAAAAATCATTAACATATATAATAAAAAGGTTTTTGAAAATTACATTCCTATTACAATGTAGAAAAGTATCACAATCTAATCTATCAATAATATTACACCACAAAAGTTTTCCATAAAATGTTTAATGTGTAATGTTTACTGAAAAATAACCAGAATATTTGTGTGTTTTTAATTATATTGCTGACTATTGCCTTCTTGTTTACTCCATATTAACCTTGGAGATTACCTCTTACCATGATTTAACTGTTAGTTAAATAAAATGTTTATGTTATATTAAATTCTATTTTTTTATATACAACTAAGTTCTTAAATTTTCAAATCCCCTGAGTATCATTACAATGACATCAACAGTATCAACATGGTTTAATGATAAGTTTTTTGTCTTAAAAATTACTTATATCTTAATATTTAGCATAATGTCATTAAAAGCCATTGTATTAAGTCACAGAAACCACTACCATATATTAACTCAAGCAAAAATGAGTATCTTCAATATTAGAATACTGTCTATTACTAAAAATTACAAACTATTATACTATTTATAGTTTTAATAATCCAAATATACACCATATCACATTAAATAACTGGTCAAGTTGATATAAAATAAAATTCAAGGTTTCATACCTTTCACCCCACTTGGGCACTCTGTTTGTTTTTGTCAGCAGCCTCTTTGTGTACAAACAACCATCCTTGACCTCTCTACTACATGTGTCTTCTGATAATACATGCGTACTGAAATTATATATTAATGTTAGAATTTTGGAAATTAAATTTAATAATATTTAGGAGATTTACTATAACACTATTATGCATGTAATATGTATTTCTTTGTTAACAAATAGATTCAATGAATAATAAAATAAAAAATAACTTGTTTATAAAAATAGTTATTTAATAGATTAATGATTCATATCATTCACAAAGTTATCAATTAGAAAAAGAAACTATCACTTCATCAAAAATCAATGTACAAAGAAAAGCCAAGGTCTAATTATCAAATAAAAAAATATGATTTACCTTAGTGGATTTGGATATCGCCTCCAGTATCCCAGTGCGACTTGATCCCAACTGAAGTTAAATACTGTAGTATTTTCAAAATATCTTGCCATTTTATATTTATTTTACTCTCACTTTTAGGAGCTGGAATGCTTACAAACAAAAGTCTAACTTAACACTGCGCCATTATTTACCACCACGCTTAAAACCTGTTAAAATACGGAAACTTACAATCAAATATTATATACAAAGTACAAACTTTATATATATATCGTGTTACAGATCGTATTACATAAACACTGAATTTAGGTCAAATACAATAGAACTATACACATTTATAACCAAAATCAAAGTAAACATGAATTTATTAAGAGTTGTGACTGCAGTCACGTAGTTCGTGTTTACAATCCTATCCCGCACTGAGGATTTTGAATATTAAACATGAGCAGCAGCTACAATTGAATTAGTAAATAGTATTGTATAACAGTATTTGTTATCCAGATACTTAGAGAATAAGAAACAAAAATAAAATTCTAGTGCATGGAACAACCTTATATAAACATATAATTTAATATTTAATTACCTTTTTGCCGGAAATTTATAGCAGCGTATTTATGTGAAAGATTTCACGTAGACTGCTATCTGTAGTCGCCGGTACGCTCCTACACTTCTATTTGAAATGGACAATGATTGATTTCTCCAAAAACCTCATGCTATCATTCATATTTCAATCGCTTTTTGATATAATTTTGATAATATTTTTCACAGATAATTCCAGAGTCCACTAAGAAATTTGATATTTTTGATATAACCACAGATAATATAAAATATAATATATAACTTAAAGCACAGATTACACTATATTTTACCAGAAAACACTTATTGCTGACACAAAAATATAGATAAAAAATTTAAATATTTACATAATCTACAGATTTTGATTACACATGTTATCGTCGTAAGTAAATAAATATTAAGGAAATTACAAATTAAAAAAAAACTGAATCTTTTAAAGGCATTAGGTGTATCTGTGGTATAAAAGAAAAAGACAGTTAAGAATATTTTAATTTTATACCCATTCATATTTATTAATTTTAATGGATTTATATAAAGAATATATTTACCAATTAATAAAATTGTCTTTAAACGAACCACACATTATTTTAAAAGATGACGTGACAACAAAATTAAAGGTTTACATCCGTCTTTTAAATAATATTCAATTTGAAGATGGTATATATCATACTTATTATGGTAATATTAAAAATATTTTGCAAAGTTTTACGACTTACTGGAGAGAAACGATGGACGATACAATCAAAAAAGCTGACGAAGTTAGTAACTTTGTAACTATGGGTGAGCTGTTAAAAATGTTGGAGCATACTATGTTATTACATAAGGAGAAACAATCTAATTTTGAAAAAGACTTTATGCCCGCTAAAAATCCATTAGAAATGGAAATATTTGATAAAGTGCAAATGGATTATACTACTCTCGTGGAAGGTCTATATAATTTGAAAGAGAAGATAAAATCGCTTGATAAACAAGATAAAGTAGATGCTTTTGCAAAGGAACATTTCGATATATGCTTAAAAAGAAAAAATGACTTGTTTTGTTTTACTCATAAATTCATCTCATTGGAATTAAGTTCAGTCGTTAGTAAAATGGTTTATATTTTCAACGGGCAGCACCACAGTTATATATATATATATATATATATATATATATATATATATATATACATATATATATATATATATATATATATATATATATATATATATATATATATATATATATATATATATATATATATATATATATTCATTTAATTTTACGAGATCATTTTATATGCTATTATAAGCATGACTTGCATAAGGACAATGCAAATAATTTTTGATTTGTCCTTATGTCTACGCTGGTGAACAATATTATAAATATTCTATTTTCAGTATAAGTATTATAAAGATAAAATTATTTTATAATTAAATAATTAGCTAGCACAATTTAACATTTAAACACATTTATTTATAGAGCCAATATTTTCCATAACATCAATTTTAGATAAGCAAAATTCATGTTAGTCTAGGAGAGATTGTGAATCGCTTTCGTAATAACGTTCGCACAATGCAAGAGACGTCCGAAGTAAATATATCGCGATTATTAATACGATTATATGAAAAGAATAAAGAACATCTCATGTTGTCACGAGAGGACATCAGGTCGTCAGCGGAATTGGCTGAAGTTAGTCATAAATTTTGTACTTGAAAAAAAAACAAATACCTACACGCTATTTACCGCAATTAGCATGACAGTAAGAGGGAACCTAGTGTTAGGACACTACTTTCCCCACTTTCCGCCTAATTGACACATTTCGGAAGTTGCGGAACTCGACGCCGCACACTGTCTAGTTACCAGAGCGAGGAATTAAAATAATTCATTCTCACCGAGTGGGAATTGAAGTTACAGTGAGACCCAGTATATAATATTTATAAATAAAATATATTCTTCTAATGATATAATTTATCTTCATTTCTTCACTCTAATTTTGACGGAAAAGGGAAAACTGAGTATTTTGACACCAAGTGTTGCCTATCTATATTGTAAAAAACAAACTTAGGCCACTATGGCATCATCACTTTAGTTTCATAAAGTATTAGAGACTAAAGCTACTTATATCTAAATACAACCAGGTAGAGAGAAGCTTAGATATTCTCAAAGATAAAATAGAAGATAGTAAGCACATACCAATAAATCGCTTGCAAGACGAATATAATTATTGGAGGGCTAAAATGTACGAATTCGAAAAAATTGAGAACACATTTAAGAAATTAGAGATTGAAGAAAGAAATCTTATGGAACAAGAAAATATTTACTTGGAATTAAAGTTAGCATACTTCTAATATATACGTTTTAGTGTTACGCTCGCGCCAAGTCCCCTTGAATCAGCCCAAATCAGTGAAAACCGTATTAAAATCCATAGCATAATAGCTTTGGGGTTTTAATTCCTTATTACATATATAACTCGTGATACATGAGATGTATGTTATCTGTTTAGAAAGGTTTTTCATACACTTATAGTAGTCGTCTAAAATATATACAGAAATAATTGAAATGCTTGCTGATCTTATCTTTACAAGTGAAGGCTAAATTCGAGATTTGCTTCGAGTGGGGACCGAACTCGTAACTACCGCTTACCAAACGCTGTACCACTAGTACTTCATTTAATATTTCAGGAGTACACAAGTACTGCCGCCCAAACGGAAATGTTGGGACGAGATAAACGATAAATTTTTTAAAAAAAAGGAAGAGTTAAAGCAATATAAATTGAAAGCTGCTAAAACTTTGTTCACATTTTTTAGCGTAACAGGTATCTTTATTTATTTTTATTATATTACTTACCGCATTTTGAAGAATAAGCGGAAGAAGTCTATACTATCTAATACTTTTTTTTTAATTTTACGCTGTATCTGGCATGTAGCAGGGTAGACAGAAGAAACCTAGCGTTAAGAGGTTAAGTACACTCCGTTTCCCACTAAATAAATGATTTCCATTTTCCTCGCTCTGGTAGCGGTGAAAACACAGTGTCGGTGTCCAGTGTCTTACTGGACGAAGGTCACGTAAAAAGCATGAGAACTCGCCGGAGTTCATGTATGAAGAGGTGTATGACAGTGGACGAGGCGAAAGAGGTATGCAGGGACCGCAGCGTTTGGCGCTCCGTCCTCTCCGACTAGCCCGCTAGGGATAATGCGTGATGCTAATGGTGCATAATGAGTAAAAAATCATTCAGGTTTTATATATTATATATTTTTGGTATATTATAGATGATAGTCGATGGATGTGTTTATGATTAATGGCTATTTATGCGTTTGATTCTATCTCAACGAAACTAGTTATTTCCATAGCTTAAAACACATTTTAAAAATATAATTTGATTTGTAATTTAACAATATTCCCTAGGCCTCGACCGCCTTTACTATTACGACAATATCGGCAAGTACTTCGTAGACGACTTAGGACATCAGTGTTACGTTTACAACTTCGGTTTAAATGTATACCACGTGACTTGTGATGGTACATTTGTAGAAGTAAGTTTTTACACATTTTTAAGACTGGATAGTGAATATCTGTTTTTCTTGTAAAACCAGGTTTTTTAGACCTGGTAACTGTTTTTAAGTTAAGCGAGCTCTCGTTTCCCCGCCAGTGCTGAAGCTGCAAATTGGATTGTTTTCAGCGTAAAAAAGATTTTTTTTTAATTAGAAATATTATTTGGCGTTTGTAATAAAACCCAAAACCCGTAACTGATCTCAGTGGGAACCAAACCCACAACCACAGTCGCTCGCCAATTTAGCCTTTATAATCTTAAAGGTGTAAATAAATAAAAAAATTACAATATATTTAAATTTGATTACAATACTAACTATAATATTATAATTAATTTTTTTTTTTAACAAAGAAATCTGAGGACGCCAAATATTTCTATGACAACAACGGTCGTTTCATAGTTAACGAGAAGAACGAGAAGGTGTATCAGATAGCGCCCTGCTCTAGCTCGTACGCCCTGCAGTACGGTCTATTCGTGAAGTGCTCAAAAGACTGCCATTCTAAGGGCGCGAGTAAGAACTGTTGCATGGAAATAAAGGACTGCAGTGATAAAGCAATACTACCGGATGTTGAGAATGATGATATTAAAGGTGAGAAGTGTGTGTGTGTGTGTGTGTGTGTGTGTGTGTGTGGTGAGACATCGCAGCGTTGATTATATCGCTGAAAACAAGATTGTTTTATATGTAAAAAATGATAATAGGTTATATATGAAGAGTTTCAGTTTTTTTTAGTTTTGTTTGCGTTTTTCCCTCCAACAACCGGAACCGGAACATTGTGTTTTGTGGAACGGCGGAACTCAACGCCGTGCGGGGAGTGAAAATTCATTCGTGAGGATCAAATTCTCAGAAATGCCCACTTATAATTTATAATACATATTTATTTATTTTTTTTCCACATATTAATAAAATAACACTCGGGGGAAATAATTATTTAAACTTTTTTCGTTTTGCTAATTAAAAAAACGCGACATTGAGTAGTACCACTCAACACGCAATGTCTCCATCCGGTGCGCGGGGAACGGAGTGTCTTAACATTCCGTTCCCTCGGCCTAGTGCCTATCCCGCTATAAGCGGGATACAGCGTGAAGCTCAAACATAAACCATAAACTAACAACAATATTAACAGGGAAACTAGACACTGAATCAGCCAACTATCTCTGGGACACGTTCGGACACGTCCTCCCCGACGTGCTGCACCAGCTCGCGGAGGAGATGCCCAAGAACCCGATACACGTCCTGGCTCACAAGCTGCTGATATATAGGTTACATTGCTTACTACACTTTATTTAAATAAATATATATATATATATATATATATATATATATATATATATATATATATATATATATATATATATATATATATATATATATATATATATATATATATATATATACATATAATTAAGTATTACACCATTGAGTACCTAATAATGATTTTAATACTTATAAATAAACTTTGTATGCATTTTTTTAAAGGTACAGTGGACAGAATGATATGAAGAAAAAGCAAAAGGAAGCGATTGAGTTCCGCGAAAAAGTACACCAAGATCGGTTAAACGTTAGTTGACATTTCTCTATTTCACACAATTGCTGGAGACGCTCCGTTGAAAATTCCACTATTGTAATACCATAGTGTGTCGGAACCGAAACCCCGCGCTTGAAATTAGAAAGAAAAAATAATAATTTAATACTTATTACATATTTATTTTTGAAAATGCATTATTTTGTAATGGGATTCGAACCCGCGTCTATTGAAAACAAGTCAACCGGTCAGAACCACTGAGCAATACGTTTTTACCACGCTACGTCGAAATTTTTATAAGCTTGTTACAGCTTATTGTTATTTTAACACTTTCTCCCTAGCGGGTCAGAGGACGGAGCGCCCACCGCTGCGGTCCCTCCATACCTCTCCCGCCTCGTCCCCTGATAAGGCCTCCGGGGTCCTTGCCTCTTATCACTCGCTGTGATAAAGCAACAACAATCATCAATTACTGATGTTCAAGTATAACATTCCCTTCCAGGATATCAAACTTTTACTAAACTGTGACAATTTAATTGTTATTCATAAAACTAATGAATACATACTAATTGTCATGTTTAATAGAAAATAGAAGCTCTCCACGACGCCTGGAAAGCGAAGCAAGTTAAGCCTCGCAAGCCGGAGGAGTCCGACGACACTGAAGACAGATTCGCTTACAACTCGTGTATGGCGCAACAGGACTTTGCACGAAATGCCGAGAACTATTTTAATTAAATTTTTTTTGAAACCATTAGAATTGAAAGTAAAAAATTAAATTTATTCAAATTATACTTTACATATTTTTTAATTTTTAGATAGCTCTTCTCATAGTCACACTTTATTCCGCATACACTACTACATATAGACAGAAACCCCTACTGTCAAGACACTGGCTCTACGCTTTCCGCCTACATTCGAGACATCGAGAGTCACCAGGCATAACGCCACGCCGCACTTCCCTACCCTTGCACCAGCTCGAGGAAGTACCCGAGTGCAGAGCCCGCAACCAGTGTTTAGTCAGAGGCTTCCTTAGAATCCCTTTCCGAGTAGGTACGAGTGCCGCGACCCGGACTAGGTCCAGCTCGACACAATATATATTCCATCATTTCAAAACGATTATTTTTTACTATGCATAATATCATAATACAAAATATTTTGTTTCAAGCAAGATATGTTACATGCACTATCAGTATGTTCTGATTTCTAATTTCAATTTCAATTTTATTTCAGATTTTAGTACTTGTAATTTCGCTTATTAGAACTGTTTGTAAATCTTATCTTTTTAATATTTTTTAGTGCCATTAACACACTAAGGAAAGAATAAAATATTAGAAACGTATAAATGTTTAAACGTTACGCATGTAAAATAAATTGTAACAAACCAATAGATTTTTGATTTAGCTCTATAGGCATAGGCGCGGGTTCGAGTCCCGCTATGTTCAATCTTTTATACGTTTCCAAATTAAGAAAGCCATGTAAAGGGGGGAAATAAAAACACATGAAGGTACAGGTATTTATTTATTGTTTAAGCGTCTACTAGATATAACGAGACACACTTGTCGACTTTCTCACGAAAGCGAAATTATAATTTAAAAAAAAACAACCAGACGACGGAACCTACAACTATTCGCCTCGGATAGACATAAAATTATACAAATTCAAAACCCACTGCCAGATATATTTGGTCTAATTCACAAAAAAAGAAAAAAAAAACATTATCTAAATTAAAAAATAAAGACCATAGACTAACATACCATTAAGTTGTCAAATGAAAAATAACTAACAATATTAATATTATGACTAATAAAAATGCGTTTGAAAAGAACAAAGCATATCGAGAAAGCATTTATACATGAATTTTGGGGGGAAATGGTGGTTTTGTTGCATTTTAGATTACGATGTCGATATTCGTCAGTCTCATTACAAAATACAGATAATAAATTTAATGTTCAAAAATAAAAGGGATGTGTAATAAGACCTATAGTTTGTAGAATTTCATTATATTTACTTAAGACCCTAACGATCCGGTCGAGCAGGTACAAAAGTATTTTATATTATATACACGAGAGTTAATCAATCGCAGGAATACAAATTAGAATCAATTTTGGCTTAAGATATAACTTTTTTAGTTGAAATAATAAAATATTTGCAATTTTGTTTGTTACGATGTTAGTCAACATTTGAATACATTCGGAAATGTAAGTGATTTTTAAGTACAAAGCAAATCTAAAATTTTTATTTTGAACGCATAAAAATCTGAAATGATAGGTCATGCACTCATAAATACATATTAAATAGAATCGATATTGTCACACACATTTAAATATTAGACCTAAAAGAAACGTTAAAATGAAAAAAAACAAGCCAAATTTAAAAAAAAAAACCAAAATATGTTTTCCTTTCCCAAAGTATTTACTTCTACACTAAAAAAATATAACTGGCTCTGTAAATATATTTCTAATAATATCTATAATAATTATTTTTAATAATCAATGAATACATGACCGAAAGAGCGAAAAATAAAATTTAAAAAAAGACACTAAATATAGCAAGACGAGACCTTAAAATAATAAACAACTACTCAATGAGGTCAATTCAACGGCTACTGCAGACAGAGTATGTACAAAAACTATGCATACAGAATACAACGTACTATTGGCGGTGGCTATGTAAAAAAAACTGGCAACAATGACATTTAAAAATTAAATTTACCGTCAAAAAGTACATATAATTATTTCATATTTATGTTTTATAGTAATTTAGGATCGTATTGAAGATATAACGAAAATGATGAAAGTTACAATTATTTTTTTTATCATATTCACACACTAAGAGTGACTGGCCTAAGTGAAATAAACAAAAACCTAAAATATCTGTGGACAATTGTTGTGTTAAAATGACATGAATTCAAAATTTTAATTTAATTTTTTTTACTATTCATCAAAAAATCATTTTACTAGGATAGCCTTGACAATGGTCCACAGATTACAAAAACACGGCTTATATCAAAATACATAGACAACACAAAAACGTAATTTACGAAATAGATGCAGATATATATATATATATATATATATATATATATATATATATATATATATATATATATATATATATATATATATATATATATATATATATATATTAATCGAATTTCTATATAATATAATATTATATATCTACTATTATGACATATATGAACAAAGTTGTCTAAACAGAACATGGTGAATGAACAAGTCTAAATCAAGGAGTTGCAACACATTAGACTCTTGTATTTCTATACAAATTTATTAAAACTATTTATTATAAATGGCTCTTTATATATAAAAAAACTGAAATTTGTGCCATCAACGCCATATTTAATCTGTAGTATAGAAAATACTGCTGTGGGCGGAATGGGACAACACCTAGGCATTCGAATATAAGATACGAAAAAAAATTAAAATCCACAGCATTTTAGAGTATTAAATTATTAAATTTAAAACATTGTCAATGACCGGTGATTCCTCTATGTTATTGCCGCTTCGGCCTACCATAGTCACTTATCCATAAGACAAGCACATATATGGTGATAGAAAGCGGGTATTTTTACAAAGCGTTTAAAATCTAACGACAACGACATAGGCGAAGGAACCAAATTGTATCGCATTACAACCGTTACCGTACACATTTCGAGACACGTTTATTTTATTTACAAACACAAGTTGTCGACCATTAGACGGAAGTAATGCTGTTCTTGACACTGACCTTTGACAAACATCTAAGTGAGATAGATATTTATTCAACAGTTAATATGTAGATTTGTTGCAATCAGTTGCAATCAAAATAATCTGATAATAAAATGTAACTTTACGATATTGAGGCTTAAAACGTTTGATAGAAATTTGTTTTTTTTTATTACACACACAAAGTAGACAAGGTTTTTAAATGTTGATTCTAAAAAAATCAAAAAGTAAAAATCCATTCATATTAAAAAAAAATATGAAATACTTTTTTACCCATCTGTCTGTATGGAACTATCATTCCCAAAAATATTTAAATTTTTTTTTATCTTGCCTACTCTATGCATATAATATAAGCACACGGGGCTTCATACACTTTTTTTGGCGAAATTTCAAAAAGTTTCTACTTTGGTCCATATACATATTAGAAATAGATTATTAAATTTTATTGTGTATCTGTTAAAAATGTCAAAACGATATTTTTAATTCACTCGATATAGGTTTTATATTATCAAGAATAGATGAGATATGTTGTAAATTGGAAGTTTATTATTCAGTGCTGATAAAGAAGAATGTTACAATATGATTGTACTAAAACTATTGTACATTTATGTATGTGTGTGTGTGTACTTACGATATTTTAAAATTACTAATATATTTCATAGTATAATCTCTTTACAATACATAATATTTGTCTAATATGATATCTGAACTTTATAGTATATTTACTTTCTCCAAAACAAATGAACCACTCAAATCAATTGACGCTAAAGTTAATTTACAATATACATCTAAAATTTACTTCTGAATCAAACATTACACAGAATGTTTTAAAACCCTACAAACAGAAAATTTCATCAACAGAAGAATAATAAAAAAATCTTTATTACATCTATAAATACATTTGCGATCTTTCCAAAGGGGAAAGTGTCAGCGAGGGAGAAATGCGAGATATTCTTCTTTACCAGCACGTACCTGTTTTAAGCCTCAACACGCGAGTCTAGTTGGGGAACGCGTCCGCGAGCTCCGCCTGGCAGTCGAACGTCTCGGAGCTGTCGGTGTGCTCCGGGTAGAACTCCCTGTATATTTTGTCCAGTAACGCTTGCCTGGAATGACACAAACAATGTAAAATATAGAAATAAGACCATTCTAGTGAGTTACTAGTAGAATACTAGTGGATATCATCTATCAGGAATAGAATGCTACAATTTAAACCGCTGAATACTGCAGCAGAATTTCTCTTATACTCATGCCAGAGCTGACTACGTTTTTTTACTAGCAATCACTTGCGGCTTCACCTGCATGGTTAAATGAAAACAATTAAAGAGTTGTGTATGTCACCGGGCCCATTTTAAGTTCTCAATTTAACGCTGACCGCAGGTACAGTGGGTTACGTAGGGACGATCACCAATGATATAATAAAGCCAGTAGCCATCCTCCATGTATTGTATATCCAGCACAAAAATACTTTATCACTTTAAGAATAGTTCCTGAGATATATGAAGTAAGCGCGTTCAACCATAATAGCTTTTTAGGTTTATACTATTACTCTAACTTAAACACTCCATATTCATATGTGCCTTTTCTGTCTGGTTTAATGTAATTTTTGTGGTTAAATCAAGTTGCCAATATGTAAAGCGTAATTCCATTTAGTTAAGACTTAGAGCCATTTCAGTGATATTGTCTTTAGTTTAAAACCATTGAATCTCGAACCTTTACACCATTCTTACATAATGTAAGTGTAACACCACCGCCACAACAACAGTGTGTACAATGAGTAGTTTCTACAACATTTATTACATATCACAACTAACGGTAAACCGCAATTACATAAGTCTCTTGTGGTAAGCGTGAGAACTTAATTTTATATATTTTTTTTTTATTAACTGGCGCGTCTGACTGTAAACGACATGGTCGCTGGCTCTATAGTTGACAAAGCGCGACGTTGATTTCCGCTACCCTACTATATGTATGCGGCTGAAAACGTAAAGCTGGAGAGTAAATAATAATACTAAAATTAATCAGGTTGAACAAAAATAATTCTTTCCCCTTGAGTGGAGGTTGAACCCGCACCTATTAAGTTTCCAGTCGAACGCTGAGCTATTGCGCCACGGCGGCATTAATAAATAATAG
This sequence comes from Dione juno, assembly GCA_037127375.1. Classification (NCBI taxonomy): domain Eukaryota; kingdom Metazoa; phylum Arthropoda; class Insecta; order Lepidoptera; family Nymphalidae; genus Dione; species Dione juno. The sequence goes on from JAXRJS010000067.1 coordinate 1,408,483, forward strand.
TAATAATATACTTACTTTGCAGCCAGTCCCCCTCCGGGCGGCAGACCCGGTATATTTTCTTGCACGAGTTGTTTGAGCACGTTGGAAAAGCGGCTGGACGTCTCCTCGTCTTGGCCTGCGCTTTGCTCTATTAAAGCTGTAACAATATTTAAATATAATATTATTATTAACAATTTTTAGCAATAATATATTGTACAAATTTAATAACTACGTCCCTTATAAGGAACTGGGTTTGACTTGTTAGGCTTAGTTAGGTATGTTTAGCACAGAGGAATCCATTGGAGCCCGTAACTCCAGCCAGTGGCGGTCAAGAAGCCCCGAGACCTTTTAATGGGTATTACGGAAGGCCTATAGATTTCCGCATAACCTCACTCGCCCACTCGTGCGGTGTACTCGTGTAACGGGTTCCTCAAATAAAAAGAGTATAATGGGGGTAATAAAAAGAAAAGTAAAGGAACGTACGTCGTACATATTGCGTATTTATTCTTTTGAATTAAGCTTCATCAATGATTTCCCAGACATATAAAATACTAGTTCAATATATAACAAATAATATTATCTAGTAAATTATATATATTTAAAAACAACTTGTCAATTTTAACAATGCAACTAAGTTTACGATAAATTAAAGTTTTGATTTTCCAAATCGTTGGATTTCCCGAACAACTCATACAAAGGACAAAAACGTCACGCGTAGTAATTACTAAGGTATGAAGGGTTGCCCCGCAGGTCCGTATTTCCCGATATTTCCGGAAATGCAAGCGTCAATATTAAGTATTATTTATTATAAATTATAAAATATAAATAATTTAATCCCATCGTAACGCAGTGAGGCAGTGTATATATGTAGACACTATACAGTATACGCCGCCATATACACTAATTCGAGGAAAATAATTAATTAATTATGATATATATACCTTAAAGAGTACACACACAAATGTACCACACATTCAAATAGCTTTGCTAGTATCGAGTACTAAATCCTAAAAAAAAAAACAATGAACTTGCCTTGTAACTTCAACTGAAATGCCGTCATAGCGTGTCCTGAGCCAATAAAATATGTAAGGTTCAGTACCTGCATATTTTCAAATCAAAGGTCGAATGAAGGCGATAAGAATCATACAGGGGTTAAATCTATTCATATATTGCAACTTTTATACCTACGTACTTCATATGTACCTACGTCCTACAGCATACTTTACATTTCTTTCCCACTCTCTAACAGAGTGGGAGAGTGGGAGAGCATCTGTCTGTAATTGTGATGGTTGTGGGTTCGATTCCCACGCGGAGAAAATAATGATTTTCATTGCCCCATTTGCCCCACTGGACAAAGTGAAGCGCGCAAAGTTATCTCCTTGGATCTAATTCAGACGGAAAATGAAATACGTTTTACCATGAACCAACTATATGCGGTTCTGTATAAAGTTAAAAGATAAGCCATTTTTATGTAATTTAAGAACAAGTATAAAAGCATTAATGGCTTATGTACTTCTTAATTTCACGTTTTATATTACGTTTAAATACATATATTAAAAAGTGAAATTATCGTAATACAAACATACAAACACACAGACACACACACACACGTCACGTTCAGTCCAAAAATATTTACTCACAACGGCAAATGTTGTGTTAAAGGTGACTCAATTTTATGACTCGGTGAGGAATCTCATCTCATACTATATTTATGACCGAATCTTACGCAGTTAAATCGATTTAGACGTACTTATATATCTAAATTGATCAATCTGACCCAATGAGTAATGTATATTTACCGCCAACATATATCGAATTTTTAAGTATTAAAAGTAGATATAATATTTTTATATATAATAATAATTAACTTGTAGTACGTATATATATAATAATTACACAACACACAGAAGAACTACGGATCCATATATTTATTTTGAAAATTTTTATAGAAGCACACGCATAGTTTTACATCAAACTGAATATTGATAATATTTATGTATAATTAATTTAATATATAAGGGTATAGGGAAGTAAAGTCTTCATTAATAGTAATGAAGGATGACTATTTTTTAAGACTTTAAATTCACATACCATTTGTTTCTTTATAAAATATAATGCATAATATTAACGTTTTATTATTTATATAGTACATTTAATTTCATGCATTCCGCGTGGTGTCTACAAAGGGAAGATATATTTTTCCTCTTTCCCCCAATTGGGGATCGAACCCACGGCTATCGCGTTTACTATCACATCAATCAGATTTCATTGTTTCGCCACAATAGCCACAAATATAATATATGTTCTAGCAATATGCCACCCAGTTTCCGTTACAATAAACATTAGCTTACTCAGTATAGAAGATATATTTATAAAAAGGAGTATTTACATATAACATAATATATTAATAGTTATAAACATTAAGGATATATAATATATTATTATATTTTACAGATTTATTATTAAAAGTATATGCACTTTATTCCTTAATTGTTTCATTTAAAAAACGTAATTACGCCTATGAATTAAATATTTAAAGGTAGCTGAGACAGGACTATTATCACGACAATATAAAACTTTTACATTTTTCCCCTTATCAGTGGAATTTCGGGAAATCCGATCTGTGCTCGATAGGTGCTTGTCTGTCAGTCACACAATAACGGAAGTTTTATATATATATATATATATATATATATATATATATATATATATATATATATATATATATATATATATATAAAACTTCCGTTATATATATATATATATATATATATATATATATATATATATATATATATATATATATATATATATATATATATATCTGCCACATACAAGTTGAACTTATACTATAAATCTTGACTCTTTTGATGTACCGTGATTTAATCATAATTTCTCCCTCCATACTTAAAATGTTGAAAATGTTATATTGGGAATTAAATTTTTGTATTGTAAAAGATATATTTACAAAAAGCACAGTCAAGAGGCCTATTTCGCAAAGTATATCCCGTCACGTAATGAGCACAGCGGTGCATCGCCCGCGGCGCGTTGTGCGCTACAAATGCAGTGTCTATGCAAACGCAGTACGAGAGCTAACCATAAGACAAATATGTATATATTTAGCTAGTTTTGCGCTCTACCCTACTTTCTTATAGTACATTGCAAATTAAACGTTTCTATATTTAAAAACGGCGTTATTATGTTAAAATTTTAACCCCTATTCTACTTCATTGGGAAGATTTTCAAAAAATCTATTCATAGTGCTCACTTTACACGTTCAACGAAGAAGCTTTACCTTGGAGTTATACAATATATACCCAGAACTGTTATATACTTGTATTTTGAAAATGTTACCAATGTGATGTCTGATAGAATATTTCAGAGTTCCACTATCAAGTTGTTTAAACAGGTAGATCAGCATTTCTATGAAAAAAACAATTATTTTCTCATGAAATCATAATAAACAAATAAAGTAAGTAATTTATTGACAAATCTGTTCCAGAGAAAGGCCTCCCGTAGTCAAACAAAAGAAATACTATTATTGTGACATCATCTTGGCATGTACAATGCACAGAGCGCAGCATTAAAATACACAAGCAGACTTCTAAACTGGTGGAAAGTGGAGAACAGTGTTCTTAATGATTCATATATAAGGATATCTTTTTATGTATTCATTTAATGTTGGTATAATGTGCAAAAATATAATAAATAATAACAATAAGTTTTTGGATTTTTTTTTGATAAGGGTGTGGGCCGTTACCTGTAAACGTCAGCAGAGAGAGATAGGCTAGTGCCAAAACACCACAAGCTTGAATTTAAGATATTATGTGTTGACTGGCGTAAGTCTACGCCGCACCCTACTGTACTCTATTTCACTATTTTGCCAAAATTAAAAATTAAAATAATAATATGAAACCCACAGCCGTTGCGTTTATATTCAGACACTGTGCCACTGCGCCATGGTGGCCTCATGGTTCTTTGGCGCCACTCAATTTTTTTTTTGACAAGCAAAGAAAATATAAAATAGTAAAAATTCCGCTCAAATTTATCATCTTCGTCTCAACATAGTACTACTCGTATAGTATAATATGTAAATAGATAAATCAATATACAATTCTATCATAATATCATACTTATATCGATTCAAATAATTCATTCATTAATTCAACCAGCTATATAAGAATTGTGACTTGATAATAAACTCGATAAGAAACAGCATTAGCGACATTCACATTGCATTCTGTGACGTCATTTTTCACGCGTTCTTAATAAATCCATGATTGCACATTAAGTGGGAAAAATAAATATTTATTTTCGATTCATGTACATATTTAACTGGTAAGTAGGTGGGAGGTTAACGAGTACGCAGTGAGTAGGTGCTTCATATTAAGTCTATAGAACCAGTTACAATATGTAAATGAGTCGTTCAATCCTTCTTTATGTATTTAAAATCTTGGATGACTAATGCAATGATATCCTAGAAGTTTAAGAGAAAGCAAGCAAGATATTAGAATATGGATACCCATGACCAAAGCTTCTATGACATGGCTAGGGTAACATTTGTCATGCCACCAAAAAAAAAATTGTCCGATAAAACCCATTGATGATAAGAGATTAACTTTAACAATCTTTAAAACGATAAAAAAAACTTATATACTTCAATATATAAGTATTACAACTAAATCAAAAACTTCGTAGTCACGAAATAAATGTTCATTATAATATACACCATGTTATTAATATAATAAAGTCCACCCAAGTTATTGAGGCAAAACGTCAAAGGTCGTTACTCTCGAACGATTCCTGAACCTTGACATCACCTGAGAAACCTTGGTAATGTGAGTTCAGATGGAAATCTATGTAATAAAATTAATATAACGAAATGGAAACCTAATGAGGATAATTACCCGCTCTAATAATATTAATTTCATATTTAACGAGATTATAATTTTCGTAGGATTTTTGTATTAATGAATTAATTAGATTAATAATCGCGTGCGATTGTAATGAAATTGCTTTTCAAAAAAAAACCTTATACAGCCTGCTTGGACTAATATTTTAGGTTATAGATTCTAAATGGGCGGAAAATGGAGAACAGATTGACTCGTCATAAGTTACTCGTCATAAGTCCACTACTAACCCCTAAAAAGAGGCAGTACGTATGGAAAGATTAATAAATAATTAAAGTTAAACTACCAAATTTTAACTGTCAATTGTCATACACAAAAAATGCACTATCGTGATATAGAGGGGTAATTTTCATAAAGTAGGTCACCATTGAATTAAGTCAAATTGCGAAAAATAATTTACTACCAATATCTCAAAAACGGAAATGCCAAAAAGAGGTTAAAATGATATACCAGCCCATATAATAATTAAATATGGCAACAAAAAACCTAAAGGCTAATACCTACACGATATATTATATATACACAACAAAAAAGATTTAAACGATTCTCGATGGTAGCGAAGCCTTAATATACTGGATTATGGAATACAATTTAGCTGTCACCACTATATAACAATATAGACGTCTAACAGATCGATAACTTCTAAGGATTACGTGCCGCGTCATACGGCTTCGCGTTTATATGAGAGCAATTTGAGACGCGGGCGCATTCGACAATTATCCGGCGATTCGAACGCACGTTCATTGCTTTAATCCTTTTTTTTAATATTTAATTTCAAAAGAAATAGTATATAATGAAAAAAAATCCAAGGGCAAAGGACTAAAGCAATGAAACCAGTTTTCTATTGTAAACGTTTTTTAATAAAAAAAACAACAATGTAAATAAACACTCTGGTTACATTTTAATATATGCAAAATTAAGATATAATGGAACCGCAGACAAATAAACTATCTTTTACAAAAAAAATCTAATAAAATTGTTATGATACATATATTTTTATTTTGGGCGATTTATATATAAATCACCTAAATATTATAATATATAACAGTTTTGCAACTTATATTATTAAATATATAAAACAACTATATTACGAAATCTTATTTTAAAACTAAACTACATCTACCTCAAAATTTTGTCTTAAAATATCTGTGTAAATTTTTTTTTGGGCGTCAAAAAATTATTACATTAGTAAATATATTTTATACTTATAATTTCTTGAACATTGTACGGGGACTAACGTATTATATATAGTGCAACTCGTTGCAAAACTGTAGAAAATATATAAACAACATATACACGTAAAATAACACTCAAAGCAAACAAAATACACTATAATTATATATATATATATATATATATATATATATATATATATATATATATATATATATATATATATATATATATATATATATATATATATAAAGAACAACATCTATAACAGGTATTATATTTGTACTATATGATTCAACTGAACTTATGAGGAACTATGTATATATACTATTTTGTATGAATCATTGACTTAAAACAAACTACGGAGAAGGTAAAATTAAATAATCTTAGGTGAAATATGGAAATATTTATAGCACTATATCATGTACTGTAGCAATATTGTTAAACTTCAATTTGACAATACCCTAAGAAAAGCTTAGTGTAAATGTGTAATAAAAAAAAATTATATATATAAGAAAATTAATAATGTTAATAACAAAACAAATGTACTTAGAAATTTAACACAAAAAAAAATCACGACATATTCGAGTGAAATAATTAAATTAAAATATAACGAAAAAAGGGAAAGTATCATTAAATTATAATTAATAAGTTAAAAATAATAATACTGATATAAAATCAAACATTTCCATACTTGATAAGGCCATGCTACTTTTGATAAGGCCATGTTGCTTAGAGTTGGTTAGAAAAAAACATTCACCACTACGTATTACGAGCTAAGTTAAAATGTCAAAGAATAAAATAGTTTACTAATAAATAATTTCATTATATATTCATATTTTTGTACTACTATTTAATATAATATAGTGTAATATTTTGATGATTTTTAAAGTGTTAATCCACACTAAAGATAGAGAAATACATAAAGAAAACATATAAAAATTTTATTGATAATTGTTCTTCGCAATAATCTTTGGTTAGCGGAAATTTGTAAAAATCTCCCTACAGAGATGGTAACAACGTAATAAGTTGTATAAAGCATATAAGAATTTCGACGCGGCGTGAGGAAGAACGCATGGCTTAGTGGTCAGAGCGCTTGGACGGTTTCCATGAGGCGCGGGTTCGAATCCCCGCTGCGTTCAAATTTTTGTATATGTTTTCTTTGAGTATTATGGTGTAATATATTTTCAAAAATTATTTATTTAAATTCTAATATCTTGAAACTTGAAACGTGTAAAGATAAACTGTCTATATCTAAATGAGATTATTAATGGACAAAACAACATCACTTAACGATGTAGATAAAAAGGTCAGATCTTATTGCTAAATATTATTATTGAAAAGGTGATAACAGTTGGCACATTTAAAATACTCTGTATCCGCTAAATCTATTAGTCTATGGATTTATATAAATTTGAATATAGAATCTTTAAAAATTGTGATACAACACTATAAAGTGAAAAACATGTTTACCGCAACTGCTATCTAACTCTAGTGCAGATTAAAGTAGATTTTTTTATCAATAGTCTGTAACTACTTTGCAAGGTGTTGTTTGTTTGAATTTGAATGTTTAAAACATAAAGATTTTGTCAAAATCTTGGGTGCTAAATCCCTTCTGAAAGTTCGCCATTGTATATATCTAACATAAGGTTGGCACAGAATAACGACATACTTTAAAAATCAGCATACGAAGACATTTTAGAACACCCATACCAAGAAAAGACCAGCGCATTTACGATGTTGTTTCATTTATTGAGCTATTTCTATTTCGTAACACAATATTAAAACAAAATTACACAAAATTAAAACAAAAATTATAAAATAGATAACTACTTGACTATATTGCTATTCAAATATAGACACAAATGTTTCAGTAGGAAATTATAAAACTGCATTGGACATAATATCTATCTAAAAAACAATATGTCAAGACAGTATGACCATCACTTAAGTTAGTGATAAAAAAAAAGTAACAATCATGTAACCAGACAGGTGAAGCGGGGTCTCGAAGAATTTAAACCACTTTAAAATACAAAAGAACGGTATGACAAATGGTGATCCGACGTCTCACTTATTGAGCTGCCTACGCAACTTTCAAGCTCTCGCCACCAGTTATTTTAACCCACTCGTAATAAAAGTATATCCGAGCGGAATTGAATTGAGAAACAAACGTATACTTTATTAAGAACGAAATGCAAAAGCCAGGAATTGTCATGTTATGAATATTCTAGAATTGTAATACAGACTAAATATAGAAGCATTCAATAATGTGTACAGGACTAGGATGACCATTATTATATACATATATATATATATATATATATATATATATATATATATATATATATATATATATATATATATATATATATATATATATATATATATATATATTATATATATATTTTTTTTTATTTGACAAGGGAACTTCTTGGCGCAGCGGCACAGCGTCTGACTGTGGACGCAACGGTTGTGGGTTCGATTGGCACTAGGGGAGATTTAATTTATTTTTGATTGATTGATTGAAATATTTTCTTCATTCAACTGTTAATAAGAAAAAGCGTGGCGGCAAATTCCGCCGCTCAACACGCAATGTCGCGATAGGTGGAAAGAAGCGTGAAGCTAAAAACAAAAGTGACGTCAATGTACCCACTGTTCATTTGTTTTGACATGAGAATCTGTATCAAAAAGAAACAAACACCTAATAACCAAACCCAACTGTCAAAATGAGCCGCGATCAAAGAATTCGTGCTAAAATATAATTAACTTGGGTCAACTAACGATGAATAAAAATTGATATCAGGATTTAAAACTGCTAATCCTTGACACATTCTCCATAATAGTATTTTTAAAAAAGTTCACAAAACAAAATGATTTGTTGACAATTCTTAAAGGTACTTTAACGCTAGAGAACAAATCCAGATTTTTCAATCATCTTTTAAAATAAGCTTTCTTACATATCTGACATTAGCAGAAACATAGCTATGAAACATAGCTTTTTTTTTAATATCCTGACACAGATACAAACGTACAATTGTATGCTTTTAGTCAAATGAATTACACACAACAGACAAAGCTTTAAACGCCTTCATCCGGCCTTCCCAAGTACTGTACGATTAACCAGTATGAAAAATAAATACTTTGGCATTAGATACAACTATTAAGAACTAAGTAGTGACACTGTCACTACAAAACAAAGCGCCGAAGCTCTACTGATGACGTGACAACACAATTTAGGGTCCTCAAATTTAACTGAAAAAAGGTACACAATAGTAAAATTGTGTTCGAGCTTTTTTTTACCTTTACCTTACCTATCATAAATTTCATTTTAAACACTCAGTTTATAACATCGTGAGTCTTTTTAGGCACATTACACATTTCTTCTTTAGGTCCTGCATACAGTAGACGGAAGGAAAGTGTCCAGTAATAACCTTATTGCTAGTAATATTAGACCAACAGATCTTTACTAAGGCAAGACAATAAATTTTAACATTTGTAATCGATTTTTTTTATTTTAATTTTTAATAAAAATTATACAAAATTTTAAATTATTTGTGTAATATTAACTTTCAGTGTCAAATATGATCACAAAAAAAATCCTAATATTAATCAACCGTATACATGTATATAGAAAACGTATAGAGCATGTATGATAAACTTTTAACGTTAAACAGAACACCGTGATTGAGGACTGCAAAGATCACAGGATAGTTATTTTTATGGAGTTTATTTTAAGTTTGGTTCCAAATGGCGGCAAGTCTTCTAGGAACAGTAAGATATATAACTAGATTCTTTGTTTTTATATTAACAAAAATTCACCTTTCAAAGGCTAACTTCTGACACTACGGCCGCTAAGCTTTCTTTTAAATTTACTTCAAAAGATGAAAAGATTTTGTATAAGCATTGCAGGTCTGGTACTCAGATGGTCAGATACTGAGACACCAACTGCGTCACAATAGCGTGGTGATACCAATCTACTACAGCTATTGAGTATTGACACAAGTCGCATGCTAAGCTGTCGTTGTGGACATGCAAAGACTGCTTACGTAAACCGTTTATTTATATAAAAAAAATTAATAGTATATGCTCAGTAATGCCTCACGAACATTTATAGTTTATAAGAGAAAACGTATTACTATAAAAAATTTCACTATATAATTATATATAAAATAATCCAACATATATCATTTCTGATGGTAACGAAGTTTAATATGTAATTCGTAGTATAAGTTTAATTGCCTTAAAAATTAAATAATATAAAGAAAGAAATCAAAATCATAATCATGTTTTGAAAGAAAAGCAATAATAATATGCAGTACGAAAAATATGGGCAAATATTATGAAGGCTTGGCTGTTCAAGAATCGGATGCAGGAGGCAGTATTACTTGAGACGGCGCTCTCAAGTAGGTTTCACACTTCCTTAACGTTAACCACCGTTCCTTGTCCGATTGGAAGAGGTTTTATATTTATTAGTATATTTTTTTATTTATAAATTTATATTTTTTTTTATATATATAAATATAATAAAAGTGATAGTGGATAAAAATGCTTTAAAAAAATATAGACTTCATTTTGTATAATAAATTTTATGAAACCAGATTAGAAACAAGTAATCGCTTAGGAAATCATCGATAATGCTATTTTAGGTCGATAACGAGTATATTTTTAATGACTCATAGGATAAGAATTATTATGTATGTACAACATAGTATGTTGTTAGATATGGTATTACTGTAAATCCCAATTACTTTTACCGATACTTTCCCAAAAATATACCAGAGAAAGAAAGTATATTTCGTTGAACCCGCCCGCGGAGAACATAGTGTCTGGACACAACTTTTATCTGTGGCTAAAGGTCGACCAACAGTGTTGTTAATTTGCGTCTTCTATATACAATCCCTATGAATTATGAGCTTTATGAATAAACAAGCGTTTATTTTGTACACAATGTACTTAATTTTTAAACAAGATTTATTTAATATAATGTATACTTAACGTTTGGCACAAACTGGCTTTTGCTAATACTAATAATATTTGTATACTATGTATATAATTCATTACAATTTAATAGGTATTATATACAACATCTAGTATTTATTCGATATCGCCTTGAACGTGTATACACAACTGGCATGTAGACGTATAAACTTTAAATAGTGTAAAAAAAATCGTCATATTGTTTCCCATAAGATAGTTTCAAGCTCTCTGAAACTATTCTTACGGCAATTACTTGAGATGATTATTCCAACAGAATGTTGCTAAAGAATAATCTAGAAATATTAATTAAATTAAAAGATAATTTTAATTTAATTAATGAATGTTATAAGTTCACGAATGTCATAATTTTCCTAAACTATAATTAACAATATATATGAAATGAAATATAAATATCCTTCTAGTTATAAGGTATATTGTTGAAAATATGCTCAAGAAGAGATGTTATTCTTACCATATTAAAAAATGTCCTTCGTATTAAATTGTATAGTTTAGAAGATACCACAGATTCACAAGTACGCGACGAAATAAATTTCTCGCACATGTTTCGCAATCTCTCTAACTCGAGATGTTTGTGTGGAAAAATCCCATTCAAATTTGGGCTATGTCAGGGCAAGAATCTAGTCGTAGATATATAGCATATATATATATATATATATATATATATATATATATATATATATATATATATATATATATATATATATATATATATATATATATATATATATATATATATATATATATATATATATATATATATATATATATATATATACATATACATATACATATACATATACATATATATATATATATATATATATATATATATATATATATATATATATATATATATATATATATATATATATATATATATACATATACATATACATATATATATATATATATATATATATATATATATATATATATATATATATATATATATATATATATATATATATATATACTTTTACTTGTAAGAACTCGTTCGTGTCCATATATTTGATATATCTTATATATTTAATTAAACATAACGAGTTCTTGAAAGATCTCAGATCGATCAAACTGCGTTAGTTATTAATGAACCGACTTCTACGCACTTACATACTTTCCTCTACACATATATACTTTATTTCTACTATACATACAATACTAATAGTTGTCTTATGTAATATAATACGATAAATAATAATAATCTATAATTAATTCCAGCGTAATTGATATTTTTAATATGTAATATCAATTATCTTTTACCAATGTCCGTTCTCTGATTACCGATAGTTTTACTATCATGTGTATATATTTATTTATATATATATATATATATATATATATATATATATATATATATATATATATATATATATATATATATATATATATATATATATATATATGTCGTGGATTTTAACGCCGCATTCTGGCTTATTTTCATAGGTTAGGCTAACCAATGAAAAATAATATATTTAAACTATACATAACCGCTCAATGAGTATCGCGGGTACAGCCACTGTAATCAGTAAAGTTTCTTAAGAAAATTGATCCGTTTCGACGATATACGTTAAATATCATCAGTATGGGTCTACAATCTATATAGTATATACCTGTATATAGAACTCTCTAGTTCTTGAGTGAATAACTGAGATATAACGCAATGCTCAAACTTCCGATCGTAGAAGGATGTTTGGCAGTTTGGGAGTTTTATGGTTACAATTTATATAAAATTAATAACTTCAAATAATTTCAGTTATTTCTGTGTAAATAGAGACAACAGTAAAAGTTGTATCAAAACTAAAAATAGAATTGTTTCCGATTTCCAACACTATATCCTACCTAGAACCGTTTACTATTTAAAAAAAACCAAAATGGCATAACTCTTTATCTTAAATATGTGTTCTCTTTAAAAAACCCCTTTATAGCCATTTCGTCCATCGTCATTTATACCAAAAATATAGATGATATAGATATCGCCGTACCCAAGCGTTAACTATATATGTAAATATCAATTCAAATATATATATATATATATATATATATATATATATATATATATATATATATATATATATATATATATATATATATATATATATATATATATATATAATAGTAATTAGTAATTAGACAAGAAAAATCAACTAAAGTATATTCCTAAGCTCTATATATTCCGCATACGCTACCGCATATATACCTAAAGTTAATTAACTCATCAATTTTTATATTCAAAATAAATATACATACAATATGTAACTAATAATCATTTTCTGAATTCTCGTTAAGGGCTAATAACAAGGCGAATTCCATTCCGAATATCAATTTAGGCGAAGTAGGGGGTTGAGAGGGGAGGGGAATGTCTTTTTTTTTAACCATGTCTTATTCAGGACTAAAAAGTTCATTGGTCTGTATAGTTTCATCCCCTAACCCCGCCCCCGTGTCGGTCAGTCGAGCACGCATGCAGTAGAGAGTAATAGCAACCTGTGAGACGCTGCCGCAGAGTGTCGTCCAGTTCACGGTCGGCGCGCTGGGCTTCGGGGTTGGGCTTGGGGGCCGCTGGGAACACCACCAGCACGATGCTCATGTTGTCTTTACTCCCCTGGAAGTTAGTTATATGTGTATACTGTATGGAATATGTTGAGATGTTTGTTAGGTATTTATTAAGGCAATAAAATAAAATTTTTAAATCGATTACATTTTTGAATCTTATAATAAAATCCTCCCGAAAGCATCGGGGTAAGCAGAGAAAACCTAGTGTTATGACACTGTTTGCCGATTTCTGCCCAAATTTGACTCATCTGTAGCTTGTATTGAAGTCTTGAATGGCGGAACTCAACACTGCACTTTGTGTACCAGAGGAAGTCTGGAGCGAACCCACAACCATAGCATTTGGGGTAAGATGCTATGCCACTGAGCCACAATGGCTTATATAATAAGACAGTATAATTTTTAATATATTATATAAGTTCTCATCTATCTTAAATTTATCTTTAACATCCTTTAACATAAAATATTCTTATTAAGTAGAAAAGTAGAGACCATTTTAAATTCAACAATGTACACCCACATAAGAGAAATGAATAAAACACATCAAAGTTATTGAAAAACTAACATTGACTGACACACTCTTTGTTACTATACAAGCAAATCTGATTTAATATACTGACACAATTTCCATTGACGGATGAATGAATACTGTTTCAACATACAAAATAATATATCCAATCTTATTTTTTATTATTTTTTCTTGAAATGGCATGAGAATTTTTTTTTTTTGCTACAGTTTTAAGAGTATTGTCTTTTAAATCTAGGCCTTGAATAATGCTCTAAGTGACATATCCAAATTATAAATACTTAGTGATTGTAAATTAAGTAAGATAATTAAAATACTTATAATTATTATATTTTCCCAATTTCACAAAGAAGAACTCATATATTAAAAAAATTATAATAAGTGAAAGATCTAAACTATATTTATGAACAAACAAAAAATCAGCACACTTTAGTTTTATCATACTCATAATGGTGACTTTATTTACTTACAACTAATTCCAATTCATGATTGAGTTGCGAGGAACATGCTGGGAAAGAAAATATTAAAAAGAACCATCCAAGCATTGGACTGATCAAACCATTAGCAGGCAACTTGTGGACCAGGATCTGTCTACAGGCCATATATTATACTAGGCCAGGGATTACATTAGGTAGAGAAAATTTGGAGTATTTGGGGATTGCCAAAAGACACAAGGTTATAGCAATTAATAAGCAGAACAAAGGCAAATGGAATGGAAAAATTGAAAATGCGTCTATACTATATTCAATAAATATTTTATATGGCAAAATAATACTATAGTTGCTTGACTTTATCAATTTGCATGTACAGATATTTATAAAAACATACACATGACATAGCTATTATGGGTCTCACCAATTTTGTATGGTTTTTCCTTCCTAAGTCACGTTATATAATATTTATAGAGCATTACTAACTATTATAACACACAATACATAAATAAATTTATATGCATAGTTACTTAGGAAATTTTCCAAATTTCAAACTTCATACAGAAAGAAATCACAACACACATTGATGAACAAGGAAATGTATCATCAAAATATATTTGTTTATTATTAATATTCAGTTTCTTAATAAACTTTTGAGTTTCCTTAATGAATGATTATTGTAATACAACAAAAATACTTACCTTGAATAATACATTACTTACATTCAACAATATTTAAATAAAGTATGTAAGCATATTACATTTTAACATATAAGGCAAAAAAAAAAAATATATATATATATATATATATATATATATATATATATATATATATATATATATATATATGTGTAAATAAGCAGAATTGTGAGTTGCTTCAACTTCACATATACTAATTCATATTTAATGCAAAATAAGATATTTTTATATAGTTTTAATATTTAAGTGAAAAAACAAATATTATTATAATTATAGTTACAAGTTGAATAAAATTTGTTCTCAGTTTTATCACTAAAAATGACTACATTTCACTATTAGCCATAGTAAATATAGCTAAAAGAATTTGTATGCAATATGGCAACAAGCATTTTTCTAGTAGTAATATTAGATACTTTATTAGTAATATTAGATCTACCGCAGCACTAACAAGATTATATAGTGCTTGATTATTACCTTGGTTGAAAGTCACTAACTCATATTAAATTACACAGTATATATTTACCTTATAAAGACAGGTGTCGATGACCTGGTTGGTGATAGCTACAAGGTCATCTGTCAGTTGCAACAGGGAGTGCACATATGCACAAAGATCCTCATTGCTCATAACATCCCAGACACCATCACATGCCAGCACCAAAAACTCATCCTCTGCTTCTAGCCTCTCATGTACAGACACTTCAGGCTCTGGCGACACCAACTGCTCGCAAGGTCCGCGGTCCAGCACCTTCTTGTACTCGTAGTCGCCTAACGCTCGCGATACAGCCAAACTACCATTTACACGCTGTATCATCACTGAGCCACCAGCTTGTACTATACGAGACTTTTCTGAAGGCATTTCCGGCTTATGATCTGTAGTTGCAAATATCGGTGCTCCATTACGAGCGAGGACTGCACGAGAATCGCCACAATTAGCTATGTATATCTGCTTTGGCGATACGAAAGCGCACACTGCTGTAGAGCCTGATTTCTCTTCGCCGTTCGAGAGCTCAGGCAGTTCTCTCATTTTCTTATCCAGGTCTAAAAAGCCGGTGCGTATCGCCTCCGCTATATCTTCTCGCCTAAATTCATCCGTTTGCAAGATACACTCGAGGAGATTGTCCGCACAGTGTGCTGACACCCGGGCACCCGCGTGGCCGTCGAATACGGCAAAATAAGACCAGTCCGATAATGTACCGTTCAGAGTGAGCTGTGCGTGGTGTGCGTCTTCCATCTCGACGCGCCAGCCCTGCATCGACGCCACGCCGTAGCGAAGACCGTTACCTTCTCCATTCTCGTTATACTTCTTAGTTTCGGGTTTGTTTAAAAAGGCCCCCATGCTGAGTCCTTGTTTTGTGTTACGTTATTCGCACATAGTTCCCACAGCATCAGGCACTCGAGCAAACGTCGCGGACGATAAAGTTAAAACCAAGAAAGAGCATCACTGGACTTAAGATATGATCTCGTCTCACAGATGAACTATAAATCTGTAACACTGTACTGTTGATGCCAAAGTAGCAATCACTCCAGGTGATGGATTGCAGTTTATTCTGCTTCTACGTAATTAGTTTTGAGCTGTGATGTTGCGTAGAACTCGGTGACAAATTGTGCTCTCTACGGAATCGTAAAACGAAAAAGCAACTCAAAAGAATGAATGGCGGACATAAATAGTAATTGTCTATGACTATTTTTCAATAAAAAAATACAATAATAGTATTCAACTGTAACCAGCTATAATTCGTAAAATGTATAAGCTAAAAATAAAAATAATAATAAAGATAAATATTTTATAAATAATTGTGAAATTTATTTTTTTAAATAAATTGTATAATAACTCATAGATTTACCTCAACTCGGCAATATGGTGATTATTTTCTAATATAAAATATTACTTATCTATTTTCATATACACAAGTGACAGTACATGACATATTGAAACTAGGTTATGTTATGGTTTTAGGTTATAATTACATAAATGAAATATTATAAAATAATAATATAAATATTATTTTTTAATATAGTTTTTATATAACCAACAAAGCTAAACAAATAGTTAATGTATTTCTATTAATTATTAACGTCAAAATGCTTAGAAATATTTTATTACAAAGGTCGGTATTTACTTTTACTTAAATATGAAAGTAAACACTCATATAAATGCAGTTATTTTTTAGAAAATATCAGTTATAAGTATTATTGCACAGACTTGTAATAATCAGTAGTTCATAGCGGACTAGTTAGTTCATCAAATAAATTAAGTCATTACGCGTAAAACATTTAATTTCTGTCATTAAGATATGATCAATATTTACCTACAGATTTCCACTAAAGAATTTTACAAAAGAATACCTCACACATTCACTGCAATCAAATGTATTTAAACCTGAACTTAATAAACATAGATGTTTATCAATATCTAATATTAATTATAAGAAGAGAAAATCTCCAGAGGAAAAGGTATTAACAAATATATTCTTTCATTATTTTTATTTTCATTATTATTTCATTTTTTAAAAAGTCATTTTTAAAATTTCATGTATTAAAAAATATTCTAATCATATTTTGTAGGCTGTTGAAAATCAAGGCAAGAGGGTTATCAGATATTCACCTAAAGCAGGCTCAGAAGTTGTAGGCATATGGAGAAATATGACAGTGTTAGAAATAGCAAATGTGTTAAAAAAAGATGTTGGTAAGTCAATAATAAATTTGTTAATACAAAGCAGTACCAGTAACTATATAGAAAGTTATTGAAATGGCCTCTGTTAATAAAAAATCAATTTGTTGATTTTTTTATATTTGACATAGTCTTGTTATTTTACAAGATTTTCTTAATTTAATAACAAGTTATTAGTAAGATAGTCTTAATTTAATAACAAGTTATCAAATCATGTTGTATGTATTTTGTTTTCCATAATACCAAGTTGACATACCAAAGTGTACTAGAACTAGAAAAATAGTCTGTTTCCTTTAGCAAACATAACTTACATTACTTTACAAGAGTGAAAACACAAACCAAAGTGTTATCTGAATATTATTATTATATAATAAAACCTTATATTTATATACTATAATTTTAAATTTATTTATTCTTTTTTTTATAATACAAACTGGAAAATCTAGTTTCTGTATTAATTAATTGACATGACTATTCAATGTTTAAAATTACATTTTACTATGTTTTACATTGAGAAAAGTTATATAATGGATGTATTTTTTCATTACACTGTCATATTCCACATCTATACAAATGTCTCAAAATTTGACATCAAGTATAGAAAGGAGTGTCTTAAGATTAGGTTGTGTAACTTGCTACCACAATTTGTTTAAGGGTTCTATTACACAAAAAACAAAACCTTTATAGGATAATTTACTTGACTGTGTGTCCATCACCAGATGTACAGTCACTTGACGCAAAGAAAAATGAATCTTGTGAGTCAACACAATCAAACGAGTTTATGCTACGTTGTTGCGGCGTATTCAAAACATATATGATATTTCCCGTAGGCATATTTTTTTTATAAAAAATAAAAATTAAAAATAAAAACGCAAAACTGATTATTTATAGATATATCAGAGAAAAAATCGTTTTGAAATGTATATCTTTCGTTCATTTCATACAAAATTAGTGCACGCTCAAATTTAAGTTCCGTTGAACTCCAATCATGAAATTGTTACGGAACCGCCAGTGTACGAATCCGACTCACACTTGACCCATTGTAATTGTTAATTATTTTTTTAGATCACGTTTTCAAAGCATTAGAATTTGCTGATAAAGATTCGAATGTGGAATATAAAAACGACACAGTGATCCACAATCCTCAAATTATAAGAGATGTAGTAAAAATATCAGGATGCAGATTCAAAATAGTTCCCAGACCTGATGCAGAGATTAAAGAGGAAGAGGTAATCTATTTTATATTATAATCCCCAGAGGGCATGTATGAAGAGGTTGATAACAGTGGGCGAGAGAGTTATCGCATGCCTTATATATTACTGCCTTTCTGGCTCTTCCGCTATGTATAAAGCCTAAAAGAAAGCAAGTAAAGATACCAACTTTCGATTTCTTGTTAGGGATAAATCACTCTTCTTTCTATCAATTGTTTAAACTTAAAATACCATAGAGTAAATAATTTATTCCATTTATATTAAAAAAAATACTCTTTGCTCTATATAATAACGTTATATCATTTTAATCTTACTATATTTGTGGAAATCGTATATGTATGTATTGCATACTTTTTTGACATTGCAAACAACTGACTATAAAAACCC
Organism: Dione juno; assembly: GCA_037127375.1. Classification (NCBI taxonomy): domain Eukaryota; kingdom Metazoa; phylum Arthropoda; class Insecta; order Lepidoptera; family Nymphalidae; genus Dione; species Dione juno. The sequence continues at coordinate 1,428,014 of JAXRJS010000067.1, forward strand.
TATTTTAAAATTCTATCGCGATCAAAATTCCTATAAATTACAAATGTCCAAATCCCTTACAATTTATATATATATATACTCTTAGAATAAAGACGCAGTCCCAGCACCGCCGTCTCCTCCCGAGGCGCTTCGCCCCCGCCCGCCCGTGGTCTGCGTGATGGGCCACGTGGACCACGGCAAGACGACCTTGCTAGACTCCTTGAGAGATACGTCCGTTGTGGACACCGAATTCGGTGGAATCACTCAGCATATTGGTGCTTTTGAAGGTATTAAAATTATATTTTTAAAATTTAAGCAGTAAGTCTATCTAACAGACGTTGTCCCACTGCGCCAATCTCTTATCTTTACATAACTGTAGTTTCATTATTCAGTCAGGCACATTTTCATCACTTTTAACATGTTTTTTGTGTATTTTATTCTAATAATAATCTTAGATAGTTAAAGATCATCGTGAAGAGGTTGCATCGTTTTGTATTGAATACAGATGTCGTGGGTTCATATCTAAAATTTTTTGTACCTGCATGCAATTTAATGGCTTATGTCCTCCAATTTCAACTATAACTTCTATACTTATATAACTATAACTTCAAAATATTATTGCCAATAGCGTCATAAACATGACGTGACATGATGTGCCATTCATTCGATTTGTTTCCCTTCAACCAGTGAAACTTGGATCGGGCGAAAAAGTAACGTTCCTGGACACACCCGGCCACGCCGCCTTCTCCTCCATGAGGTCCCGGGGGGCGATGGCGACGGACATCGTGGTGCTAGTGGTGGCCGCCGACGATGGGGTCATGGAGCAGACAGTCGAGAGCATCCGCATGGCTAGGGAGGCTGAGGGTAAGTGGGGTGGCTAGAGTGGAGAGTCATGGGTGTGCCTTTTAAGGGAGTTTTTATATTTGTACACTTAAACTCCATTTTTTTTTATTGAAATATAATAAACACTACAGCCGTTTGATCCGTACACTTTTTAACTTATAACTATTTTGTTTTCTTATTAATATTAAGTATATTACTGTTAATACATATATAGAATTAATATTGATAATAACAAACATTTATTTCTATCTTTACGTTAGTTTTACTTTAATTGTTACCTAGAACTTAGGCTATGAATAAGTGAGTTTTCCATATCACAATTCACTTGTACACACTTCATTCATTTTATATAAGAGCATTTAAATATTCAAAGAATTAATAATGTTTTATTTAATTACAATTTACATCTATATATGTAATGCTTATATTTTTTGGTGTATAAAAAAAATATTAAGCAAGTACATATATTTTTATTCAATTAACTTATTTCCTGCTACAGTTCCCATCTTGGTGGCAATCAACAAGATCGACAAGCCAGGTGTGAACATTGTAGGTATGCTTCAATTTTGTATACGTGTTGTGGCATTTTACAGTAGGCAGAGAGAACCTAATGTTAGGACACTCCACTCTCCGCTTTCGTTCTCCGTTTCTTTGCGCTGGTGCAGAGTGCAGCGTTAAATTCCGCCACTCAACCGTGTCTCATTCATTTGTCGGAAAGTGGGCAACGGAGTGTCTTAACACTAGGTTTGAACCTTTTGCCTACCCCGCTAAAAAATGCTTTCAAAAAAAAATATATACATATATTTGTAGGATAAAACCTACCGCTCCCTCGCCCAACACGGCGTCGTGTGCGAGGCGGCGGGCGGCGACGTGCAGGCCATACCCGTGTCTGCTCTGAGGAAGCTCCACTTAGACACCTTGGTAGAAGCTCTCACGCTGCAGGCTCAGTTGATGGAGTTGAAGGCGGACCCTGGCGGGTACGTGGAGGGCGTGGTCATCGAGTCGCAGGTGGACCCGCGCGCTGGGTGAGTCTAAACTTGTCTTTTATAGAGATCCGCACCCAAAGGGTAAAACTTGTCTGCCTGTTCGTCTGTCCGTCTCGCACCAGACTGTATCACATGAACCGTGATAGGCAGTTGAAATTTTCACACATAAATTATTTGTGTTGTCGCCATAACAACAAATATTAAAAACAAAAAAAAAGTGGGGCTCCTATACAATAGACATGATTTTTTGTCGTTTCTATAGATAACGGAAGCATTGGTACGCGAGTCCGACTCGCACTTGGCTGGTTTTTTTATTGTAATCTTGTTTTAGATCATTCATTTTGTGCAAACTCAGGATTTTACCTACACGCCGAGACTCCTCAATGAATTTTATTATTTAACTTATTTAAACGTTTACTTTATATATGGACTAGGTAGTAGTACTGTATGTATAGACTTTCTTCTATTTGTATATTTCATATGTTGACAGAAAACAAGCGACGGTGTTGGTCCAACGCGGAACATTACGCAAAGGGTCTGTGATTGTGGCTGGCAATGGATGGGCTAAGGTGATTATCGAAAAAAAAAATGAACATTTACCCAAATAGAGCTTTAAAATATAAATTATTAGAATAAATGACTTCTCTCACTTTAATTATAATAGTTTGAAACTTTGCAGAATGTTGAAGTAAAACTTAATTGACATAAACCTTTCTTATTGTTAAAAAGTTAAGTTGTTAATTTCGGTCTAACGTTGAATATTTAGAAAATATAGTGTATATTTGCTAAGTTTTCGGATTAAAGATATAACATGACATATTATGATAAATGATGAAAAATCTTGTATTGCCATGCATTTGCAGATATGAATATGTTATTAAAGCCAGTCTCTGGCTACTCTTCCTTGCGGGATAAAGCTTGAAACTTAATAAAATGTATGTGTTTTGTAAGGTGCGAGTGTTAAAGACAGCAGAGGGCACCTCCATAGAGGAGGCTCCCCCCTCCACCCCCGTGTCGGTGCTGGGCTGGCGGGAGCTCCCCGCCGCCGGAGACGCGGTGCTGGAAGTGGAGGGCGAGGTTGTTATACAGAACACTTCATTTTGTGCCTTTTTAGGGATCCTCACACGAGATACCTCATTTGGAACCTATTTCTCTGAAACGCCCGGAGACATCAAACTGGAATTTAAATCGTATACTGACGATTTTATCAGATGAATTCTAAATTAATGGAATAGATAGCTACAAAGTTTAAGTCAAATAATTTTATTTAATATAAATTCAAAATTAAATAATTTTAATAATGCCTCAGACCTGACATTTTTTTTATATATAGACATTTACAATTATACAATTATTCATTGTTGACAATGAAACGCTTGAGATAGTCTGGAGCGAGCATTTCATTCCCAAGGTGTATTATCATTTACAAAATCATTAATTAAATCAAAACCTTTAACACACAAACGTCTTTTCACATTTTTTTAAAATTGTGATGTAGAACATCCTCGGACGCTTTCTGGGATCCTATTGTACAAGCGCACACTTCCTTCATGGGTAGGTTATTAGCACTAAACCAATGTACTACTTTCGAGAGCGCATTGTTTACATCGTCAATTATATTTTGTTGTGTTTTCATTTAGAAAATTAATAAAGTATCATCAGCAGACAATACTATCTCGTGGCTCCTTCCAACTAAATATAGTAAGTCATTTATATATGTTAACAAGAGAAAAAGACCAAGAATAGACCCCTGTGGGACTCTCATACCGATTAATGACCTTGGAGACTTCTCGCCATTGACATCAACCCTCTGAACCCTATTGGCTATTCCTCCCAAGTGTTTACGCTATTCCAGCGTCAGTATTAGAGCGACATTTAGTAAAGCCGTACAGTCTCTCATGCATGAGATTATGTAAATTAAAATGATGTAATATTGGATTTAAAATTATTTTTTCAAAAATAAATAAAAATTAAAAAGTACGACTTTACTAAATTTCATAAAGCCAATAAACACACCATACTCTACACAATTGTTAAATGTCGTCACGAGGTCAAATGGAGCAATAGCGTCTATTATATAGCTAATTAGTTAAACAGAGATACCCCATAGATTTGTGGTTTTCTTATTATCTAGGGACTTAAATATTTTAGCAATGTCTCTTGAGCTGACTGATTTAAATTTAAAATCTATATTACATTTTTGTACGCTCTCCGTAAGTAAGGATTTAGCGACGGTTGATATAAGAGTTTTAGCTGTGGAAACTGGAACTGGAATATCAGCCAAGAATTTCCTCATCACAGTAAGTGTGTAACTAGTAAGACCATTGTTAATTCTCCCTCCAGTCCAGTCCAGTCTCACAATTTATTATGTTCCATGTCGTTTTAAATTTATCTACCGATTTTTTTATTTTATTTTTAATATGTAAAGTTTTGCAATGGAACATACTTTTCTAAATAATTTAGAATCAAAATGTCTTGTTCTTCGAGCTTCATTTTTTAAATTTATTTTTCCACGAGTGTTTATGTCCAAAGAATTCACTGCTGGGACTGACAAAATAAAATCGACTGACGAATCAAACCAATAGATTCAATATGTGCCAGAAACGTGCGGGCGAGGTGATGCGCTGGCGCCAGGCGCGGCGCATGCGCGACAAGCAGGCCAGCGACCAGGAGGCCATCAGCGCCAAGGAGGAGCAGCACCGGGCCAGCTACCGGCAGACGCTGGCGCACAAGCGCAGCATCGGCAGGCTGCGGCTGCGGCCCAGCGGCCCGCGCCCCAAGATGATACCGCGGGACGACCAGCCCGCGCTGCGCGTCCTTGTCAAAGGTAGGCGTCGAGAGCGCATCCGTGTGCGGACACGGCACGTCAATCGAAGTTTCAGAAGTAGGTAAATGATTTCCGTCATCAGGATATACGAGTGATACTATAATAATTTTCTTCGTGACTTGAAATCTCAATGTTTATAATCACTATGGAATTTGAACTCATTACTAACATATTGCATTCTAATATGTTACAAGTATATAAAAATAGAGACAAGTAATTCTGAACACTACTTTATAAGGTGACGTCGACGGCTCGGTGGAGGCCATCCTCGACATACTGGAGACCTACGACGAGCACGACCGCGTCCGGCTCGAGCTGGTGCACTACGGGGTGGGGCAGGTCACGCCCGGGGACTTGGAGGTGAGTCCCGCCGCGTCCCGCCGCGTCCCGCCGTGTCCCGCCGTGTCCCGCCGTGACCCGCCGTGTGGAGCGATGAGGTGTTGCGTGTTGTATGGAGCGAACAGAACTCAGCGCCGCGCTTTGTTTTGTCACCAGAACGAGGAAATTTAAATAATCCATTCCTTCCATAGTCGTCGTACTTACGTTTCCATAACGCACTATATTATTACCAAGGAAAGGACTGTACAGTTTAATTATATTACACACTTCAAGCGAACACCATTAGATTTAATGATCATGTTGTACTGATCCAAACACGTTTTCTAAATCCATCCGGCACTCTTTTGCCTCCAAAACTTTAGTTTAACAAGCTATTGCTCCTAAGCTCCTGGCATTCAGAAGTTTTCAGGTAAAACTCCTTTTTTGGTAATTCGATCTGAAATACTTATTGCTAACCATAAAATAGATCATTTTCGTTTGAAATAACAAAAAAAAAATATTGTCAGTAAAAAGAATTATGTGGCAGTTTCAAATTTTAGGAGTAGTCAGCGTATTCTTTGTTCCTGTCTTAATTCTGTTTACTTTTCAAATGTTTTTTTTTTACTAAGCGCAGATGGCACAGGCGTTCAACGCACACATATACGCATTCAACGTGGAGTGTCCCTTGCCGGCGCACGGCGTCGCGCTGCGGCGGCACAACGTCATATACAAGCTGGTGGACGACCTCAAGCAGGAGATCAGCGCCAGGATACCCGTGAGGCAGGAGGAGGAACTCGTGGGTGAGGGCTACGTTAAATGTTGGAAGAAATGGACTGGGATTTTGGAATTTTCGAGAAGCTGTTTTGGCTTTTTCTGCTCATCATATATATAGGATACGACTACGACTACACACCACACTTTTACTTTTCTGAAATATCTTTTTTGGCTTCTTATTTAATATTTAGACACTATTCTCTATTAACGCCGTAATTTGTCGTACATATATATATATATATATATATATATATATATATATATATATATATATATATATATATATATATATATATATATATATATAATCTTTCTCTTATCATTTTGGGAACTTTGGGAACACAGTTTGACCATATCTAACTGTTGATGCGATTATTGTAAATTGAAAAAATGTTATTCGATACTCTGCTTTCGTAGAATAAGTCGCAGCATAGACTCGCCCATTAGGCGCACGTCTGTAACTAGATGACAATTCCTCCCGCAGGTGAAGCCAACGTCCTGCAGCAGTTCCAAGTGTCGGAGGGCAAGAAGAAGGTCCCGGTGGCGGGCTGTCGCTGCGTCAAGGGCTCGCTGCAGCGGAGCGCGCTGTTCCGCGTCGTGAGGGAGGCCCACGTCGTGTACGAGGGTACGTGGGGGAGCGGGACTGGACGCGCACGCGCAAGCTAAGACACACTAGCTTGCCAAGCGTGCAAGCGCACCATTAAATGTTGTTTGTCCCCAACAGGTAAACTAGCGTCCATGAAACATCTCAAGGAAGAAGTGAGCACTATAAAGCGCGACACCGAGTGCGGCCTCCGCTTCGAGGACCCCGCGCTGGAGGTGCGGCCGGGAGACACCGTGGTGTGCTACCGGATGGTGGACGTCAGCGACACCACGGGCTGGGACCCGGGCTTCTAAAGGATTTGTCGCTATTAAACATTAACGATAGGTGCATCACGTTTGTATATATATTGATCGACGGCGGAATGATGATGATCTAACTTAAATTACCATTTGTTTAGTGCTCTAGAGTTACTTAGAAATATTGTAAATTTTTTAATAAAATCTAAATGTAAAGATATTTCGAATGTGTTACTTTCGTTAACCTACCCATCTACATATCTTCAAGGCTTTTCAATATTTGATACATATTTATGAAGCATGTATTAGCTGTTATTATTACACTAAGACTGTATATATAATAAGAACACCTAAAAGATATATAGGGACATTATGACAGAAAAAATTATATTTAAGCTTAAACTTCATAAAAATCGGGATAAACGTATTTAGAAGCTAACCTGGTATCAAGCTAACAAATCTTCTATACAAACCTTAGACACATAGAAAAATAAATTGATATAGGCTTTTGGTGGTCTCAAATCCAAGTTGCCACCCATTATTTATATATGGAGACATCTACTTTACCTGCGAATAGCCCACACATATAGGTCACACGTGACCAAATGGAAATACCAAATGTTGGGTACCTATATATTTACTTCGCCTTGAACCTTCTGCTAACAACGTTCCTGAGACTTCAGCTTTATGTTAAAACTACTTACATTACATTACATTAATAAGGCAAAACGATAGTTCGATTAAATAATTTTCATGTGCGTACTTTCCAAACTAGTTCGATTAAATAATTTTAAAAAATATTTCTGGTATATTTTTTTTCTTTATATTAGAACATAAAAAAATAATAACAATTATTTTTATTATTTATTTCGCTTTAAGAACTATAATCCCAAAAACCATTAATATTTTGTTTGCGTAAACGGTAAAAATGCTTGTAAATTTTTGGTTATTGGTTTTTATATATAGGTAGGTATTATGTTGGTACCTTAAAAACCATCATAAACTGTTTCTCAAGCTACAGCCCTATTGGAACAGTTCATGGCATTCCTTTCCTCTACGTAGATTAGATTTAGTAGGAAGTGGGAGAAGATATATAGGAGGGCCATCTTAAGGTCGTTGATCTACACCATCAAGGGCTTCACCCTTCACTATACATATCACATATACGGAGAAACGGGGTTAGAAATATACCTTAATAGTATTCGAATAAAACTGCTTTGCTATAAAGAGAATCGTCTATTTATTTCATAAACTTGATAGGCTCATAATTCGTGTCTCACTAAATCTTTAAACAAATTTCAATAAATTAATTTCGTCGCGCGCGACGTCTAGTAACTTTATACTTTATATGGAACTAACATCCGTACTGACTAATTAATCAAACATACAAAAATTATACATGTTGGTATATCTAGAATAAATGGAGCAAAAACATATTTAAAATAAAACTTTTTTTACATATGTACCAAAGAATGTATTATATATTAAATTATACATTTTTAATATTTTATGCTCAATTTATATAAACTGTGGCAGTTAACATATAAAAGTAGTTATGTCAATTTACCGATTTGTAAGATTTCTTCGAATATACAATCAATTTCAAATAACTATAAAAAAATCAGTTCGAGTTCTATTTCGATGCTCTTACAGCTTAATGTAAATACATCGAGCCATACCATTTAATTTGAAGTCCGGCAACATTACTAATTTAAAAATATTTCAATTATCATTTCTATTTTATGTGTCAAAAAAATAAACATATACATATTTGTAATCTGCCACAGACTAAAAAAAATAAACTGTTTTTTTTTTAATTATTAATAATAACACATCATAATATAAATAATATAGGAATCTAACATAACGAATAGGTTATGTGACGTCACACTCGTTTTGGGATGTATTTTTATTGCCTAACGAATTGTATAACTATATTATAATCTTATAAAATATGAAAATTTTAGTTAAATTCTACGCTCTAATGTCAGGAACTGCTTGTATGAATTGGAAAATTATTTTATATTGTATAGTCAATTTATTAAGTGAGACTATTGATAGATACAACACAATTCTCAATTAATTCTATTTTATTACGCGAGAGAATCTGATGGACAGGGGTTGGTGAAAATATATCTCGATGAAGCAAATGGAACGTGCTTAGTTAAGCCCAAACCTAACTCTATGCAAATGGAGAATGTAACGCAAGCCTATAAATGTGGAGTAAACCAATTTTAAAAGAAAATATAGCACATTTGAATAAAATCATAACGCTTGAGAGAAATTTATCATACATATATATTTAATAAATATTAAATCTCATACACGCCAAAACGAGTTGAATCCGTTTTAAATTTAGTTACATAATTATAATTTAAGAAATAAATGCAATACTAGAATATATTCCGTCTATAAGATATGCTCTGAAGTGTCCATTGGGAAACAGAACAGATTTTTAACAGACATACAATTTTCAAGAAATTCACTATGAAACGCGGACGCAACGCTCAATTGATATTATCAACGAATTTTATAACATATATATTAATTCTAGAGAATGATTTAAAAATTTTGATCATATTTGAAATTTTCAATATTTTTAATATTCATAATATGAAATTTAAAAAATGGTAACCCCTACAAAGACCAAAGAAAAGTTGCCATATAAAATAATTTCGTTGCATTCCCTAATGTTTAATTCGAATCTATCAATATGTCATACTAGACTAGTCACTTCACATACAATTGTACGTTGGGGTCGCGCGCTCAGTTTTCTTTCACCTACAAGAATCTACCCCTGTGTTGCTTGCAACAACACGTGAAATATAAACAGATTGGTTTCATACAAACAAACTACATATTTTGTATGTATGTTAATCACATTATAACTACTAAAGCTTTATATTATATGGACAATATATACGCAATGTTGAGCAAGCAGTCCAGGGGAACTATTTCAATAGATGACACGATAAATCCACAATTACAATAAAAGTCGACAACAATCAAGTCTCAGAGACGAGTCGATTCGATTCAACAACATTCAAATCGATTGAAAATGAAATAAATAATTTTTCACATCGAAAATTCGCTCACGAGCGCCCTCTATGCCCTTACGTCACTCAGACTCATGATAGACTATATAGTCTATGTAATAGATTATTTTTATTGTACATCAATTTTAAATAATTAACTAAAATATATAAATACTTTTAAATATTCTGTTTACATAGTTTTAACATTTATAAAGTGTTATTCCACACTTTTCTTAATGTGAAATACTTTAAGAATGTCAAAATTGAAATATACAATTTTAAAATTAATGAAATAACAGCAACTTATATTATCTTATTTTACCAAAATACATATAAACAAGTTATTTATAAAAAAAAAAACAACAAAAACAAACAAAAATATAATTTATAATAAAATTATACATATTCTTAAATGACATAAGGACATGCAATCTTTGATTGGCGAACCTATCCCTATATTTACAGATGAGCTAAAGAAATTGTCTTAGAGTATCAATGTACACACTTTTACAGTAGAAATCTCAGAACTATTACTATCATACGATACCAACATACACAAAATGGCCTTTGTTGGACTTCTTAAATTTCCTTTCTAAATAGACATTTTTTATGACTCTAGCTCTGGTGTATCGGTGCTGAGTTCCGCCACTAAGCGCTGTCTTGACACTGTTGTGGCTCAGTGGGACAGAGTCTGACTGTACAAGTGATGGTTATAGATTCAATCCCCAGCTAGTGGAAATCATTATTATATAATTATTTTCCATTCCAATTTTTAGTAACATGATTTATTAATGGAAACAATATGTTGTTTAAATGACAAACACCAAGTTAATCTATTATAGATCATATGACTTTAATGACTAAACAATTTCTATTTAGACATTTATTCTTTTAATTTTTAATAAAATTTATTCCATTAATCAAACAGCTACGCAACAAGAAACCTAAGAAGTTCATCACAGCCTCACTGACACAAAGCCCAATCCAATCTGAAATTACATTTACATTTTCCTATATAAATATATAGCTACAGTATGCGAATGAATTAGTCTGTCTTAAAGCTAGGTAGGTGTACATTACATGGGGAGTATAATGTGTTTTAAATGCGAAGCAGAAATCAATATAATTGAATTGTAGTCTAGTTGTTACAGAAGTTGCTTTACAGTTTAACTTGTACATGAATTTTAACATGAAAAAAATTTAAAAACTTTTATAATAGTTATAATTTGACAGTCTCATGCTCTGGTTTAGTTGGGCATAGTATGGATTTGGGTTCCTTGTAAGGAATAAAATCCTTAAGAGGCACAAAGTGAAAGAATAGAGCAAGAGTCACTATATTCTTTCTCAGAAATTGCTATAACTTCACAGAATGCAACTTTCTGCAAACACTAGAGAATAATTTAAAAGTAACTAGCTTCACTTCATTTACACACAACCACAGAACTGACCTATCGCAACAATTTAAGTGACGCACCATGTATTCACATAAGTATGACATATGTTTAAAGGAAACAAATGTTAAATGCTGTACACAGTGGGGTCGCGGCGGTCGCTAGTCGGCGAGGTCCCGGGGGGGGTCGGGGCGGGGGTCGCGCGGGTCGCGGGGCCGGGGCCGCGCCGGCCGCGCCCAGGTGTTGACGCAGCCGTCGGCGCAGGCCGTGACGAGGTACTCGGCGCGGAACAGCAGCGCCGTGAGCCGCTCGTGCGCGATCTTCTTGCACACGAGCGGCTCCAGCACCGGGCACTCGTCGAAGCGCGGACACGACGGCGTGCCGATCAACTTTAACGGATCGTAACCGTCCGATTGGGCCGATTTCCCTCTTAAGGCGACCGTACTCGTCGTTTTCTCCGCCGGTTTCGTCAGGCTGTAGTTCCGTCGGTGCTCCGACCGCCGCTCGCCAAAGGAGAACCCCGCGAGGCGCTGTGTGAAGTTGACTCCGAGAGAGCCCGAGCTCTCCTCCTTGGCTTTTCCCACGTTGATGTTGAGTGTGGACACGTTGTTGGCCTTCGCCTTGGCCGCGGGCTTGGCGCCAGAAGGTTCACCCGACGCGTTACCGCTCAGCTCCGCGTGTTTGTGGCCTATTTTATTAGTCTTCGGACATTTGGGGACCTTCGTCCCGGGAATACCGTTGGGGGAAAAGTTATTATTTGGAGAAAGATGAGCGGAAGCCCTCACCCGGACCGGTGGCCGCAGCACGTCCTCCGTGAGGTCCCACAGGCACAGCTGCGTGTCCTGCGATACACTGCCTAGTCTATAACACTGCACACTTTCACTTTTTTTCTCGTCCTCAACCTCATGTTCTGGGTCCGTGAAGCTGACGACATAGGGATCAAAAGCGACCACTGATACCCACGACCGATGCCCTTGCCCGCGAGCCACTACGCGTCTCTCACTGAAAGACCACACAGTCACTAGGTCATCCTCCCCGCCCACCACTACGTACTTCCCGTCTGGAGACCAGCACACGCACAGGAACCCCCCGAAGTAAGATCTGGCTCTACCGATGAGCTCCATTGTGTCGTAGTGGAACACGCGCAGGAAGCCGTCCTGCGACACCACGGCGAGGTTGGTCCCGCATGGGGAGAAGGAGAACTCGTTTATACAACTACCCTCTGCGCCTATGACCCACCTGGAATAGTAGAATATCATGTTCACAGTTTAGTCACTTGTACTTTGAAAGCCATGAACAAACGTAATTTCCATATAGGTTTAATCTTATAAAAACTTTTTGCCAATTTCATACTGATTCAAATTATATTATTGAAATATAATAACGTCTTAATAATAAGACTATGTGTAATTAATACTATTGTTAGGTAAGTTCATCAATACGACTTTCAGGCAATATCAAGCACTTTTAACATATAAGAAGAAAAAAAATAAAAAAACGGTGCATATATCGAGTTGTACAATTATATATTATACTAGCAACCCGTTCGCAGCTTCGCCTACTTGATCAATGCTCTCGGTTTTACTTTATTATAATATACATATACTGTACATTTTAAATTTATAAACTGAAGTTGGTAGTGAAGTGAAGTTTACTATAATGCAATGGTCAAAACAGCAATTGAATCCGTTCAAACTGAGATAACGCATAGATAAATAGGCGAAATTTATAAAAATTACTGTTTTGGGTCCTTGTACATTTGTAAATGCCCACAATTGTATATATTTTCAATACATTTTCAATGTACAGACAGCGATCAGTTACATTTTTATTTTATGCATAAATTAATATAATTCATATACATCTCGCACTGTGATGACCAAGTCGCATGACCAAGCACTGCGGCATAGTGTCTTTACTGTCATCTCTCTCAAATGAATAATATAAAAAAAGTGTTAAAAAATAAAGTTCATAAATACCCTCACCTATACAATGGGTTCCTCGTCGACTTTGTCCTACATGTGTGTATCGAGTATCCATCCCCTTGCTTAAACAATTGATAGTGTGGCGAAGTTGTACCACAAGTGAGTTCTTCATTGTAGACGTAAAGCTGTCCTGACGCGTGAGCGCTGATGAACAGGTTGCTGGAGCCCGGCACCCATTTTATGCATGTCACTCGAGTTTTGTCTATTAGTCTCTGGAATTATATTAGTTTACACTATGACATAGTGGTATTGTCAATGATCTGATTTCATATGAGATATATGTAAGTCCAAGCGAGGATTATAGACGTTTATATTTGAGTGGTATAAAAGCAAAGGTGCTTCAGTACAAAAATACCTTTTTTAAACTAATAATAATAATAATAATAAAGCTTCTTTATTTGATCCTCCATTGAATTTTTTTTTTTTTACAATTATACAAGTATGTAAATTTATTCATTTTAGTGGTGTTAGTAATAGTAGTTAGTACTTATGTTGTGAGTTTAAATGTAAGTAGTGTTAGTTAGTCATATTAAATACTATTTATTTCTTTAACTTTGATCAATTCAATGTGGATCCCTTCTGGGTATAAGCCTCCTCTAAACTCTTCCACATTTGTCTATCCCGGGCCACCTGCATCCAGTGTGGTCCAGCAACTGAGATGATGTCATCTGCCCACTTATTCCTGGGTCGGCCCCTGGACCTTTCCATTTCGTCACTTCTAGAGTCCACCGTCTATCGGTGAATCGAGAAAGATGACCCGCCCATTGCCACTTTAGATAAAGAGCTAGTTGTAGAGCATCAACAACTTTCGTTTTCTGTTTTATATATTTATTTCTTATTTTATGAATTTTCCTTATTTTAAGCAGACTCCATTGCCCGTTGACATATTGTGGTTTTATTTTTAATTTTATTAGTGTATGTACATTTTTGACTTGCATAGATCAGACTTGGTAATATTGAGGTGTCCATAATGATTTTCTTTAGATTCAAATCATAATTGCCTAATAACTAATACTAATTCTAAAACTGCTATGAACAACTTCGGTAAAATAGGATCTCCTTGTCTGACACCTCTTTCTATTTTTATCTCTTCTCCTCGGGTCTCCATTCGAACTTTGCTCACACTATGGCAATAGATATTTTTTAGTGTGTTACTGTACGGTACATTTATTCCACAGAACTGGAGAGCTTGCCATATGTAGTTATGTGATATGGTATCAAAGGCTTTTGAGAAGTCTACAAAAGCCACATACAACGGGAGATTGTATTCTGTATATTCAGCTAAGATTTGATTTAATGTAGTATAGAAGCGAATAGCTTGTATAAACAAGATAGCAAGCTTATTGGTCTATAGTTGCCGATGTCTAGTGGATTTCCCTTTTAATACAACAAGATAATCTCGGAATAACACCATTGTTTAGGTACTTTTTCTGTTTTGAGAACCAAGTTGAATAGATGAGCTAGATACGATGATAAGTAAGGAGCTATTTTTAGTGCTTCATTGTAGATATTGTCAGGCCCCGCACTTTTTGTAGATTTTACTTTCTTAGTGTGTTTTGAGACTTCCATTACGGTTATGGCTTCTATCTCTTTTTGGTTTGTGTACACCGATTCTATGTTAATTTTATTGTTTGTATCTTCCCGTGGCTTTTTAAATAGTTCTGTATAGAATTTAGTAGCATGGTCTATGGTGTTTTTTCTTGTGGTTGTTTCTTGTTGTCCTTTTTTAAGTTGAATGAATCCAGTCCTTGTGACTTTTGAGTTCTTTGGACGCTCGTTTTGAACTTCTGTATAGAATTAGATTTTTCTGAGTTATGTCTTTTCTATGGTTCCTATAATCTTCACTAATGGCTTTATTTGTTTTCTTGAATATCGTTTTTAACTTTTCTTTTATGTCTTTTTATTTTCTTTACTTTTGATCTAAGTAATTCTTTTCTTTCATGTATTAGTTCTTTTGTTTTGGCACTTAAGATTTCGTTTTTAACGTGTTTGTTTTTAATAGTTTTGAGACTGTTAGTTATGATTGATTCCAGAGAATCATAGTATGATTGTACGCTATGTAGGTTATGGATATTTTGTTTTGTCAAATTCTCCTTTAGATTTTCAGTGTAGGTAAGTATATTTTTGTGACTTTTCGGTGGCTTAGGAAGAGATCTAAAGTTTGTTCTGCTTAATTTTGAAGCAACAATAAGAAATAAAAAAGGCAAATGTAGGTAGAAGGTAAAAGGTAAATTCATACGTTACGACAAAATAATAATAAAGAGCAAAGATAATCATAGTAAAACCATTGAAAAGAGAAAAAGGTCGCCCTCGATAACACCAACTCATTCAAAACCTAAAAACGAATCAAGACAAAAGGCACCTAACAAAGTTAACAAAAGAAACGTTTTTGACTACATGAACCGCCCTAGACCCAATTCGCAACCAGGACCTGGCAGTAAACAATAGCAAATAAGGAAATTCAACGTCCGGAAGCCTATCCCCACCCTCAAAACCCCTCAGCACGACATTATAACTTAATAATATGTACCTACAATGTTAAATCATTATCCTCTCCAGAAAAACTTTTAGAACTAACACACGCACTTGCAAAAATAAAATACGATATAATCGGACTCGCAGAAGTAAGAAGAATTGAGTGTAAAATATAAGAACATTCTGATTTTATATTTTGTTTTATTGGAGAAACGAAAGGATTATAAGAAGTAGGATTCATTATTAAAAAATCGCCCAAACAAAAATAATAAGTTTTGTCGGAATATCCGAAAGAGTAGCAATACTAAAATTAAAAATTGGAATGGAATTTCTGTCAATTATTCAAGCCTATGGCCCTATAGAAAAAGCGAACGATGATGAAATAACCAGATTTTACAATGATCTAAGGTAAGCACAAGACATGGAAGACAGGACTGTATTAGTTATTGGCGAGTCTATCTAGTTTTAGGTAATATATACGGATACGGCAAGCGAAATGAGCGAGGAGAGATGCTATTGCAATATGCATACAAACAGAATCTAGTAATAATGAACTCACATTTTAAGAAGAAGCAGATTCGAAGATGGACTTGGATATATAACTAATAAAATATCCTTTTCATCCGACAACAAATCTTATTTAAACTAAACATACTAAATTATATATAATTGTTTTACTTTTGTATTAATTTTGATTTATGTCATTTAAAAATCAATTTAGATTGAAAGAGCCAGTATTAGATTCTAGTAGTAATAACAGTTTGGTAGAAACACGGTAGTTAATTTGCAGTTTTCTGTTTCTCTTTCTAGGTATTTTGTGACTGAAGTACCTTTGCTTTTGTACCCGTCGTAACAAATATGTATATTATCATTTGTATAACTAAGTAGACGAATTGTAGCTTGTAACTGTTCTATTACATAGCATGCAATGCTGTTTAGAAAAAAACTAAAAATATAGACAAGACAAAACAAGATCACTAGACACATGATTATTTTAAGCCATCCTGACAATTTGAACGAAGTTGAATCATAGTTAAAAGTTTGATTCAAATATATATTATAATAACATATCACATTTAATAACCACCATAATAAAAAAAACTAAATATAAAAGTGGATTATTTTAACTTGACTTCTCATATTACATAAATACTAACTAAAACACAGACAATTAGAGCAAACAACTATATTGACTTTTGACATTCATTAACATAATCAAACAAGTTTGCATGGAATTGTGTTTCACCTGATTCAAAGGCTATATATACCAGCCTTACTCAATTATGTATAAAGTAAATCTCCAGTTCAACCTAACTCTAGCAAAAAATCAATACTTCTACAAAGTAAAGTAAATCTTATGGGAACCACAACATACTTATTGGAAAAACAAAAGACAAAAGCAAAAAGCAACCAGAAAGGAACTTGCAATCTGCAACTTGTTACATAAATACAATGGATATATTTCATAGTATAATATTATGAAATTGATGTACACATCTGCAGTAGCAACATACATAATGCATATTTTTACATGTTATAATATAGTATGTAAATATATATCAATTAAAAAAACAAATAAGTAAATAAAAGACAAATAAAACAGAAATTGTGACCATGGCATAAACATTTCTAAGTACAAAACACTCACCTCTTCATTATATAATTTACTTAATTCTTTCTTAATTGGATCTATAAGTTGTATTTGGCCCGTGGAAAATCCTATGACTAAAGAGACACTTTCTGGTGTCATTGAGACCAGGTTGAAGTCATGACATGTCGGATTTGTGCCTTTATACATCTTCTTATCCACTGGCTTAGTGAGATCCGCTGCCTGTAAATATCATATCAACTAAACTACAAAGATCTGCTTCCATAGGTGATAAATGACAAATATTTATATGGAAAGTTATCTGAGAATTTATTCTAATATTATATTTATTCTTATATTTGTGTATTCAATCTTAAATAAAATGTGATAATGGCACACCTCAAGTACAAAATTTAGATTAAATATATTATTTAAGTTGTGTTAATTTAACAAATCAATATGCATAAAAGATATACGCAAAATCACATATTTCATAATGACAATCTAATTTATTTATGCACAAGTGCTAACTAGATGTTTATCTCTTTGCAGTTGTTATCAAAACTTAGCAATAGTGCCTGCACAATTACTGTATTTAGCACTATTTACTCATTTTGAATTATAAATATATAATATAAACTCCTTTTTATGATAATTCAATGTTTTTAGTTGTAAAGTGAAATCTAAGTAGTTACCTTTTTAATACCTCTATATACATAAACATATAACTCTTTGCCATGATTAAAGCAAATTCTGTCGTCGGAGCCCTGTCCATCAGAACCAGGCGCTCCACCTCCTGGGCCCGGAGGTAAGGAAACCAGCGAAACGCGCACATGGGTCGAGCCTGAGCCGCTGGTATACCCCACACGATTAGGCCTCGAGTACTCGGACAGTGTCATTAACCGATACGTGCCCTCTCGAGTAACGAACTGTGTCTTCACGTCGTCCTTCCCTCCAGAGTCCGATTGCACGGCCATGTTATCATATCCTGTTATTATTCATTGAGACCGCCTGTGAAGCCCGATTAGTATCAGTTGACACCTCAGCCCGCACGCGATTTAAGCGTTTTGTACACTATTTCCATAGCTTACGAGTACGTCATCCAATCAGCTCATACGTTAGTCGGTTATTAAGGAGATTATTGTATGTTTTAATTATAAAATGTAGAATCAAATTAGATATTCTTGTGTATGCAACTTAAGAAGTCAGGTGTCATGTCAGACAACATGACGGCTGGCCGTCTATGGCATTATCATTTTTCTTAGCACAGATAGTGTATATTATAGATTAATTATACACATTTGCATAGACTAATTCAGATATTGCATTAAATATATTTTTATTACAAAAAATAAAAACTTGGCAAAAGCAATTGACTTTTTACCAGTGATAGCATCATGTTCAGTCATCAAGACTGTTCTGTGATACTATTAAATTGCAGGTCTGACAGCCATTTATGTTGATTCATGATTTTAAAAGCCTTCTTGAATGAAGAATATGTTGATATATTATTAAGTTTATTAACATATAACTGAAATATAAACGTTGGTACTTTATCCAGCACAGTTTTCATTAATTATTAAAGATAAAATTTTACTTAATCTTATATAAATAATACATACATTGAAAAACATAGACCTATATGCCAATGAAATTTATTTCTTTACATAGTGTTTTATATTATTCAAATAAATTATAATAAAAACGCATAGGTTTAACAGAAAAGTATTTATTTTTATATACACATTTACATTATGTACTACTTTTACTTCTACTTTCGTCCTCCCTGCTCTCACTGTTCTTCACATTTGTTGGCTCAGATTTCATAGAATTGTCATCAGGCTTCTTTTTATCCTTTCCTTCCTCTTGTTCTAAAAATGTATCCCACTTATTAATTCTCTGATTTAAGTCTGCATCAGTTTCAGCTATTCTGTATTTTGTACGGCCATCCCACGTCTCGGCAGTAATTTGTCGCTTGCCAAACCATCTTCCGTTAATAAGTTCAATTACTGCATCAGCCTGTTCTGGTTCTTTCATTGAAATCTGAGCGACACCTTCAGGATGTCTATCATAAATCACAACTTTTTTCACCTCTCCACACTTGCTACATTCTTCCCGTAAGTCCTGTTGGTAATCTAAAATCAACTGCACCTCATTATCAAAATCTGATGGATGGAATAAATTTTTAACAATCACAACTTTTTCATGTTTAGATCTGTCACCTATAAACTTCTCGGGCCTCCAATCAAATAGTTTCTGTTGCATTTTCTTCAATTTTTCAACTTCTTTCTTTTTCTTTTTCTTAGGTTTTAGCGCAGGATTGTAATCACCTTTCATTTGAAAGTGAGCTCTCTCCACTTTGACTTTATTTCCTTTATAATCACTGCCATCAATTAACTTAAGAGCTAAGTCAACAGATTCAATTTTTATATAAGTACATAAAGCATCACCCTTGAAACAATTTTGTTCTTTGTCCATGTAAAGTTTAACTTTCATTTTTTGTGAAACAGGGTCTCGCTCAACTAACCCACATTTTTGCATAAAATTAACAAACTCTTCCTCTGTTAAATCTAATGGTAAGTTGGATACATAAACTTTAGTGTTTAAGTCATCAGATTGCTCAAACCATTGTGGCTCATTTTTTCTTCTCACACCAGTTTCTACATTTTTCTTATCTTTTTCTTCTTTCTTTTTATCAGGTTTAGGTTCTTCTTTAGTAGTATTATCCACAAATCCATATGACATTTGATAGAAGGCTAAAAAATCATCATCAACTTTAGGTATCCAAGCCTTTTTTGTATCATCCCAAAAAGATTTAGAACCATCGGCTTCAGTATAAATGTGAGTATCATTTTCATAGCTATATGTTCTACCAGGAACATCTTCTCCTAACTTCGGAGCCCATGAATTTGTTTCCTTATTCCATGTATACTTTTGTTGTGTTGATGGATCAGTATAAATTGCAACTTCACCCTCATATGTAATATATGGAGCATAGCTACCATAACTTTCGTCCGTTGATTGTAAATCTGATGAAGTATTGTTATCATAATTTTGACTACTTAGAAAAGTGCCAGATTTGTTATTTGAAGACTCATTTCTTTCAGTTTTGAGCTTTTGACTCGGCTTTGTTAAGGCTTTTGAAGATATTTTTTCTTTGAGGTGGTCGTCTTTTTTGTCTTTGAGTTCGCCTTTTTCTACAAGTGTATCAATACTTTCCTTAGCTTTCTGTTTTTCTTCAGCTAATTTTTGCACAGTTTCACTAGAAAGCTTAATGATAAAGCCTGTCTTAGAAGGTTTTTCTGGCAGAGCCATTATCTTTTATCTTTTGCAGTACAATTATTAGTATGATTTAGGTAACATTGGCTATTTAACTACAAAAAAATATATATATAATAGTTTATTTTTAACTAAAAAGATTTTTTTTTCGAAAACTATCAAATATGATATTAATACTACTTTACTGTTTGGATTCTTATTTCGTAGAAAAGTATAGTTTTATATCATGTAGTGGTAGCTAGTCTTGGTACAGATAATAAAACATAATATGTCACTTATCAATCTTAATAGTAAATTTTCGTTTGTCTTCTCGTGATCGATAGTTTAATTTTTTAGCTGCATCACGATTCCCCGATATACAATATCGTTCTTCGATTTAATCAAAATGTATTTTAAGTTTAGATATATTTTATTATTTCTAAGCACTGGTTAACAAAATTCTCCTACAGATGTTCCTCCTGCCGTCTCTTCCAATGTTATAATTAATTCACAGAAGAAGACAAATCATTTCCTTTCACTGTCCGCGGACGGCAAAGTGGCCTGGCGCCGAAGAGGGAGAATCGCTCTGACCGCTTTGAGTTAGTTTTTCACTGAAAATATTTATAGGTATTTCCATTTTTATAATTTCAGAGTTTCCGTACTAAGAGTGCGGTTAGTGTTACAACAAATGATACATTCGTCCGTGACATTATACTATATTTTAAATTTTAATATACTCTGCTTAATAAGCTGTGGCACTTTAAAATTCAATTTGACAAATCAAAACTCAAATTCTAATCATTGGGCACTCAAATTTGACTCTTTGAAGTCTTTTTTTATTAAAAGAGTAAATATTTTCCTACTCTTCATATTTATATGTATTTAGGCTAATTTTTGAAAGAAAATTAATAACTCAAACAATTAATATATATCTTATTGTAGAAAAACTGATAATAGCTAGACCATGGAGGATTTAAAGAAAGTTTACATTTCACCTCTCCCGGACTCTCCGTATGTAAAGCCGTTTAGATTTAATTACACACAAAATGGTAAAGAGAAGTCTTGGGATTTACTTGAGGTTCACGACAGCGTCGCTATAGTTGTATTCAATGTTAGTAGAAAGGTTATGGTTTTCGTTAAGCAGTTTAGACCAGGTATATATTTTTCTCGTATTTACAATAATTCTTTTTTGCGTTTATAAATATATGTATATTTTTTTTAATTGATTATTTTTCTAGCTATTTATTACAACTGTATTCATCCTGATGATCGCCAAGAAGACATAATAGATACTAACAAATATCCAGCCTCCCTAGGCATTGCACTTGAAATGTGTGCTGGAATCATTGACAAAAACAAACCAGTGGAAGAAATAGCAAAGGAGGAGGTTTTAGAAGAATGTGGATATGATGTTCCACTAGAGAAGCTACATAAAATCACTTCTTACAGGTTAATAAATTATTTATATGAAAATAGAAGTTCATATTGAAATAGATTAAGATTTTTTAATATATAATAATTTGGAGTAGATCTGATCATAAGATTTTATTTCTTAATTTTGCTAATTAAAATCTTAATATTACAAAAACAATTACAGAAAGAAATATATTAAGGTATATACATTTATTTCTTTGGGTACAGATCGGGTGTTGGAGTTCAGGGGGCTCTACAGACATTTTTCTACTGTGAAGTAACAGATGATATGAAGACAGAACAAGGTATTGATAATACATTTTCGTTAAGTTTTGCCTTGCATAAAATATAATTAAAATTGGATTAATTATAAAGCTATGCTATGTAATACATACTGTTTTTATAATGAAACAAAAAATTAATGATTTAGACCTCAATCATAAGACAATATTTCTATAAAATTCAAACAGCAATAAATTTTTTATATGTAAATCAACGGCCATGTTCATTGCTTTGGAGGTAAATTTGTTTTAATGCAGAGTATTCTAATGATTTTCTACATTTACACT
This sequence comes from Dione juno, assembly GCA_037127375.1. Lineage (NCBI taxonomy): Eukaryota > Metazoa > Arthropoda > Insecta > Lepidoptera > Nymphalidae > Dione > Dione juno. Next base: position 1,450,295 of record JAXRJS010000067.1, read on the forward strand.
TCAATAAAATAAATGGTTTTTATTGTAAATGTCACATATACATACATACTAAACGATTTAGAAAATTACTTTTTTCATATAAATATTTATATTCACGACGTAAATTATTACACAATACACTGTGATTATTATTGAAGGTCATTGTGTAAATAGCTACTTGTTATCATCAAATGTGTGGCAAAGTAGTTAAGTGCTTGATTTATTTGTTACTAGCATATTTTTTTATGCTTATATCGTGCACTTGTAAAGAATGCATACAATGGTTATGGGTTTAAGACTTGAATATCTACTAATTGCTAGGTAGAATGATTTTCATGATTTTATACAGTAAAATCATGAAAATAGTTAATAAAAAATGTTTATATATATATATATATATATATATATTTATATATATATATATATATATATATATATATATATATATATATATATATATATACATATACATATACATATATACATATATACATATATACATATATACATATATACATATATACGTATATACGTATGTACGTATGTACGTATATACATATATATATATATATATATATATATATATATATATGTACATATTCACGACACTGTCAGCTACTGAGATAAAAAAGAAAAAAGAAAGTTGATAAGTCAACAACTTTATGTCAAAAATAAGCGAACACTAACACTTAAACTTTATGTTATGGTATTAAAGTTCAAATTGACTTTTAAATATTATTATAAATCTTTTTTACTGGGGATATAAGTCTTGCTTATTTGACTTTTTCAGGCATTTTTTTTAATTCTCTCAGTAAAAAACATATCATAGCATACTTTCAAGTAATATTATAAAAAACGAATTAGTGAAATCGGTTCAGCAGCTCTTGAGTTTTGTGCTTGGCAACTAATCATCACTAATCATTTTTATATTATAAATATCTGTTTTATTCGTACATGATTAATATTTTTAAAATTGTCTATTCATCCAGGTGGCGGCGTAGACGACGAAATAATAGAAGTAGTAGAGAAGACAATATCAGAAGTGGAAGACATGGTGAACTCCCCTGGTCCCATACAAAGCCCACCGAGCTGCTTGTTTGCCTTAATGTGGTTCTTACATTACAAAGCGGACAAATATAGAAAGTAGGTTTGTTGTATGTGCAAAAATGTATTTTGATCACTTATCACTTATCTGGACAAACATTATTTCATAGCTTAATTGATGTAATTTTGGCACTATACTGATATATTTATTTGCTTGATGGTTTAGTGGATAAATATTTTACATTACCGCTACTTATTATTGTTATATGAATATAATAATATATGAGTATATAAAAAAAAGTATAGTAAGTAGTATCTTAAAAAAACTACTGCATACTTGGAGTACGTTTTGTTCATTTATTTTAATCTCCTTAGATGGTAATTTAATATTTAGTTTAAGAAATACGAGTAAATAATATTGTTGTTGTGGAAAACAAAAAAAATATATGGTGCATAAGGTTTATGTTAAACAAATTAGATAGGACTAAACTCCTTTATATGATAGAATTATATTAAGATTCATAATTAGCTAATGAATGTTCAAAATTGTAATTAATTGTGATATTTTTTGGCAATAATTTTTACTCAAATTATGTTTAATTTAGAGTATAATAACTTTGTAACTTATGCCACATTCAAATAGTCTGTAGTTGGCCTTAGATGTTCATTTCCATACTACATATATTGTGACTGTCATCTGTATCTGACGGACATGTTAGTCAAATAAACTTTATTATTGTAGCTTGAATTAAATATAAAGTATTTAGTATTTTTATTATTTTTAAAGTGTTAATACACACTAAGGACAGAAAAATACTTAAAGAAAACATAATATTTGTGGCTTAGTGGTCAAAGGTCTAGAGCAGTTTCCATGAGGTGCAGGTTCAAATCCTGCTGCTTTCAATTTATTATATATTTTCTTCAAGTATTTTTGTATAGTATTATTCATAATATTTTAAATAATTCACTTCTAAACAGGTCATACGGTCCCTACTGTGTCGAATGCAAAATCAATAATAACGCCACTTTGCTTAAATAAACACACAAATGTATGTGATACTTTCATTAATTACGTAGTTCTTATGGCATAATTTCAATGTAACCAATTCCAAGTAGTTTTAATTCCTTTGCATACAGATAACATATTTACTTTTATTATATGTATTATTAATGGACTAAATAAAAGAATGTATTGATTGTTTTATAGCTAATAGCTGTAAATAATTAAAAAGTACTATTAATGTCTCACATAGTTTTTTTTTTTTTTAACATGAGTAATAGTTTCTGGTCATCTGTATCATGTTGTTGCAATATGTATATAATAATTAATAACATTATATAATATTACTAAAAATAATATCTAATAAGTTATGGCACTTAATTTTAAAATTGACTAGATTTTTATTGATTCAAGATTTTTTTTCAATTGGTACTAAAATTACGCCATTTTTAATTTCATGTATGTATTTTCTTTTTGTATATAAAAAGTCGCAATTTATTTATTAATATTACAGCAAATTGTAATAATTTTTCTTGTTTATTAAATTATGGTCATGTACGTACTGGTTATTTTTATAATTTTTTAACCCAATTTTTTTTATTTGTCAAAGTTTATAAAACCATCAATTTTTTTTTATTTGTCAAAGTTTATAAAAGCATCAATTTTTTTTCTTCTGTCCCTCTTTATTTGATTTGTGTTGTATTAGGAGGAAATGTAATGTCAATTCCTTCCGCCCTCCACTTTCTACTCAATAAGAGGTAGGTAGGGTGCGGAACCCAATTTATTTATTTTATATCCTTATTTATTTCAACGCTGTTTATTCATTTTAATATCAAAGAGCTTAAATGTAATATATTTATATCTTTTAATATTTGATATGATATTTTACATAAAATTTTCACCCTTACTCCTTGGGGGCTTTATGAAAATTGTCTTATAAAGTCTGAGTTAGCTTAAGCGTATGAAATCGCGATAGATGTAGTGTCTGTGGAATATTTCCAATACAAGCCGTCAGCAGAGCTCGGAGGGTCTAGACATTAGGTTCTCTCTGTCTATCTCTCTATATGCAGGATAGAATATAATATAAAAAAAATAAAAGACAAACAACATGGAATACGATAAAGAAATATGAAGAAGAACAATATGATAAAGATATTTATTAACTAAGCTCGCACCACTAGTGTATCCGCGTGAGGTCCTCCACTATCTTGATGATGTCGTCCACCGTCGCGTCGCGCATCATGTCGCCGCCGTCGTCGATCTGCTCGCAGACAATATATGTTTTGATACTATTTAAACTGTTTAAACTGGTATTCCACACTAAGAAAAAAATACTTTTTAAATATTATTCTCTCTCGATGGTTCCTTGGAAGAATCTTTTTAAACTATACCTGCAACTTGTGCACGGTCTCCTGCTGCTTCTCCCTGGACAGGTCCAGGAAGCTCTCGATGAGGTCTCCGTCGATGAACCCCTCGGCGGGCTCCGTCTTGATGCCCGTGTTGAAGGAGCGCCAGAACGCGTGCGGGATCTTGCCCACCGACTTGATGGTGTGGTTGAGGCGCTCCTCCAGCTGGTGCAGGAACTCGTACAGCTCCTGCGGCAGCTGCACCACCAGGCAGATGGCGCCGGTGACGGTGGCGAGCAGCACGGGGCGCGCCACGGGGGCCGCCGTGTCGGCCAGCTGCGACACCAGGGTGCCACGCCGCATCACGTTGACCATGTCCCCGAGGTGGAACTGCCCCATGTAGCCCATCTGCTGGCGCTCCTCGTCCGTGGTGGCCGCGCTGCGCACGGGGACAGACAAGAGATTAGGACCTGGCTGACCTGACCCAATTCGAAATGATTCTACCAGAGCCGTTTTGGAAATCGGTTGCAGAAATTGACTAACAATATTTCAAGATAGGCCGAGATCTTGTAGCCAACTGTAGAGAGATTACACTGCTACCACCTCGAAAGTTTATTTCTGGTCAGTTCTTTGGTAAATTTAGAGTTTATACTATAGTTTACCTTCAAAATCATGAACTTTAGGAATATTAGTTTCCCATTGAACTGTTAGATCACTTACTTTCGCCCTTTACAACGATCAAATCACACAACTTACGCTATACAGAAGTTCATAGGACCCCTCCTATCACAGACAATAGACACAAACTTTTAGAGATCTTATATAAGTGCTAATCCACGCTAAAGATAACATATATAAAAATTGAACGCAGCGGGATTTAACACCCGCGTCTCATGGAAGCCACCCAAGCTCTAACCACTGCATTCTAATTTTTGTTTTCTTGAAGTAATTTAAAGACCTTTAAAAAAGGATCGAAAGTTGATTCTAAAACATAGCATATTTTCTCATGACTCGTGTCATTGAGTTACCGGAGCCCGCATTTAGTCAACTACTAGACCGCATTTCAATAATCTTATTTACTACTAACTTACCTGTTGTTTGTTCAGCACAAAAATATTTTTTCAAATCCAACTAATAGTTCGTGAGATAAGCGCTTGTGTATATGTGAATACAGATACAACACCTGTCCTTCTGACACACGAACAGGTTGAAGCTGTTCTCGGCGCCGAGGAAGGTGTCGTCGTCCAGTATCTCCAGGGCCGTCATCCAGTTGGGGCTGTAGTCGCGGGCGATCTCCTCGAAACTACCCTCCATCTGTGCTTGTTCAGTACATTAATATTAATCATCTATTATCTCATATATTATATTTTACTAAATTATTTGAAGAACATATTAGTATTAGTATATGCTAAAACTGTTTTTTTTTCTATATAAGCTGCTCATTTTACTATCTAAATAAATACATATAACAACAAACGCAATTTTAAATTAAGCACCAAAAATTCACTATGAATATAAATCAGAGAAAGCAGAGAGAGTGGAATAAAATTATATAAAACAAAACAACGGAAGGAATAGATCTACATACCTGTTTATATTGCAACAAAGACATTGACCGCATGAGATCTCCCACAATTATGAAATCGCCTTTCACTTTAAGGTACAGCGCCACGATGTTGTTGAAGTGGCTGCACTCCAGCCGAAGCTCCTTTTCCGATGTCCACTCGAACAGTCTTACCTGTATAATATTTAGAAAATTGAAGATTATCTTATTGATTGATTTTAAAAATATTTTTAAGATTAAATAAGTTTTATTTTTTAAAAATAAACAAGAATACATTTAATCAATCAATTAATCATAAATTAATTATAATTTTTTTAAATACATATTTTTGTTTAGACAGGTTAGGAAGAGACATCTAGTGTCAACACACTCTGTTCGTCCTAATTGGAGACATTGCGCATGACCGTAGAGGCGGAGCTCTACGCTGCACGTTGTTTAACAAAATGAAAATAATTTGTTCCTTCAAATATGATTCCAACACGATGTTATTGTTATCAAATTACGCTTTTTTTCATCTACAATATAAATAATAGATAAAATCAATCTAAATTATAATTTTATCAAGTTTTATAAGATTTGATGCTATATATATGGTTGGTATTGGCAAAAATATAGCTGATAGGGTATTACAATCTCAAATTGGAACTGCATTTTCAGCATCAACAACTCCTAGCTGTAAATTTTAGGCTTTCCATAGACTACGGAGTTAGAGGTCGAGGAATTAATAAAGTCCTTGCGTACGGATTGTGCGGTAGGTATTGACGGGATCTCGTGTAATTTTCTAAAAATATACAAAACTGTTATTATACCTCCACTGGTACAAATTTAAGTATTTCGAATGGCATCTTTCCGGATCTGCTGAAGAAAGCACTAGTGCATCCAGTATATAAATCAGGGTAAAGAGATTGCTTCAACAATTACCGTCCCATTTCCGTACTGCCAGCGACGTCCAAAATTTTTGAAAAAATTATGAAAACTATGAGAATTATGTCTGAAAAACTTTTTAGAGAAAAAAAATTTCCTCTCGGCTTCCAGACAATTCGGCTTTCGGAATGGAAAGTCTACGAACTATGCAGTCCATGACCTTACTCACCATATCGTTACTGCCTTAAATAAGGGAGATAAATGTATCACAATATTTTTGGATCTAGCAAAGGCATTCGATACGGTCTCTATCCCCAAACTGTGTTCTAAATTGGAGAACGTTGGTGTCAGAAATGGAGAATTAAAACTTTTCCAAAACTTTCTGACGAATCGAACCCAACGTGTTAAAATTGGAGAATTTTCTAGTGACGATTTGCCACTGGAACACGGAGTGCCGCAAGGCAGTATCCTTGGACCAATTCTATTTATAACCTACGTCAACGAATTATGCAATATAAACATGGAAAACGGTAGAATTGTCGCTTTTGCTGACGACACTGCATTAGTGTTTACTGGAAACACCTGGCATCATGCGTTCCAGGCTGCCCAGGCAGGCTTTACAAAGGTGACAAACTGGTTAACTGACAATGGACTTTCATTAAATGTTGACAAAACCAAGTATGTAACTTTCAGTATAAGAAAACCTCCAAAATTTGATTCTTCAAAACCTTTTATCATTGCCCATAATCATCTCCAAAATCAGGATAGCTGTGGGTGCCCTACTATACACAGAGTGTCCAGCATAAGGTATTTGGGTATTATTTTGGATGAAAACCTCACTTTTGTCCCTCACATAGATATGTTGTCAAGTAGAATTCGTAAACTCATATATATTTTTAAACAATTAAGAAACGTGGCGGAGCCCCAAGTTCTAAAAACGACCTATTTTGCCTTGTGCCAGTCATTGATTAGCTATTGCATGTCGTCCTGGGGTGGTGCTCACAGAAGCAATTTGCTGAAGCTCGAGCGGGCGCAGAGAGCGGTATTAAAGGTAGCAACAGGAAAAGAGTATCATTTCCCAACGAAAGAACTCTATGAATATTGCGAAGTTCTTACCGTCCGTCAACTATTTTTTCTGCAGATAATTTTGAGGCAGCACTCTGAGAACTCCAAAGAAAGTTTCCCGTCTTCTGCAAAAACCCGTTCGATACGGAAATACCGAGTGCAGAGTACTAATGTATGCAAAGGCTTTTTTAGCCACTGATTTTACTACTTTCTTGGTAGCTTCTTGTTTAATCGGTTAAATAATATACTTAATATACAACCAAAAAATAAATATAAGTGCAAAAGTATTGTTACTGATTGATTATAAAAACTGTCATATGACGAAACTGAGAATATGATTAGGATCATCAAATGAAGTTTTGAAGTTCCATTACATAAATATCTGAGATTTAATTTCACACATACATACACACCCACATACACACATACACACATACACGCGCACACACACATTTCACAGGAACGCACACATTAACTACTTATTGTTAAATTGCCAAATTAGGTCTAAACTAAATAACATTGTTAAATTAATAATATATATATATATATATATATATATATATATATATATATATATATATATATATATCTTGTTTTCTAATTATATTATTAGCCATACATATAAATAACTATAATGTTTGTCCAATCACTTTACTGGAAGGACACTGGAAGGTAGTCGGTGCTTATAGCACATGGTAAACCTAATTTAAGCACCGGCAGTAATATTTTTGTGACTGTCTAGCTCGTGTATTTAAATGAATAATAGTTTTGTAATCGCATGGCTTATGAATAAATAAATAAAATATATAAATATATGTATTATCTGCCGCATTTTAAATATTACAATTTATTTCATAATCAAATATAACAATTTTTAACTCACAGTACTATTAATAGACGCAAGTAATTTCCCGTTGAACTCCACAAGAGAGAAGCACCCGCCTCTGATCTCTTTCTCAGCCACTTGTGTCAGTTTGTACTCGTTCCAGTGGAAAATGAGGATTCTGCCCTGTTAATGTATGATCGAAGACTTGAGTGGTAATAGAGGTAAGGGAAGACCTTGGTTGACCATTGAGGAAGATCAGGTTTAAAGTATGGTTTAGTATTAGTGAAAAACAGTAACTTTTTTTTTTATTCTGAAGTTATTTCTATATATTTCCAATACAATTGTGGTGATAACAAAAAATAAATGGACATAATAAAGAATATGTTGACTACTGCTAAACTCCACACGTAAAGTATACTTAGTCTGGCCGTAAAATGAAATGTTACAATTAAAAAAAAAAAAACAAAATATTACTTTTGAATTTGGAATCCGTCATTTTTCTATGACAGTTCATTGTGTTTTCTTATTTTCGCGCCAATAATAAAAATAATACATCAAAACGTCTACCTAATTAAATCAAAATATGTGGAGGTCCCAGAAAATGTTTGTTTACGGTTGAAAGTGTGCGCCATATTTTAACAAATAAAAGACCGTATTTAGCCATATTTTTGTGAAAATATCAAAACATCGGTGTGAGTATGACCTGCTTGGGCTCGGACTCCTCGGGGTTGAGGAGCGCCGTGCCCACGGCGTAGTAGTGGCTGGGGTCGTCGGCCAGCCGGCACGACACCAGCGACATCGCGAACTCGTTGGCCTGCAGCTGGTGCGCGTGCAGCACTGCGGTGCATACCTCTCTGAGACTAGTGCACCTTACGCTTGCCTTAGCATGATAATCGGATAATTGGGAATTGTCCGACTGTACACATATTAGTTGTGAGTTGTTTACTTTACAAAAAGTTTATACTTAAATTATTTTCAATTTACTGGCCTTTTTTGTGTTAACATAAGATTTACTATCTTGCTATATAAACAAAATACGCAAAACGACCGGCCTTATAACATATTATGCTAATCAATAATCATTAGATTGTTGTTTACTTTTATGGCAATGTGCAGAAATGTGTTCTCGCACTTGCTCACGCTACTGCTGCTACTCGAGTTATTTTACTCAAAATAGTTTTTACTCTTCTAGTCCAGGATCGACCTCGGCCGACTCGGAGCCGGTTTCTCGTGCACCTGAGCAACTGACCTTCGAAGGTGTGTTGGTCGATGACGAGCAGGTTGTGCACCTCCACGTCGGCGTTGGCGGGCGCGTGCTTGGCGCCGGGCGGGGGCGCCGCGCCGCTGCTGGAGGCCGCCGCCGTGGACGCGGAGGCGCGCACCGCCACCGCCTCGCCGGCGCCCGGCGCTCCGCCCCCCGCGCCCCCCGCGCCGCACCACTCCAGCTTGTCCACGCGCATCGTGATCACGCCGAACGTCTGCAATGTGTTATTAGAAAATGTTAATAGCATTTTTTTTATTTACTTTTAATTATGCGTCGGGATCGAATTCTCAGTCTCAGCGTACCTGCGAGGCCTCCTGGTAGGCGATGCGGCGCGGCGTCTCCCCGAGCGGCACCGTGCGGATGTGCAGCTTCTGTATCTCGTCGATGGTGCCGATGGTCACCGTGCTGTCGGTGGCCAGCGCCAGGCTGCAATAGTCATTATCAAATGTAAATAGCCAAACATAGGAACGGCGATTTCTCTCTATCTATTAATCTGAAAATCTGAGGACCTGCCAATTTCTGACCGAAGTAAAAGTTTCTTAACCCCATCAATCAGTTGCGTACGCAAAACACATCTATAACTTATGCACAAGAAAACTTACCTGTCAGGATAAGCCAAAGCGTTGAGCGAGCACATGTGAGTGACTTCCTTGAGGTTGACGTTGGAGAACACCAGCTTGTGATTGGACGAGAAGATGACGGTGGGTCGGTCAGAGCACGCGAAGATGTTTGTTGTTGATAGGGATCTGTTTATGTGTATATATATATATATATATATATATATATATATATATATATATATATATATATATATATATATATATATATATATATACATATATATAATATATATATATATACATATATATATATATATATATATATATATATATATATATATATATATATATATATATATATATATATATATATATATATATATATATATATATATATATATATATATATATATATATATATATATATATATATATATATATATATATATATATATATATATATATATATATATATATATATATATATATATATATATATATATATATATATATATATATATATATATATATATATATATATATATATATATATATATATATATATATATATATATATATATATATATATATATATATATATATATATATATATATATATATATATATATATATATATATATATATATATATATATATATATATATATATATATATATATAACATAAGCATCCTAATGGATTTATATTAATTTGTATAATAGTTGGATTTACGAGCTTTAAAAAAACAACGATCATATATTACATAGAATAAACAGTTTAATAAATTAAAATATTAAACAGTACCCGCTACCAGTAATAGGTCTCTGCCCACACTAAAGGCAGAACTTCTCAGCAGAACTGCCTTCCGAGCTACCACCAGGGTAGCTTCTAGTAGGACTGACAAAACTGACACATATTTTAATTGACGATTCGAAAATTTCGCGAAAATTGCACGAGAAACGAGTTTATCAAAAATTATAATATTGATCATTATTTTTTTTAATTATATCAGGTAACTAAAAAACATTATCAATTTGCCACCACAAAAGTCCTACACAACCTGTATAACGTTGAAACAAGTCGATGACGTGGGCAAATGGCGAATGAATGACGCTTTCATATTCTGCGGCATCATCTTTAATAATCCTGTATTGGAGACTTATCCTCACTATATCCGCCTTCCCTCCTCAACGAGAAACTGTGGTACAGTAATCTTATGTATTACTGTATTACTTACTTTACTAATATATTATATCTATACTTTATTACTATATTATCTTTACTTCTATACTGATATTATAAACCTGAACAGTTTATCCGGCCCACGGAGCCCATACCGAGAATCGTTCCGACGTACCTGAAACTCCTCAGCACGGTGGGCTGCGTGCCCAGCGTGACCTTCTTCCTGTTGGCCAGCGCGCCGCTCAGCGGGTCCACTGTGAAGTAGAACATGGAGCCGTCGCCCAGCGCGCACAGCAGGTAGCACACGCCCTCCAGCACGCAGATGAGGAGCGAGCGCGGGATTATCTCTGGGGGAGCAAGCGGCCATAGTTAAGTAAGGCTGCAGTCTTATTATAAACTAAAACTACTTGCAAGGTCTTAAGGTTGTGTGCACAGGTAGGTACTTGGGCGCCATTGAATGTTCTGAGTTGGTGTGCACTTTTCAATATGCGCTCAATATGAAAATATGTGATGCAGCTAATTTTTCAAGCTTTAAGTGCTCATCATTATGAAAAATCTACATTGATACGACACTCACCGCCAGACAGCCTCTCCGTGTGCAGGGGCTCCAGCGTGGGCAGTCGCAGCACCCGCACGCTGATGTCGGTCCAGAGCCCCACGCCCAGCAGAGCGGCCTCCCCGCCCGGGCCCAGGTCCAGGCACGCCACTTCCTCCTCCATGCAGACTGACCTACGATATTATTGCTTTGTCAGTAGTTACACTTTTATGTGGATTAGGTGAAGTTGCTTTTGGGGGGTACCGATAGAATATCACATTTTTATTGGTATTTGTAGTATTTGCATTTGAGGATATAATTTATTCATACATAAAAAATTCAATAAAAAATACATTTACGTGTCTTTCCCATATATCTCTTTATTTTTTATTATATCTTGTATTGCAGAATGCCCTGCCCGCCCTTTTATCAATTGTCAGATAAACGAAAATTAGAATAAATAATCTTAAAAAAAAAAAAATTACTTTTCACTAATATTATTTTGGATTTAAATCATCATCAATCAAATTTTTCCTGGTACAGTATAAACGAATATATTAATGCTACTCAAACTGCTAGTCTGTTTGGTGTTAATTTTTAATGAACAACAATACTGATAAGTGCATTATCATGAGAATTCTTCCAAAAGGCATAATAATAGCTCATAATACAACCGTCCCCGCCATCGACCACCACAACAAACACATCCCATTACTTGATCAAAGTCAGCTCCCTATCGCCGACGGCGAGCAGGTATATGCGGGGCCCGGCGGCCGCCACCGCGCGCGTGTCCGAGCACGCCACCACCGACACGCCGCGCGCGCCGCCCCCCGCCCACTGCGCCGACAGCGCCCACGCCCCCTCCCCGCCGCGGGATATGAGGCGGATGCCCTCGTCCGTGACCTTGGCAGGGTAGACAGAATAAACCCATTGCCAAGACATTGCAGGTATCAATGCAAGGAATAGATATTATAATTGATAACATTTTTTGGTATATGTATTTTCAAAATTTATTGGTTTACAAATTACACCTGAACATACTTCACACTATAAAGTACTCAAATTTGTGCTAGTTTAATACTTTAACTTTTATTATAAAATCATTTAAAAATATATAAAGCTTATTCGAAGTGGTCTCCATTGGCTGCAATACAGTCCTCTAAACGTTGAGGCCAATTATCAATAGCAAATATATTGTTATATAGGAAATATATTGTTTTACAAATTACCAATCTACATGTAGTGTAAGGTATTAGATACATTTTTTGGGAGCATTTCATTATTTCTTATATTTCAGCTGGATGTCTATGGTTCTGCTTCAGGTGTGCCAGCCATCAAAATTAGCTATAGCCTAGCTAAACTATACTAGCTAGCTAGACTATACTAGCTATAGACTAGCTTATTAGCCCAGACCTAACAGCTATACAATAAAAAATGTTCTATTCAGTAGATCCAAAGATGTCCATGTACAAACCAACAGACAGACAAAAAATTTAAAAACCAGCTTCATATTCTATGAATGTTCTTACATCAACCTGTGTCATTTTTTCTTAAAAATAATAGATGTGTAGATACAATTGTTTTAACGTTTGATCATAGTATGGATAGATAACTACTTTCATAACAAGAATTAAACAAATAAAAAAATATACCTACAGTATTAGGTCTCTAATATAAGAGATAAAAAAAACTTACCTGTATGAGTTGGTCATGACAAACATTCCCCGTGAAGAATGTCTGTCGATCTGACACAAAGCCCTTTATCTCAGTCTCTTCTACTTCCTCTCCGTTCAATGTTAATACTCTGTTGACAACAAAAAAAAATCAATTTAGCATTTAGCAAATAGTGAGTTACATTGAAACTATTATCGTGATATAACATAGCCTTTCTCGATTAATGGACTATTCAACACAAAAAAACAATTTATCTATTTGATTAATTAATAATTTTGGTATATAAATATAGATTGTAAGGGGCAAATAATAAACCGTATAAGTATTTAAGCTTTAACTTTAAGTCCGCAACAAGACTACTTCTACAGAATCAAAATAATTCATAAGAAATATTTTTCATGTTTATACAATTATAAATCGGAAAGCGATAATCAAAGAACTGAAGTGTACAATATTAAAGACATGTTTTAACATTTGACCTGAAATGGTCTTTAGTTTGGCCTGCCTATGAAGTTAAGAAAATGAGCAGTGAGACCACTCAGGAGTAGGGAGGAGCCTTTTTAGAATTCCTAAAGCGATTCCAATTTGAAATCTTTGTGTAGGTCCAAGGTGTGAACTTACCAGAAGCATCCGGATGATATTTGAAGAAATTTGTTTTGACCCTCTGAAGGAGGTTTATCGTAGTGTGTGCGAACATTACTTAAGCAGCAAACTCTTAACAGGATGAAAGCATATATATATAGTGGTAGCGATAGTGGCACCTGGTCTGCCCCACGAAGGCGAGCACGAGGGTGTCGTGGTGGTGGGAGTGGGGTTGCAGCGTCAGCGCCCACATGCCCTTGATGCCGGGCAGGTCGATGGACGCCTGCTCTTGGATGCCGATGCCGTTGCGGATTATGCGGAGGGAGCCCATTTTGAATGCGCCTGTCAAATAAATTAACAAATATATTCCATAAATTATTTATTATAACTTATTTATAGAAAATAAAAAGAATTTTGCTGAATTATGAATGAAACTATGAATAAATATTTGGCAAGAGAGAATGATATTTACTAACATTTTTAATAATAATACAAATGTATAGAAATTAAAACGCAACCTACTAAAACTGCGGTTCTGTATAGTAGATATAATATTTTAAGAACTTTTTTTATACATATATATTTAATATCTTTTATCTGTATTGAGTTCAATTCAAATCATTAATTATTAACAAAATGAATTAAAAAAAAACAGAAAACCCACCGGAACAAGTGATGAGCTGGTTCTGCCCCTGGCGCTCCAGGTCCACGACGCACATGTCCACGATAGGCGCGAGGCTGGTGAAGGACTCCATGGGCAGCACGTATTGGCAGCCCTCGTCGCGGGAGGCCGACAGCCGGATAAGGGCGGAGTCCCCCAGCCGCGACCCGATGAACACCACGCCGTTGTCCAGGTACGTCATGCATTCTGGTATTGGTATGTCACCTGTTTGTGTACAAAGGATATTTCAATTTATATAAGTTAACAAAAAAATTAACAAAAAAATTAAAATTATTTTTTTAAATGGACCCAGATCGATAGACTTCCTTGTTTTTATATCCCATACTGTGCGGTAGGCAGCGGGAACTAAATGTTGTGGTTAGGAGCTGATGTTAATGTCGCACTTTATATCTTTAAGAGAGCGAGACACGAAAATAAATCAATACCTCATGGGGTCAAACCCACAACCGTCTCGGTTACGACCAGGCGCTGTGCGGGTGTGTCGCTACGTACGTATATATTATATATATATATATATATATATATATATGTATATATACTTACCGTAGATGGGAGTCAATCATGGGACCATTGTTATAATAGTTACAATATTGTACTAAAGTATATTTTGATCTATCAAGTTATGGCTACTTTATTAATGTCAAAATTTCACAAACCTAACAATTCTACCTTCAAATCCTTCACAGACTGTGTGCCATCCATCTTCTCTTGCAGCTCCAGGAGTAGCATGAAGAGTCGCCCCGCTATATCACCTAGCAGGTATCTCAGCCCTCGGCTGTCCACTCGACAGTAACAATTTATTGGGGTTAACTGGATACAATAATGTAGGAAATTATTATTAATTCAATAATAATTTAATTAAACGGAGGTAAATACTCTCCATAATAATAATTATAATAATTCATAAATATTGTAACATGATATTGTAACAAATAAAATGAATTAAAACTAAATAAAAATATATATAAAATTAAATTACCTTTATCTGTGGAGGCGCCACTGCAACATAACTCTGCCCATCGTGGTACACTATTGACTCTTGTCCTATGACAATTGCACCACCTGAAATATATTTATTGTGATAATTATTATGCTTAATAAATTTTGAACATAATTTAAAAATATAAGAAAATATTTAATTCAATACAATTATAGAACAAGATGCGCAAGATTATACAAATCTATATATTAAAATACTTCCAATACACAAGCGACTCATATACAACACACGGTGGAATTTGTATAGAAATTTAAAGGGTATGTAAGGTAAACTAAGAGATCATTTCCCAAAACTCCAACAAAAGCAGGGAATGGCAATTTACATTTTATAATCCACACAAATAAAAATGTGGGGTCCAGCTCATGCAAGTATAAATAAATTATGTTATGGACATGAATTTTATTAAAAAAAATATACAAATAATGCAAATGTACCTAACGGGCTGGGCACTGGGATCAGTATAGATGCTTCTGTTTCAACATTATCTTGCTTCCATGGCACTTTTGTAAATTCTGTATCCCTTAAGTTAATTTCATGTGTCTGGAATAAGTATGCAACAGATTAATTAATCTGTATTAACAGAACATAAATCTAAGACCATATTCCTGGCTTTTTATACAGAAAATTTTCAAAGCCATTATATTGTATTAAATAAATATAACTTTAGTTAATTTGATAAATTAGTATTTGACTACAAGTAAAATGTAATTTATTAAGAAAAGAAAATGAAAATTGAGTCATCCTGACACAATGGCACAATGTGTCTGATTGTAATTGCAATGGTTGTGGGTTTGGTTTCCATTTAGGTTAAATTAATTATATTCATGTTCCTCATTCTGGTAAACAAAGATAAAGCATGCTGGGTATGCACTGTCCTACCACTGGCATAAGATACTCCATTCTCGGCTTTCTGTTAAATAAGATTTATGTAACAATGGTTACAATAAAAAAAGTTTTTATAAGACAGAATTAAGAGATATTAGAAATAATAGGCTTGTATTTAAAATATACTAGATAAAACAAAGAAAATAGCACAATTTAAAATGTATGAAAATCTTATTAGTTTGATATTATGCAATCCCAACTTAATAAACCTGATTTAGACTCAAAGAAGACAATGTTGATGACAGTCAAAATTGAGCACCTTAAGTAATATATCACCAGTATGAAAACAAACATATCACCTTTATATGCCTTCCGTTGAGATCTTGATGAATTAATATTAAAGTAGGATTAGAGCAACCATACAAGAATTCTAAATCATATACATTTAATTCTTCCAATCTGAAAAAAATATATAAAATTAATACCTAAACTTATTTTAAAATAAGGTATATTTCTATTTAAAAAAAACTGTTGAGGTTTATTGGTTTTTTTAACAATCGTGTTCAAGCAGCCAATTGTTGTATAATGTAGATTAGAAAGCAAATGTATATAAAAATCTGCATATCTACTTTTATTATTTATTAAACATGATTCTTTTAATTTATTTTAAGCAATTAAAATACAAATTCATATACTAACCTTAAACTAGCAGCTTTTAGCTCTGGAGAATTTCTATCTAAGGGTATTATTTTAAACAATCCATCATACAGCCTCAAACCAATCACTCGAGCCTGGGGATCAATTACAGCAAGAATACCATTTTCTGATGGTTTTCCAATTCTGTCAGATATATTTCCATGCGCTCTGGTAAATACCACCAATTCACCATTGGAACCTGTGCTCCATTCTAATATCATTGCATTATATCTGGCAGTTAAAATGAATACTAGATCTTTATTTTCATACTGTAAACAATGAAACAAGTTATAGTATGTTTAGGTATTATTCTAAATTTATAAAATTTGTTATCCTACTGGAACTTACTGGAGGCCTGAATAGTTTCATCTTAGCCACTTTGCCATATAAACCAACTTCTTTCATTGGCCTCAGTCCTTCTGGAGTTACAAGGTACATCTCTAAACGAGATACCTTCGCCACCAGCAAATTTAGATCCGTAGGTGATGTGAAATTTCCTAAAATATTAAAGTCTTTGTAGCGAACATTTTACTTTTTCTAATATCCATCCATCCATTTTTTTTTTTTTTTTTTTTCAACCCATAAATGCCATCTTATCGTCTGTCCCATGCCCGCGCTATCCCCTGCCACTATGGATACCCGGCCCATTTCTTAATATTCTCCTAGTTTCTCCTCTCCTCTACAGTTTCTCCCTGCCTCAATTCCACCCTTTAACGCCGGCTCTGCCCGTCCTACCACCACTTAAGTTATGGCTCCAAATAGCTTGCTTGAGTTTTTTTTTTAGTCTAACGCTGATTAGTGTCATCTTCGCCCATCTAAATACTGGCGTATGTGGACGTTCGGTTTGGCCTAGAATCCCGCTGATGTAATGAATGCTGTGACCGCTGTCGGTTTCTGTCCCCCCCCCCTCCTCGCAAAACTCTCGTCAAACAACATAATGATGAGCCATGCTGGGGTCGGATCCTATATTAATCTTTCCTCCCCCCCCTCTTAGTTCTTTCCTTGACCCATCGATACCTTGTAAGCGGCTGTCGGCTCCGGCGCGTGTTCTGTTCGTGTTTCCCCTGTTCTAGCAATCGTTTCGTCTTCTCGCTCATATTTTTTAATTCGATTTTTATTTTCGGCTTGCCCCCTTTCTATAAAAGTATTACATAGGATACTATTTTCAGCATAAAGCAGGGTAGATAGAGGGAACCGTTGCGGAGGGAACCGGGAAAGTGTTACGAGTTAAGACACTATGTTTTCCACTTTAAGCCCAATTTTTGAGTTGTAACTGTTGAGTGGTTGGCAACGATGCGCTTTGCCTTACTACCGGAGCGAGGAAATAAAATAATTCATTCTCTCTTTAATATACATTTTACATATATACATACATGTATTTGTGTATACATATATACATACATGTATTTGTGTATAAAAAATATAAATTTTTCAGATATTATCTATATAAAATTATTAAGCTGATACACTATAGAGAACAAAGTTACCTATAAATTATTTAAAACACACGTTAGAACTTAGTTAATACATAATCACATACTCACTTAACAAAGTAGTAGGCGTTTTCTTATAATACACAAACAGCGTGTACACTACGACGCCTATACAAATAAATCCTATTGCCATTAAATATTTTATAGACGGATCGTGTACTATTGGCAACACTGACAGGAATATCGCTACTAGCAATACAAAGCATGGCACAATCGTTGGTACTCTGTACGGTCTTGGCTTGTCGGCTTGAGTTCTTCTTAATACTAGAAGTGCAACCATGGCAAGCCCATAGAAAAACCATAGGAACCAACTAGCAAAGTCTATTAGTGTTTTGATGTTGCCTACTATGATGAATATTGAGGTTAACATTGCCTGTAATAAAAAAAAATGTCGTAAATATTAGAATATAAAACATATTTTGTCGTGCTGAAGCGAGGATCTAAAAGGGTGTAGCGTTGAGTTTTCTACCTAACATTAAATGTCAAACATTAGTAGTGATTGAGTTCTCTTAATAATGAAATAAAATTCTATATAAATAAATGTAAAGATATAAAAGAAAGGGTTTGAAACTGTGGATTAAAACTAATGGTAGTAATGGTTTGAATTAAAAGATAAATTAGGGTATTTTTTTTTCATTTTCATTGGTAAGGTAATAATTTCTGATCTTAACTTTATATAAGTTAACAAATGTATAATCTATAAAAATACCTGAAAGGCTACAGCCGGGGCTGGAGTTAACTTCTTCATATTGACATAAGAGAAAAGTTCCAACATGTGTCCACCTCGAGCTGCAGTGTAACAAACTCTAAAAGAAAAAAGTCAATTTTATTTCAGAACTAAAAATAGTAGTTTAATAATAATATATTATTTTAAAAGTAAAAATTGCTTTATAAAAGTTGTCCATGAGAACGTTTTACAACAGCTAAAAGCAGCTTCATGTTCTTTCTCGTATACCAGGGCACACAAAGAGATGTTATTGTAAAGACATCCTGTTCTCCGCTTTATGCCCAGTATTTCAAGACATTACGCATTAAAAGGCAGAACTTAACGTCGTTTAACAAAAACTGGAAAGCAAATAATTAAATTCATCAATATCATTACCTGGTAATACCAAACTGTACGCTCATAGCGCATCCAAACGTCGCAATGGCAACACCGAGCGGTATAATAAAGCTCGCTGGACCCAACACCCTGGCGCCAAATGTGACAGCGACCGCGGGCACTGAGACCATCTCAGTGTAGTTCAAGACAGACATGTACGCGACGTTCATGAATACGTATAGGCCGGTTATGAGTGGCACAGCTATTGATATGCTTAGGGGGACGTTCCTGTGGATTGGAAATTCATAATGTTTTAGTTCTTAATTTAATTTGTGACATGGATTATTATATAAATATAAAAATTAAGAATATATTTTTTGGTTTATTTTTTCTATTAATTTATTCAGGCAGGCGGAGAGAACCTAGTACGACTAGTCATCATGCATATTTTTATTACAATACTCATATATAAATCCAAATATTATACAGCAATTCAATTTAAAAAGAATTAAAGAATTGAGCATAGAAGTAAGGAGTAAGCAGCAGCAAATTAAGGTGAAGCCACAGTAGATCAGATCAGACCAAAGTAGATGTGAAACCCAGTGCCATAGACAATTAGAATAGGATTATGAATAAATAAGGAAAGAAATACTTCTTCTTTGTTACTACTACGCACATAGACGATATTTTAAACATTTCATATGTTTAGCTACACATGTCACAAAAAATATTACAGTTTTCAACCCTGGACTGTGCTATTTCACTCTGGAGTCTGTTGAAAACTGCTATTTATATCATGTAGGGGACATGATATAAATAGTACATAACACACATACATAATATTATTACATAATATTATTACTATTACTTATTGTCCTCTTTACAACATAATAAAACAACAAAAAAAACCGGAACTTACACTCCAGGATTAATAATCTCCTCTGTCACAACAGTTACACTGTTCCAGCCGTCATAAGCCCATAGTCCAGAATACAGGGCGAGGGCCACACTGCCCGCTGTAGTGGCGCTACCTTCAAAACCTTTACTTAAATTTTCTGTATTGCCTGTAAAATATAATAAATAATGTAATGTGTTTATATTAATTGATGAGTATGAATACGATTTCAATTAGCTAAAAACAAAAGTTTTTTTTTAGAAAACAGCACATATCCTAAAAGAAAAAAAAAAAAATTACTTGAGATAATATTTTATTTTTATTTATTTCCAAACAGATAGTAAAAGAAATTTGCCAATTCTTGTCATTAAAAAGCATTATATTCCAACAGTTCTATACAAAAGTGGATAGCTTAACACATATGTTAAGCTATCCATCTATAAATTCAATTAGGTATATTCTTTCTGTGCCATAATGATGTCAAAATATACGATAATGTTTAAAAAATATAATTACCTCTAGCTATTTGGTATATACCTCCTCCAATGACAACAAGACAAGTGAACACTTTGCACACTCCGAACACGTTCTGCACCTTCACAAACAGTTTCACACTGGTTATATTGATGTATGTCATGATAACTGAAAAATAATAACATAAAATTGTATTATAATAATGTTTTTTAAATTTTAGGTATATTAATAGTCTTAGTATAACAAATATGTTAAATGTTTAATCTATACATATGAATAAAATTGTGTGTGTCTAAAAGTCTGTTTGTGATTTCAAAATAACTCTGTTTTCGTCTGCATATTGTTACACAATACTAACACAAAATCATTTAATTTTTTTTGTTTGTCTGTCGGTTTCTCGGCGCTAATCTCCCGAACAGCTGAACGGGTTTTTTTGCACTTTCATTAAAAAGTAGAAACAATTGTGGATTAACATATGTACAACTTTCACCCTGAAATTTTTGTAGGGATATACACGAGAAAAATCAGTTAATTACACGCAATTACCAAATAAACTAATTCTATGTAAAATGTTTAGACATAAGGACCTTTAAGTTTAAATTATTAGTATCATTGTAAAGGAAAACTTATATATCATCTAAATTCTTCAACATGATATTGGTGAAGTTAATTGCGCTTATGTGGCTTACTCAAAACGCCATTGCTTAAGAACAGATCAGAGACATCATCAATTTATTTTTTATAGATAATTATGAGGGTAATATTTAAAAAAGAATAAAAGCCACAAAATATAATGTCAAAATTATTTATTTAGTACAAAAATCTTAATTATCTTTAGTATTTACAATCCATAATTTTTAAAACAGTAATAATAATTAAACTAATATGCAATTTTAACTTCCATATTATTATATGGGTTTGCCGTCACAATATTCATGTCTTTCAGCAATTCAATGATCATGTAATTTTCTTGGGTAATTTGAACATAGCCAGACTCTTCATTCAATTTTTCCTGCATAAGTTGCTGTAAAGAATAATGAAGTTGTACTTATAATAATGACTTTAAATATTTTTGCAGCTTATTATTACATTGTTTCATTACTTGTTAATATAGCTTATATTAGTCTTAAGAACTTATGTGTGTGAATAATTGTGGTGCAGACAGTTGCTGATAAGATGGTTTTCGGTTCAATCTCCAATAATTGGTAATATTAATTAATTTTTTGTTGAAAGGCTTAACTGATTTTTGTAACTAGAATTTAAAATACTATTATGTAAAGCAGTTACTTACTCCCAATACATCCATTATATTTTCACAAGAAGTAGGAAATAATGACTGTATAAGTCCATGGAGTTCAGTTTTTAACATATGAAATGTTTGTTTAGCCTTCTGTAAATGTTCCGGTTGTACTTCTTTTTGGATGATTTTTGGCCTTGATAAAGCTTCTTGAGCAGTTTGTGTAAGATTGTTAATCCTTAAAAAATGTATAGTTGCATATTAATTCTTTAAAAAATTTAAGGTAAACTATTTTTTTTGTTTTAAAAAACTAATATTTTACGAACAATTTTTATATTTATTTTAATATTTACCTTTGTATTTCTTTATCCACATCACAAATAGAGCCCCGAGTGAATGCTGCAAGTTCCTCAACTTGCTCCGTCTTATCTTTCATTTCGACAAGAAATTCGGTGATAATTAAATTTTCATCAGTTGGTACTGGTGTATTAGAATTTTGAATTTCGGTCCGTACTCCTTCTACGTAGGAAAGTGCATTTACACCGATGTTACTTGGTGTAATAGCGACGTCCATGGGAGAATTTTCAATAATGTTACAAGTATCAAGGCATCGTAATTGCAGTCGTTTAATTTCTTCTGCTAAACATTCTTCTGTTTCTATATTTATTTTCCTCGACATTGTGCACTTGTTTGTGTTTGTCCGTAAGTATTTTACGCACTACGTAATATATTATAATAACTGTTCACTAAGTTATATTTAACTGTAAACGTTTTATTTTAAACCAAATTCAAATCTTAACGATCAGCAAGAATCGCGCAATAAACTAACTTGGCGTAAGCGGCGGTTAAAAAGTAACGTCAAATCGTTTGACGTTTATATGTCAGTGTAAACTAGGGCTGTGCCCCCCGAAATAAACGGTTTTACGATAAACTAGTTAGTAGTTTGATACTTACAAAGAGCAGCTAATGATCCAAGTTTGATTGCTGTTCGTTTATAGTCAGGGTCCAAGTCTGTTGTAAAAGGTTGTATAGCGTATTCAGCGAAAGTCATAACAATTATGGCAACTTCAGCTGGTCTTAAAATTACCACATATATCCAAGCACATATAAATGACGGCAAGGGTCCCCAAAATTTGTGACATTTTCCAAATGCTGCCTGAAAATAAGAATATTCAGCTCCAGACTTCCCTAGGACTGTTCCTAATTCGGCAAATGATAGCGCTCCTGAAATATACAAACAACATTTTATATTTATCTGTAAATTTTTATTTATATGCTTATTTATATCTTACTGATAATAGGTATCTTACCTACACCCACCTAATAAGGATATTATTCCAGATACAGCCCAAACGATTAGGCATAACGCAACAGAACCCGAATGCTCTAACGCGGATGCTGGCGATACAAATATTCCTGATCCGATCATTACTCCTAAAATTAAATTAACCGCAGAAAATAATCCTAGTTCTCGCCTTAATTGCACATCATTGCCAGATGTCTTATCTAATGCTTCCAGCTCCTTACTTGCCATTTTTGTTACTATAAAAAAATTACACAATATAGTATAGATTAATTATAAAATATTTTCTATATTTCTCTTTCAGGGTGGGTGGAGAGATTTGATTTTTTTCACGTTTCACCTTAAAATTGCATTGCATGATAAATCACCATAGATGAATAACTATAGTTTAAATATATAATTCCTCCGAAAAGGATTCGAACCAACAATCATCAAGTTTACATTCTAACTACGATTTTATCATTTTCCACATACATATATCTTTCGTTTGCATGAATTCATTAATAATTGTATTAATAAACTTTATTTTATTATTTCTATTGAAGTATTGCAGTACCGTATTCGAGTCAAGAGTCATAAAATTCCATCATGCACTACAAAGGACGTAATACAATCGTATTTATGGTGAATGAACTTGAAATTATTGTCAGCGTTATCAGGACTACTCACGTTACGCGTGCGATTTTCTATATCAGTTTATTATGAGCTATATTACTTTAACAGAAGGTGTATTTTTAAATAATTTTATTTTAAGATAATAAGTACGTGAGAATTAACCCTTGCATGTCAATGAGGTCAAAAATATTACCGACATTCGAATCATACAGGAAAGGCGGCACTTAGTAGCAATCAAGAAAATTCGGCGGACTCTATTGAGGATCTCGATAGAGTTCGCCGAAACTGAGAAATATTGAATAATGAATTGGATCAAAATTAAGAATGCCCACGTTTGGTACATCTCTAAATAGGCGGTGAATTGATAACCATGTGAAAAGGAAGTTTAATAATAATGATATAGTTATAACGAAATTTATATACATTTATAAGCGCACTTTTTTACTATGTTAATGATTTCCCGTATTTCGGAACTAAGTTCCGGTCGTCAACGCAATGAAGAGACCATTTAAATTTGATTGAGAGACCATTTAATTGTCTATACCTTTTTCTGCTATGTACAGGATATAGTACGCTGCATAAAAAAAATCCTCCTGCGTTTTATGGTAGAGTAAAATTATGAGAAGCTCATGTTCCTCTGTTCACCACTTTCTGCCCACATTGCGTAGTTACTGGCTGAACCCAGAGCCCACAAAATACCTTTAAAAGGGGTAGAGTATATAGAATATTGTAAATTGATCATTAATACGAATTTGAAATATTCGAGTTAGTCAAACAAATTCCACATGTGGTCTAGTGACGTACAAATAACCGATTAAATTATAACGTTTAGTGATTTTTCAATTGTTTTATCGCATCGATATAGATAAGTTCATATTTAATTTAATAATATTAATTTTAGGAGCACGTTTCGATAGGTGGAGTGGTGATTACGGTACTTATAATTATGTATAATTTTTTTTTATGTATGGAACGTTATCTCTATTAGTGAATAATCTAGAAATTACGTAATATTCCATGTTGATTGGAGGACTTACGTTTAATCTTATATCTTAGTCTAAACTTTAGACTTGAAATAATTTCATTAATTTATTTTCATAAATACAGGTTTTCAATAATTAACTGATGATTTAATTTTACATACTCATAGGTATAATAATAATTACAAAAATTTAATAATTAGACTTGTGTACCAACATGTCACTACAAAAACAAATTAGAAATGTAGTTCATAAACTCTTGAGAGTCACCGTACCGTGCTACCTCTATATTTATTCTACGTTTAGCACTTATTATTCATTGATAAATACAAAAATATTTTGAAATATTCTAAGTACATATGTTTATTTATATAAGAGATTTTGTAATACTATTAACTAAATGTAAATAATTTTTATAATACGAGTATATATTGAACTATAACTATATATTGAAATTCGATTCGTGATTTATAAAAACTTTTCTAGTTTTGGATTATGGGTAATTTCAATGTGGGTTACATTACCACAGAAGCCGGAGGTAACACAATTAGTAAATATATATATATATATATATATATATATATATATATATATATATATATATATATATATATATATATATATATATATATATATATATATATATATATATATATATATAATTATATTGTATAGGTATTTATGCATTTATATGATTTCAGCTATAAAACTATTTTTATTTGTTAATAATAAATTAATAAATCATAGTACAGTTCAAAAAAAATCGTAGTACAGTTGATTGAGGTACGACACGTATTGTTTGTTCGGTGTAATAGAGTAAGGTGTAACGAATTCTACCTTCCAAAACGCAATTACTCGAGAAGTTAACTAAAAAGATAAAATTAAGTATATCTGTCTACTTGGGTGATTTGAGTTCAACTGGCACGCTCGATGTGTCATAAATATCACGAAAATGCAGGCTAGCACATGCTTATCGTCTATCGTTAAACATGAATTTGCATAATATACACGTGTAAATAAATATAATAAACAAAATTGCTAATGACTTTATGACATAAACAAACAATAATAAATACTATATTCGGTAGTAGTTTCGTATCATTATTTTAATATATGTAATTATATCGCTGTTATCGTCTGAATTTATATATTGCCTTTCCTCGTGAAGATTTATACAATTTTCCAAGCGACAAAAATCTCATGCATCAAATTTCATTATTAAAAATATTACATATAAAATATATATCAATAAATTGAAACCTTAACTTTATTTTAATATTTTTGTTTAGTCTATAAACAATTGCTATTGATGGAGAGGTGGTTCAGATAAGAACTGCCACTGAATATGCATTACCTCGAATTCGGGCGGAAAGCGGAGGACGGAGTGTCTTGACACTAACTAAACACTAACTAAACAAACGTATTATATTATTAAAAAAATCTTAAGTCACGAAGAGTGATAACAGCAAGTGACATCATGAGCTCTCTCTCTCTATATATATATATATATATATATATATATATATATATATATATATATATATATATATATATATATATATATGTATATATATATATATATATATATATATATATATATATATATATATATATATATATATATATATATATATATATATATATATATATATATATATATATATATATATATATATATATATATATATATATATATATATGTATATATATATATATATATATCTTCTTCTTCTTCTTCTTCTTGGCATTAGTCCCGGCTTTTGCCAGGGTCTGCCTTCCGACTGAGCCTACTCCACTTTGCACGGTCTTTAACATCCTCAGTGGATAATTTATTGGCTCTCATGTCTTGTGTCACGACATCCAGCCATCGCTTCCTTGGGCGTCCGGGTGGTCTAACTCCAGGGACAGACATGTCAAGGCACTTCCTTCCGACATAGTTCTCAGATCGGCGCATAACATGGCCATACCATCTCAGGCGACGCTCTTGGAGCTTATCCACTACGTCACGGACCCCAAGACTACCTCGAATGAATGTGTTGCGTATGCGGTCGGACCGCGTCACGCCACACATCCATCTCAGCATCTTCATCTCCGTGACGTGAAGCTCCTGAGTGTGCCGAGATAATGTTGGCCAACATTCGCTGCCGTATATAAGAACAGGTCGGATAATGCTCTTGTATATCAGTCCCTTGAGCTTGGGCGGTATTCTGCTATCGCAGACCACACCAGTGACCTCCCGCCATTTGGCCCAGGCAGCGTTTATACGGGCATGGATGTCGTGGTCGATGCCTCCAGACTCATGCATAACGGCTCCAAGGTACCTGAACTTCTCCGACTTAACGGCTGGCTCAGGCCCGATATGGATGGTGCTCGAGTCCGGGCTCCCATAAGCCATGTACTCGGTCTTCGACACATTCAGTTTGAGACCACCGTTTTCAAGCGCACCCTTCCAGGCGTTCACTTTACGCTCCAGCATCAGTCGGTTCTCATCGATGAGTACTATGTCATCGGCATACATCATCAGCCACGGAGGCTGGCATTGGATGTCAGCCGAGACAGTATCCAGCACTACATTGAATAAGAACGGACTAAGAGCTGAGCCCTGGTGAACCCCTACTGTAATCGGGAAGGGCTTGGTGTCGCCAACAGCGGTCCTAACCACTGAAGCGGAGTCGTTGTACATATCTCTGATAACCCCAATATAGGCTTTAGGGATCCCCTTGGATCGCAATGCCCACCAGATACACTGACGTGGCACACAGTCAAAGGCCTTCTGCAGGTCCAAAAAGGCCACATGCAGAGCTCTCCTTTTTTCCCTGTAAGCCTCCATCAAAGTTCTGAGGGCAAAAATGGCATCCATAGTGCCTGATCCTGGTTGAAACCCATACTGAGACTCAGAGACAGTACATTCTTGGCGGAGCCTGAGGCCGATCATGCGCTCGAAGAGCTTCATGGTGTGGCTCATAATCTTAATGCCCCTATAACTACCGCAATCTTGAACACTGCCCCTTCCTTTGTAAATAGGGATAATAAAGCTCTGCCGCCACTGATGTGGCATCTTTCCAGTATTCAAGATACGGTTAAACAGGTCAGTAAGTATAAGCACACCAAGAGAGCCCGATTTCCACGCCTCGATTGGGATGTCGTCAGGTCCTACCGCTTTTCCGTTCTTCATGCGTCGAAGACAATTACGAGTTTCGTCACGGGTTATTGGAGCAACAAGTCCGAGGTTAGGAGATAATTCAGGAGGAAGACTACAAGACTGCTGAGTGTTCAGCAGCTCCTTAAAGTAGCTTCTCCATCTCTCCTTCACAGAGGCATGACTACAAAGCAACGTGCCCCGAGAATCTCTGACGCAAAGACATTTTGTAATATCCTGCGTCGCTTTATCTCGAGCACGAGCCAGTTTGTATATGAGCTTCTGCCCCTCCACAGTTTCAAGTTTATCGTACAATGGCGACAAACTTTCTCTGCGGGCTCTGGCTACAGCTCTTTTGCTGGCCCGTTTCGCTGCAATGTACTCCAGTCTGTCTTCAGGAGAGTTGGAATGCTGCCACTCTTTAAACGCAGCCTTCTTTTCCTGAATCACCCCCTGCACCTGGTCATTCCACCACCATGTCTCCCTGTCGATGACACGCCCACCCTTAGTAACACCAAGAACTCGCTTGCCCGCCGCAATGATTGCCGAATGAGCTCGATCCCATGCAGTCTGAGCGGTCTCCGTGTTAGTCAGTAGATTCTGACTCTCCACCTCCGCCAAGAAGTCGGTCTGCATCGGCCCATTCAACAACCACCACTTAAGTCTAGGCTTGCGTTTCTCGGCTACTTTCTTTTTCGGGGTAACATTATAGTCCATGACAAGGAGGCGATGTTGGGCCGTCAGCCTTTCGCCGGGAATGACCTTACAGTTGGTCACCCTGCCTGTATGACACCGTCTAGTCAGCAAATAATCAATTTGAGTTGAGTGGGACCCGTTCTTATACGTTATAAGGTGCTGAGGTTTCTTCTGGAAGAAAGTGTTCACGATGGCCAGATCAGACGCAATGCAGGTTCTTAGAATATTTTCTCCCTCTGCATTGCGAAGACCATATCCAAAACCCCCGTGAACACGTTCATACACCTCAGCGACCCTACCCACGTGACCGTTCAAGTCCCCCCAACTAAGATTGCTTCGGTAGACGGTATAGCGAGTAGGACCTCTTCACACTGTTCCCAGAAAGTCTCCTTTTCAGCCGCGCTACAACCCGCCTGGGGAGCATAAGCACTGATTAAGTTTGTGATTACGCCCTCGATCAGTACCTTTACCCGCATCAAGCGGTCGCAGCGACGGTCAACTTCAAGAAGCCCATTCTGAAGCTCTTCAGAAAGCGCTACCGCTACACCGTTTTTGCCCGTAGGTGACCCAGTGTATATAAGGCGGTAACCCTGCCCGATGTTACGAGACTTATTGCCCTTCCAGCGAGTTTCCTGAATGAAAGCACACTGGACCCGACGTCTCATGAGTACATCTGCGAGTTCTCTGCATCGTCCGGTTAGAGAGCCAATATTATATATATATATATATATATATATATATATATATATATATATATATATATATATATATATATATATATATATATATATATATATATATATATTATTGAGTATATTATTATTATTATTTTTGTTATTATATTATTATTTAGTATATTATTATTTATTCCATACGACGCGATACAGAGTAGAACCATGCATTAATTATAATTAATAAACATACAGTACAATTGTACGTGACTCATTGGGTTCATGTTGTAACAATAATTGTGATAACGCTAGCATCCACTTATGTAACTTTTGGCTTAAGCTTTGTTTACATCTTATGGTCGGTCCATATATCATTTACCTACTGTTTCTTAGAAAACTATATTTTTTATCCATAACCTAGTGATGTTACTTTGTTTGCTTCGATTAAATATTTAAACCTAAAGCAGATGTTCATGCTAGTCCGAAGTTAATTGTGAATAAATGTGATATATATATATATATATATATATATATATATATATATATATATATATATATATATATATATATATATATATATATATATATATATATATATATATATATATATATATATATTTCATGAATATATAATTTTTTAATGCGTAAATAAAATAAAAAGGCAGGGTGTAAGTATATAACACAATTCTTCATTTATGTGTATACAATGTTGTAATTTATAGTTACTTAACAATTCAGTATAATGTATAATTATTTAATATTTTTCTTCGTCGTCGCAAATTTTTTTTTTTTAATTTAAGACAGTAACTATAACATAACCACGGACAAATATCTTATCTACAATATGCTACTGCCATTTTTGCATTAATGTATAATTACTGATTATTACAGTAAATAGATATCGATAACACAATCGAATCGTATGTAGGTGACATATTATTAGTAAGGTTTCACTTAGGTTTTGTTGATTTACGTTACGATTTACGCTACGTTAAAAAAGATAAAATAGGCAGACAGTGTACGTGTTGGTAGTGGGTATTATTCCCACCATGAAGGTTTTAATATAATAATACATAAGTCCACCTTTTGTAATTATGTAATTATGATTGTACTTAACATATATTTTTTGGATTGCAATAAAGAATACTATAAACTAATAATTCCACAATTTATTTCTCCTATATACCCGATATTTTTTTAATTAGACGGAATTTGAATGTTTTAAAGTCTCACAACACAACAGATATTTTTTTAAATAATGGTATAAGTGTAACAATAATCGTTTTTTCGACATCCTAACGCAAGTAAATAAATTTGAAATTGAAAATATTTGATGTTCTAAAAATAGTTCTAAAAATATATATTTTTTTAAATATTTATTTATTTCGTTAGTCGTTTCGTTTTTAGGCAATACTAGTTGAATATTATATCTCATTATCAATTGAGCGTTATATCTTTATATATATGAGTACGAGTGTATTCGTACTAAAATTTTAATCTCTTTAATAAATAATGAACTAATATTTGAATTAGCAACAAAATTATCATTTTACAAACACTATATTTAATTTTTTAGCTTTTTTATCTTGAGTGGAAACAGATAAACGTTTTCACTTTGGATGCCTTTTTATATTTGCTTTGTAAAAATAATTTTAAAACGATTTTGTCTTGAGTATTAACTGCGAAATATTTATTTTTTAAATTATGTTATGGAAAAAATATTAGGTGCCAAATTAATTTGTAAGGTGAATTATAACTATAATATAAAAAATTTAATGAAGACGAGATGAGATAATGATATACAATAAGTTACATTTATTTAAATGAGAAACTTATGATTATATTAATTCTTGTAACAAAACAATTTCTCAATTTTTCCAGACAAACTAGGAGAAGGTGCCGCAATGACATTTTCGTCGGCGGAGGTTTATTAAATGTATAGAATCCACTTTTATCTACATTTTTCTTTTTTATAAAGCTATAGAATGTAAATACTAATCTTACTTATTTTCATTTCACCATGCCACCAGGTAAAGCTGTGGGTAGGTAGGTAGGTAGGTAAGGTATAAGCTGGCTACACGTGTGAAGATAAAAAAGTAATGAAGTTGTATGGTCGCTGCGTTTTCAAGAGTAGGTAGTATTTATAGTTCACATTGACCGGTGATAATGTGGTATGAATTCATTTTAGCTGGCAGCTAAATGAGGAAGCACGTTTCTTTTTAATTTTCTTTCACGTCATGAGCAGGTACGCAATAAGCAATGCGTGAATATAAGTAGAGCAATATTTTTTTGTTAAATGACATATTATATTTTATTACATTATATTAGAATACATATATTATTATGACTATATTTTCATTTGCTGTAAAGTCCAATAATTTAGCACCGGTTTACTAAAATGAATGCCTCAGACCTGAGAATAAACTCAGTGCAACCTCAGTGTAACCTTAGCGCAAGACACTCCGTAGCACTTTCTTTTTATTTATATGTGAATCTCAGTGTAATGTGTAAATACACATTTACATCATCATAAACCTTATTAAAATAAAGTATCATCAATCTTTAGAAAAATATCTCCAAACTTACAATTATACATTAAATCTTCCTGTTACTTGCGCATAAAAAAAATAAGCACAGCTACAAGACATTATATTTTATGTAAATAAGTTGTTACACACAGTTATCATTTAAATAAATATTTTATTTTACTATTAATTACTATTTTGTGAAGCTCCTGCATTAGTTTTATTGCGTTTCATATCAGACAGTTTAACAAGCAAATAATACATTGTTGTTGATAAAATGAACAAATAGCATATAATTATGTAATAAGAAAAAGTTATGAATACCGTAATTGTAAGTTTTATTTAAAAGAAATTCGTACAAGAGTTCGATTTTTTGGGATACAGTTTACTTTTAATAATATTTGGCTTTCCAGTCTCATATAAAATATATATTTATTAAGTATCTTCTTCTTCTTCTTGGCATTAGTCCCGGCTTTTGCCAGGGTCTGCCTTCCGACTGAGCCTACTCCACTTTGCACGGTCTTTAACATCCTCAGTGGACAATTTATTGGCTCTCATGTCTTGTGTCACGACATCCAGCCATCGCTTCCTTGGGCGTCCGGGTGGTCTAACTCCAGGGACAGACATGTCAAGGCACTTCCTTCCGACATAGTTCTCAGATCGGCTCATAACATGGCCATACCATCTCAGGCGACGCTCTTGGAGCTTATCCACTACGTCACGGACCCCAAGACTACCTCGAATGAATGTGTTGCGTATGCGGTCGGACCGCGTCACGCCACACATCCATCTCAGCATCTTCATCTCCGTGACGTGAAGCTCCTGAGTGTGCCGAGATAATGTTGGCCAACATTCGCTGCCGTATATAAGAACAGGTCGGATAATGCTCTTGTATATCAGTCCCTTGAGCTTGGGCGGTATTCTGCTATCACAGACCACACCAGTGACCTCCCGCCATTTGGCCCAGGCAGCGTTTATACGGGCATGGATGTCGTGGTCGATGCCTCCAGACTCATGTATAACGGCTCCAAGGTACCTGAACTTCTCCGACTTAACGGCTGGCTCAGGCTCGATATGGATAGTGCTCGAGTGCTTAGATATATCTTGCAATTTTTGTATTTTTTATGACATGGATAGAGAAATCCTGGATAGTTCAGGCATAACTTATTTATATTCTCAATGCCATTTGTGGGTTATTTTTATGATTATTGGGGTTCCGTACATAAAAATGGAAATATATATCGAGTTATGAAATTTCTCAGTAAATTATAAATTATAGTACAAATCGATAGAAAAGGAAAACGTCCGAAAATTGGAAATTTTCATATACCTGAAAATTTCCAATTTTCGGACGTTTTCCTTTATTTGTACTATAATTTATAATTTACATAGAAAATAATCACTATAAACTTATATCTGTAGTCCATTTTATACACAATGAACGCATACGACAGTATATTTAAGTTTGTCTCTTATAAATTATTATGTTTGTAAGTTCAATTGACGTAAAATATCAAATTGATACTGATGTCGGAACCGTCGCTGCGCGAGTATGACTTTGACCGATATTCTTTTTATTTACAAGCTTATTTGTCTTGAGCGCTTGGACAATATCCAAAACACACGCTTTCTAATTTCGGTAATTTGTAACACATTTTAATAATGTTTAAAATTGTTTATTAATGTTAAACACTTTATACGAAATTCCATTATTTCTATCATATTTTAGCTTTATACTTTACCCGCACATAGTGGGGTAGCCAGAGAGATCCTAATGCCAAGACTAAGTACACCCCGTTTTCCGCTTTCCGTCAGAATTTCATATATTGTGTTGTGTGGAATTCAACGCCGCACATTGTTTGTCTCACGCTTCCCATACGGGGAAATGATACTTGTATGTAATGATTCGATTTCCAATCCGGGGGTTGATACCGGAGTGGGTATCGAACTACACCACAGCCATCGTGTTTACAGTTGGAGGCTTCATATTAAATTTTAAGTGTAAGTAAAAAAAGTCATTTAAAATTTTAATTATCTCAAAATATCATGTTTCGTTACTAATATGACTAATAATAATTACATATAGATGACTATTTGGTTCTACTAAAATAATGAAAACGTATTAAGTAGAGTGGTTTAGTTAATTGAATGGCTCAATTAAGTAATTGTTTGTAAATTATATAATTGATGAGTGCCAATGTTCCTACATATAGTGTTTCTTCAAAAAATTATTACTTAAATCGTGGCGAAGTGTATGACTGTACGTACGATAGTTGCAGGTTCAATCCCCACTCAAAAGAATAAAATAAAGGTAGGTATTGAGTTATATACGCAAGACAAAGCACGGCGTTACTTAACACGCGAATTCTCGCTGCTGCTACTTAGCAGTAGCGAGAATTATGCGTTAATATAATCCATTTATCTTATATACAACATTATGACAAACAGGAATAAATAACGAAAATAAAATGCACAAGAGGCGAGTCGTTGCCGCTAAAGCGAAAAAAGGCGAAAAATCTGAATGTTTAGAACTCTGACCATACATGGGAACATATGGCATTTATATTGTTATGACCTAGATTAAGTATCCAAGTATTTACGAATACAATAAGTATGTGTAGTGTAAAGTGTTTGACAGATAAGAGCGACTGTGCTCTCGACACTTAAACGAAAATACATATTCTAGATTGTAGTAAATATTACTTAATTAACATATTTACAAATATTAGAAACTTAATTTTAATCCATATAATATTAGATTTTACTCGCTCAGCAGATAGATGTATAAATTTGTTTTTTTTTACTGCATGTATATACATATGTATATATATATATATATATATATATATATATATATATATATATATATATATATATATATGTATATATATATATATATATATATATATATATATATATATCCATCCGCATCCGCACAATCCATCCGCACAATTTTCGTAAAAAACGGTCCAAAGCTTTTACTTCACGTATTAATATACCTTACTTATCAAGAGCTTATATATTTGTTTGAATTTTGTCATACAAGAACAACATTCTATCAAATATAATTTAACTTGACGGAGAGTTGGCGTCCTCGGTTACTACGGCTATGTAGGTATTGCACCGCTTACTTTTCAAGTTTCATTTTACGATATACATAAATATATACTAGTTTAACAATCAAGTTCAAATTGATTGCTAAATTCAAAGAGCTTGTACAATTTTTATCCTATTTCTGTACCTATATATTTCTGGAAACAATTGTGATATTGTTTCTTGAACTGGATTTTAAAAAACCTTACGAATATAAAAAAAACCGTATTAACAAAAGTGTAAGCAAAATCTATTACATAAATATTATAAAACTAGTACTTTATTTACACCATACATTGTTTTCAATAGGAATATTTATTAATACTAGAGGTTGACGCGTAAAAGACGAGTTGCCATAGCAACGTGTATGTTTATACAAAAGTTATGTTATTAAACATATGGTAGTGTGTGCATTATTATTGAAAAATATTAGCGTCCTGCACTTCTCCTACATATAAACCATTAGTGTGCCAAATTTCATACTCCTCTGTCTGCGCAATTTTTTTAAAAAGGGATTGAAAGTTTTTGCTTCATAGATAATGCAAATGAGTTTCACTGTGAGAAACAAAATTAAGCATGAATTTATGTCGGTATTGTTGCGAGAATAATGTTCATTACAGATTCCATTGATTGTGTAAAAGTCCATGTACATACATTTATTTCTTTTTTTAGTTCTATGTTGTAGGATGAATATTTCTAAAAAAAAACTCTAGCTTAAATCAGTTGACAAACGTTTGCGGTTTTTCAATTTTTTTCAAAGGGCAACCTTCATAAGTTAAAAAAAATCAAGACAAGCATAAAACATAATAAACAACTTAGTACTAAAAAATGCGTTTTTTTTAGTAAAAGGAGTACCTGTAGGTAGATATGACTGACTTTATAAATACGTAAAAAGTCATATAATTCATGTACTTAGAAATATACATAGAAACCACATTAAAATGTCTGTGATTTAAAAATAATTATATTTTTTCAAGTGTGTATAGTTATTTATGCGTTACTAAGACACAAAAAGAATATTGTTTTGAATTTTTGTCTGTCTGTCTTTCTGTTAGTCGGGGCTTATCTCCGGAACAGCTGAACCAATTTTAATGGAACTTTCGCCGAACAGGAGTTTGTTGTGGGACAGGAGTTTGTCTACTTTTTATTCCGAAATTCCACGGGATCGTGCGTAATACGGGAACCATCACGATTACCGTGCGGTACCTGCAGTACCATCCGCTCAGATAAAATGTTGCTTATAAATTGACTATTTTCATTTATATGCGAACATTTTTCATACACAAAGTGATTCGAGAGAAAAAACAAAAAGCATACGAACATACGAACACCAGTAACGAAGAGGATAACCTTTGTAAAGGTAAGCCGGTGTTTGTAACTTTTGTAAATTTAAGAAAAATAAATTTAGTCAAGTTAATAAATAGGTTGAGGTTAATTTACGAAGTTTCTTTGGTTTCTATTGCATGAAATAGAATTGATTTATAGTGGAATTATTACAATTAAAATTAATTATTATAAATATATTTATTAAGATTTACAAAAGGTAATCATGTATAATACAATAGAGTAGGGAAATCCGGGAACATCGATCAAGCGGGCGAATAAGCGATTAAACATATAAACATATAAATATAAACAGATATTTAATACAGATAGATAAATCTAAAATATAAGACTTTCATATTCACGTATTAAGTATTTAACAGACTTATAAAAAAATAGGTATAGTATTTTACTTGTTTAAGTGAACAATGACTAACGTGTCGACTTATCAGTTTCCGAACCAGTTGACTTCATCCCAGATGACTTCATTCATTGTTGTAATAAAAAATAGCTTTATGTATTTATTAATTACGTTTTTCAGCTGTAGCTACCTACAGCTATAGATAGCTATAGCTGTAAATAAGATAGATTTAGACAAAATTGTAGTAAATTTAGACACAGGTCTCTTGGTCTTTTTCTTTTCTTTTGTAATCATATGTATATATATATATATATATATATATATATATATATATATATATATATATATATATATATATATATATATATATATATATATATATATATATATATATATATATATATATATATATATATATTAGAACTAGCATAGCTATTAGCATATATATAAACATATTTCCTATGAGGCCGTCGTGGCGTAGCGGCTGCCTTTGACTGTAACTGTGACGATTGTTCGATTTGTGGGTTCCATTTTCATACAGGTCATTGAATTAATTGCATTTCCTCGCTCAGGTAACAAGAGAAAGAGCGGCATTATGTTTAGCGGAACTTAATACGCTACGCGATATCTCGAAAATTGGGCGGAAAGTGGGGAACAGAGTGTTGTAACACTAGATACCCAGTGCTTATATGTGAGCTAGCCAGCTAGCTAGCTATTTAAATTTGAAACGTATGACTGTTAGATGTTAAAAACGTGTCCGCTCCATCACGACAATGCAATAATCATGTACTAATAATTCAATCATTTGAAATTTTGATTCATTTTATCAATGATTTATTACCACTTCTCATTATCAGTCTGTCAAGGTCTGTTCATTTGAACAAGGACTTGTTAAAATAATATCAAAATTAAATATTTAAATGCATTATTAAATATACATATCTTTCAATTAAATACTTTTTAAGATTTTTGTACATTTAAAAATATATGTCCAAAATAATGTTTGCGATCGGACGCGAAGTGCGGTTGCACTTGTGACAGAGTCTGAAGGACGGCTGTTAAAACAACGATATAGACAATTTTCTTTTTTTTTTTATTCAACATAAAACAATTTTAAAAAGGTATAAAGTCATTGTAACATTATTAAAAAGTGTAAAATATATAATTTCACTTTTATAATGATTTGTAAATAAATTTTAAAGGTGTATTTTTATGTTTAAATAAATGACATATATTTAAGTATCAACAATCATTATCCTTTATGAAAAATATGTAATAAATATGATAGAGGTACAAAAACCTAATACGTCTCCAATTCATGCGCAAAGTAGAGTATGGAGTATCTTCACGCTAAGTTCTTTTGCTTATCTAGAATAAATGGTAAAGTAACTTTGCAGGTATGAAAATTTGCAGTTCAAACAATAGATGACAATAGAAGGCCATAACGTTATCCGCGTTCTACTATATTCAATACGGCAGTAGCGAAATTAAAATTAAATAGACACTATTTTGTATGTTTAAAGTAAAAAATTAGTCACAACTAAAAACTTTGTAGTTTACTGAACAATAAAAACTTTTGTATTT
Organism: Dione juno; assembly: GCA_037127375.1. NCBI lineage: Eukaryota > Metazoa > Arthropoda > Insecta > Lepidoptera > Nymphalidae > Dione > Dione juno. The sequence goes on from JAXRJS010000067.1 coordinate 1,488,413, forward strand.
AGTAACTTGTATTTAGTAACTTGTATTTAGTAACTTGTATTTAGTAACTTGTATTTAGTAACTTGTATTTAGTAACTTGTATTTAGTAAACTAAAAGTAAGCAATAAGTATATACTTATTGCTTACTTTTAGTTTACTAAATACAAGTTACTAACTACAAAAGTTTTTATTGTTCAGTAAACTATAAGGTGTTTAGTCGTGACTAATTTTTTACTTTAAACATACAAATTAATGTAAGTAATGTAATGTAAAGTATATACTTATTGCTTACTTTTAGTTATTTTGTAAATTATAACTACAAAAGTTTTTATTGTTCAGTAAACTACAAAGTTTTTAGTTGTGAGTAATTTTTTACTTTAAACATACAAAATAATGTCTATTTAATTTCAATTTCGATATATATTTATTATTATTTAGTATTTTATCTAGAGATATATATCTCTAGATAAAACTTTTATAGATTTCTAAATATTTTAAAGTGAAAAAAAAGTCGCCCACACCACACCCATTTGTTATAGATAAAACAATACAATATCACAATCGCCTCTTATACTACATACAAAAATACAAAAATAAATATACATCAAATAAGACCAAATCCTTTTATAAATTTCGTTAGTACGCGTCGATGAATTTCTGTATGTGCTTGCTTGAAATACTTTTTTCTTTTGTTATTAAATACTTACATATTTCATATTTAATTTCCGAGTACAGTGACGCAAATAAACCTGACTGACACTGCATATAGCACAGCGTGCGATTTTAATGGAATATCCATACATACATACATACATGAGTACATTTATGATATGAATATTACTTTTGTTTGATTTTATTTTATTTTGTATTTTATATTTTAAATTGGAATCGTCGTATGTAATTATATAATTTATACAATTATACAAGCCAATCGGTTCCCATTATTCTGTAAATTTTAGCCGAATGTAAGTTCCCATTATTCTGTAAATTTAAGCCGAATGTAAAGCCGCCTTTTGGCTATAATATCGAAAAAAAATATTGACGTTGGTACATTCTAGTGGAAATTGTACCACGAACTCGCTCGAGCTAGTTATTTCTACTTATATTTAGTATGGACGACGTTAAAATGTTATAAGTTATCTTATCAGATGGCACTTATTTGATTTGATTATAGTATTTCATTTGTAACTTTTTTATATAAATCAACGAATTCTGTTTGAGTTTGTGATATGAATATCTCAAGGATTATGTAAAAACAGCCAAAAAAATATTTAAGTAAGTACTACATAGGAGTAACATGTACATTATATATATATATATATATATATATATATATATATATATATATATATATATATATATATATATATATATATATATATATATATATAAATAACCTTAGAGGATTGAACCTATAACCATCAGATAGTGCTACAATACAAGTGCACTATGGTATTCATCTTTTTATGACATAATACATACAATTGTGTATACAATACATATATAGATTAAAAAAATCACATCGTATAATAAAATAGTTGTGAAAAAAGCAATGAAAATTCCACGTCCTAAGATAATTCGCTCAATAGGTCAACGTCTCCCAGAGACTTGAGACTGTAAATAATGTCTTTAAATACACCAGTTAGCTTTTGTTGGCTTCCTCAATAACATGGTGATATTATTAGAGTAGAGAACTTATCGTATATTATTCTTTTTCTTCACATTTATAAATATAAATGGTTAATTTTTAAATTATGGCATACACGTGTTGTGATAATTGGTATCCAGCCATGTCTACGCGACAAGAGAAGATATGTGATAGATTTTTTTAATGATACGTTTAACTCTCAAAATAGACGGTATACAAGATTGTTTCTTGATCAAATAACTACTACACATAACATATGTGTCTAACATATCGTTTGCATACTACAATTTACATCGATATACAAAACCTTTTTGTAAAAAATGTACTTTTTTATTCAATTTTACGCTTTCTTTCGTAGTACTCGCTTTCCGCTCGAATTGTAAATGCCCGAAGTGTTCAATGGGGAAATGAGCTCACAACCATGCGTTTACAACAGGACACTGTCCCACTGCGCTACGATGGTCTTACAATAAATGTTTATCACACAAATATATGTCTTGATTCAATATAAGTCCGTAACTTTTAGGTCACTAAACTACTTAGTAAAACTAAGAATCTATAGTTCTATTTATTTTATTATTTATTTATATTTATTTATTATTCTATTGGATGGCTTGATGGCTATATTCCACGATAATTGTAGTACGCTATACATATACATACATACATACATACATACATACATACATACACACATACATACATACATTCATACATATCTTCACGCTTTATCCTAGCGGGGAGTTTAAAGTACTAAATTAAAAGACTACACAGGCCATTTACGTAAAAATGTCCTTGACTTAATAAATGTCTTTTGCAACCTATTACGTATTAGCTTATGGTTTATGTTTACATTTCTAGCGACATAGTGGACCTATGCATGTTCGTTGAACGTGTACCTATAGATACTATGTATGTAAACTTGAGTCTATAGAGTCTCATATTTTTATACAATCTGGTGAAAAATATTGTGTATAGGTGTATAATTTCAATTACAAAACAGTAACACGTACAGTATATATTTTATGAGATAATACAAAACCTTTTAAAATGTTCATATTAATAGAATATAATACATTAAGGGCTTTATAAGAAGGTGTGGGAAATTTTGTTGTGATATGGAATTCAAATCTGTGAAAATGTCTGTCTTTCTAGTAAGTCAAAGCGTGACGTTGAGCTTAAAGTGGGGAACGTAGAGTTTTGACACTACGTTCCTACTACGAAACTACCAGAAGAGTACGTTGTGGCGCAATGGGCAAGTGTCTGATTCTACATACGATAGTCGTGGGTACTGTTTTTATTGATTTTCTCACTTTCACAGTGAGAAGTTTACGAAAATTAGGTAAAAGCCGACTGCCCACACACAAGTCAACATTTATATTTCTCTCGCTCATATAAACATATAATAAGGTTACCACGTGAATATTTAAATTAAAAGAAATATTTAATTAAACATGTAAATCGTATACACACAGTGGATTAGTCAAGCCTCCACACAACCTGCATTGTATGGAGTATTGTTTTAAAGCATTTTTTTTTATTATTAATTCATATTTAATATTTATATATCAGACGTTATCTGTAGAAAACTATGTGCTATGTTTTAGTTTAAAAAGGGTGAGATTAACATCGACATTTTTTATCTCAATCAAAGTTCAAAAATTAGACTGAGGCGTAAAGCGGGGACCGGAGTGTCTTAATAGTTAACACTAGGTTCCCTCTAGCATGGTGCTATAAGCGGGATTTTTATGGTGAAGATATTATTGTAATTTCATCAAAAGTAAAAAAAATGCTTTTCTTTTATAAATAACATTTTTGCATCGCTCACATTTTTATTCAACTGTGACTTACCTAGTTTGTAATTTTCTTAAAATCAGAGATTACAGATTATTCCAAGAATAAAAACTTCACAGGCACATTATAAAATATAAAAATACAACTAAAAGACGATAAAGCGTATATGCGAACAAATAATTAGTACACGTACTCTCACGACGAGAGAACCTCAGCGACTGGTCGTGGTCACACCATTGAAAATTGTAAATATCGCAGTATCGCTTCATTACACTAAAAATATCGAGTGTTCGATAACATATCGATGATTTTGATGATGCCAAATTAAACCTACGGCCAGTGTATAGATAATAACAAAAAAATGTATAGATTTTTCTTTTTAAAGCACTTCACAAAATTTAGAAGTTGCTTTCTAGAAATGATCTTATAATAAGTACTGTACCTATATTTCTTTATTGAACGTAAATAAATATACTTATCTAATAAATATATACTTATCTAATATATTCAATGAAACACTCACATTTCTAAAAATAAGAAATTATAAAGCGAAGCTAAGCCTAAGATATTTTCAATACCTTTTTTTATTTTATAAAAATTTTGGTCTGCACTCTAGAGTGAATACGATAGTCCTATAAGAACTAAATACTTCTTAGAATTTCATTTATAAACCAATAAAAAAAAAAAAAAAACAACGAATTATAGTATCATCGTGCGAAATTAAAATGACCAGAGATAAGAAGGTTAACATGTGGTAATAGATAAGCTAATAGAATTTACAGGAACTACATGTTACGATTCTATAATATTCATTAAACCCTATTCACATATCTACATCTATTATCTACATATGTACTTAATTTTTTTTCTCTAATTTGCGTCAATTTACATAACTATAGTGTGTTATTGCGAGGTGCAGCGTTTTACTGTAAATGCGACAATTTTGGATTCGATTCCCGGTCGTTTCTTTGCTCTGGTCAAGAAGACAAATCCGGGCATTGAGTTTCTCCACGCAACACGCAATATCGCGAAAATTGGGCAGAAAGTGGGTGGGTCTGTTTGTGGGTAAAAAAGAAATCCTTCGCATTAAGCTTTAAAGGAATAAAAATATTTTTCCTAGTTGACATTGAATGCCAATTATTATTGTGTTCAGACATTTAGATAATTTAGACATTATTATTGTGTTCATTGTGTTCACATTTGAACGAAAACGATGGCATAGATAAATAGTATTATAATATTATAATAACATGCTTGTGTTTATATTGTGCAAAATATTTTTATTTTTACTTAATCATTTCAACAATTTATTTAATTGCTCTTATGTCAATTTTCGAGATCATTGTAATGCGATAGTTTATATAATATATATAAGCTAATATAATAATTTTATAAATTTAAATAAGTACTTTAAATAAAAGCTTTACAGTTAATTTTGAAGTGTAATTACGGTACTAATTATTATTGATGTAAATAAAAATACGCATTATTAAACTTTAAACAACATTAACAAAAACATAAATGTTATAAAGTATATAATTTTTAATTTTATATATATATATATATATAAATATATATATATATATATATATATATATATATATATATATATATATATATATATAATATATATATATATATATATATATATATATACATATATATATATATATATATATATATATATATATATATATATATATATATATATATATATATATATATATATTTATATATATATATATATATAGAAATTAAAAAAAGAAAGATACGAATTCACAAGTTCCACGTGTAATGCATATGACTTGGTACATAATGTTGTATTGACCCTAAAATAGCTTTATAATGCTCGAATTATACTGTAGAGCCGCTTCCAGTATACTCTTATTATTATTATATTAGTCTGAACTGTCGCATTGTTACGCAAAGGCCTCTATCAAGTTCTTCCACTCTTGCCTGTTTTGTGCTATTTTGTCCTAGTCAGGCCTGTAATGGTGTAACTCGTCTCACCATCTCCATTTTGGCTTACCGATTCACTTGGTATTTCAAACGTGTCCGGCCCAGCCCTATTTTAGTGCAGCGGCCTTAACAACCACGTCTGTGATTTTTGTGTGACAGCACAGTTCAGTGTTTTGGATTTTATCCATTAAATTGATGAAGATGAAAAAGATTTGAAGATGCTGCGCTCCATCGCACTTTGGCAAACTTTGTGGGTGGACCTGTGAATTTGTCAAAGACCATATTTGAGCACCATATGTAAACTAGGAAAGCGTGTGTGTCCAGCAATTTTCTTTTAAGACGCAGAGGAAGGTTGCCTTTCATGATCACCCATAGACAAATAGCTCTTGGAGGCATTTTCGACTTCCTTTTCTTGTCTCTAATAAGGGGCCAGGTAAACGTACTCGGTAATGCACGAACATGAAGATACACCATCTTCTCTAAACCTAATGTCACCTTTTGCTGTGAGCATTTTACTCCGTTATATATATTTAATAATCCGTTATATATATATATATATATATATATATATATATATATATATATATATATATATATATATATATATATCTATATATATATATATATATATATATATATATATATATATATATATATATATATATATATATATATATATATATATATATATATATATATATATATATATATATATATATATATATATATATATATATATATATATATATATATATATATATATATATATATATATATATATATATATATATATATATATATATATATATATATATATATATATATATATATATATATATATATATATATATATATATATATATATATATATATATATATATATATATATATATATATATATATCGGACCCAAGATGTCATATTTTATTGCAGTTGTACTCTGTATGTATATAACAAGTTGTAATATATATTGGATCAATATTTTGATTTTGAAGACCATGAAATATCTAAGTATACTTTATGTCTGGTAAAGTCTTTCTATAATAATAAGCCTATTCGCATAGCCATCAACGCGAGCCATTTCAAGAAATATTTTATCGTACGAAGCGAGATTGGATTTGGCACGATTTGTATTCCTTCATAGTTCCGTTGTATTTCTGACAAGTAATATATATACAATAAAAATATATATATATATATACAATACCGAAACCGACCGAAGCGGAAGTGTGTCGATGGTAGGACAGTGCCGTTTAAAAATAAAACTATTGTGGAAAGTCTTATTATATTTAATACATTTAATTGATTTAATTTTTTATTGATTTTTCTAAAATGTTGATAGAGCTGCAGAGAAAATTATTGCATTAACCATGACTAGCATTACGACAATTAGTATGAAAATAATTTTTCGATTCCAAGTTTGTGAATGGCATATATATGTATTTATTTATATAGCTAGTAAAATATTAAGCAAAGCTACTTATTGTAGTAACACTGTATCTAAACACTAAATATAGTTAAAAAACTAATTAAACTATTTATACAGACAAATTTGTAGTAGTCTTTTTTATATAGTATGTATGTTTGTTACCATGTAGCATGGTGGAACTTAACGCCGCGTTTTATCTTGTTACTAGAGAGAGAAAATGAAAATAATTAATCTAGTTATCAATAAACATCTAACTGAAAAAAATTACATAAATATATAAACTCTCTCTAAAATTCAAATAACATAAATGATAATAAAGTAGGTTCTTACCATGTCAAGCTTTCAAACTTTATGGTGAGAGTTACGAATTTACATATGAGGTCATTCCGATTATTGTTGTATTATGTAAATCACCATTTTGTAGTATTTTAAAAACTATTGGAACACTGATATATAAAAGTAAGAATCTTAACGTCAAATATTTTCAAAAAAATATAAACAATATAAAAATAATTAAAAAGGGCAATAGACACTGCACAAAATTAATATTATTGAGTTACACAGAATTGTTCTGAAATTTTCTTGATTATTGTAACGTAAATCAACAAATGTTGGTTTAATCTCATATAATTTAAAACGCACTATGTCAACAATAAACTTGAATTTGGCGCGAATAAAATAAAACTGGACGGCGTCTTATGATTAGGGATGTTATTTTGCTATTGTACCGATTTTTCGCTCAAAAAAATATCAAAACTATTTTACATATAGTCATTACGGTATTACAATAGCACGTAATAAGGAAATAAAATAAATAACATTGGAATTTTCACAATTAATATTTTTATAACCATTCATATCAAATCGATTTACAAAAAAATCAATAATGCCCTTTGCGCGTATGAAATTGAATAACGAATCAAATTCTCTTATTAGTTCTTTATATTATCTGTTGTGCAAAGCTTTCATTCAATTTTCAATTTAATCCGTTTTGAGGCGAGTTTATTCTTCGTACTTCGTATTTCGTTAATACTGTTTAAGCAGATATTGCTTAAACATATTTAAATTTGTGATATTTACTTAATTGTCCCCCTAATAGAGATAATATCTTAGTAGTTAAGGTATCGACGCCAGTTACCCGAGATAGTAATGCTCGTAAAATTTTGTCTGTGACAGATCGATTTAGCGTACTTTGTGAAGTTACAGGTTATATACGCTATAAATTGCTTTTCAATTTCGTGCTATCCTTAATTATTAAAAATGGAAAGCATGGATGTCGCGCTAGAGAGCACTTCTGCAGCATCTACGCCAGCCACTGAAAATGGTAAGGTTTTATTGAAATTTCAACATGACGCCGGTACTCGTTTCGGCGAAAACGTGTTTCGTTATATCGTGGTTTTTTTTCCTAAATCTCTGAGTTTAATCTTTATAGGGCCAGACAAAACCGTAACAGCAGAAGAAATGACCTCACGAGACTATTATTTCGACTCATACGCACATTTTGGTATACACGAGGAGATGTTAAAAGATGAAGTGCGAACTCTAACGTACAGAAATGCCATGTATCACAATAGGCATCTCTTCAAAGGAAAAGTTAGTTTCAGTTAATATTTCATCAAATCATTTAGTAAAGACTTTTTCAACATAAAAAATAAGTCTTTGGCACATGTTGTCTTTGTTAACAAAAAAAAATTATATCCAAGCCAAATATTTAATGTTTTCTAGTTTCAATGATAAAATATAACTGTATATTATGTCAACAATAACTTATGGATGATAGTATATTTTAAACAATTTTATTAATTGAACAATAATCTCATTAATCTATTTTTTAACAATAATTTAATTATAGAACTAATTTTAACAAATCATTACAGACAGTATTAGATATTGGCTGTGGCACTGGAATCCTGTCCATGTTTGCAGCTAAAGCTGGTGCAGCAAAAGTTATAGCAGTAGAATGCTCAAACATTGTAGACTATGCTCGGAAAATAGTAGAAGCCAACAGACTTGATGATATTATTGAAATTGTGAAAGGAAAGGTATGTCAGGTTTCAAATATTCTATTATATTAATAATTTTCAATCCAAGTGTTATCCTAGCTTTCCTTAACTCATACTGCACAATGTGGTAAATAAACAATAAAACTAAATGAACTCAATTTGTGTTATCTTGTTATACTTATACATTTTATGCATTAACTTGGTTGTAATTTAATTAATCTTTTCCCAAATGCATCAATTACTTAACTTACAATTAGTCAAGTCAATATTGGCACATCTTGATACTCAAGATCTTCTCAGATATATGCAGGATAAAAAAATGTATGATAACTGAATTAAACAGAAAAAGATAGACTTTAATAATATTAAAGTATAAAATTTTTAATTAAAATAATGGTTATTCTTATAGGTAGAAGAAGTGGAATTGCCTGTGGAAAAAGTTGATATTATAATATCTGAATGGATGGGCTACTGTCTCTTCTATGAAAGCATGCTGGACACCGTTCTTTATGCCCGTGACAAATGGCTCAAACCAGATGGCATGTTGTTCCCAGACAGGTGAGTTATTTATTAATATGTTTGTTATAAAAACATAATATTTTAAAATATATAATTTTCTTCTTCTGTTTTACAAGACTTAGAAATGCTAATAAGGCATGTTAAATTTGGAGAAATATTTGTACAGAATTTAATTGTATCTTATTTTTGTAAACATATATTTTTTCCAGATGTACCCTTTTCATCTGCGGCATTGAGGACCGTCAGTACAAGGATGAGAAGATCAACTGGTGGGATGATGTGTATGGTTTTGATATGTCCTCCATCAGAAAAGTGGCCATGTCCGAGCCACTTGTTGATGTTGTTGATGCTAAACAGGTATGTTTATTATTATTTTTTTTTACTTACAGTCATAACTGTAGATTGTGTGTAGTGTGTGTTTAATTTGAAACTATATATGAATAATATTTCAAAATAAATAAAATCTCTAAATGTATTGATATTTTGATAAATTTGTTTAAAATATTCTTTTTGTGGTTATTAGTTTAAATAAAATGGCACCCCAACATATTGTTTTACAATCTTAAATCAATAAATTTCTTTGTCTGTATATATAGAGTTATCACCAAACTACAGTTAACATACACAGGAGTATTATTTAAATATTTATGTTTGTTGAAACATTTGCTGTTTCACTGCACTTTGATGGCCTCAGTGGACTGAAATTAAATGCTATTACTAAATATGGACATTTTTGGTATCTTTTGTTTAACAATTTTTTTATATATATTTCAGGTTGTTACAAACTCTTGCCTATTAAAGGAGATAGATTTATATACAGTGAAAAAGGAAGACTTGAATTTTGAATCAAAGTTCCATCTTCAGGTATGTCATTTAAAATATATTTTCTGAATAGATTTTACCTATGACAAAAGTTCACATATGTTGACATTGTATAGCACATGATACGTTCTAAGTGCCTCCCAGTGAGTCTGTGGTAACTCTGACCTCAGGTACAGAGGGTTGCATGGATATGATTAACCTTATCGATTCTTTTATTTCATCAGTTTTTTACAAATTATATTTGAAACACAAGCTAAATACAGTGTATTTAATTTCATACATTTCCATGTCATTCTCAAAGGGACGAGAAATGAAATGCAAAGTAATTATTTTACTCTACCTGAACTACAAAATTTTGTGTCGAAATTAATAATTGATTAAGAACAAGTCACTTAGACAACACCCTGATTCCTAGTCAGAAATTATTATTTAAAATAATTAATGAATTTGCCAATGGCCGGCTCATAAGTTGTTTGTTGTTTTTTTTTATTTGAATAAAGCTATTGTGTGTGTTGAATGAAATAATGTATAGCTGCAACTACTGTATATAGAATGAATGTTGGCATACATTTTCTCCTTTAAATTGTAAATTACATTTTATATATTTAAATACGTTTCATTAACTTTTAATAATGTTAACACATTCTTTTGAACAGGTTCGTCGCAACGATTTCATCCAAGCTCTGGTGACGTTCTTCAACGTGGAGTTCACCAAGTCACACAAGCGGCTCGGCTTCAGCACGGCCCCAGAGGCTCCCTACACACATTGGAAGCAAACTGTGTTCTACTTTGATGAGCACATGACTGTAAGTGTTGTTCTTTTATATATTTTTTTGTGCTGACATTAAGCTGGTGGAGTTCCTCCTCTCAAAATGCGAATTCTAACAGAAAATTAATATATAGAGTTTATACTAGGATACCAGGCTGTACAATTGGATTTTTGTACCCTGTTATTCTGTCCAAACTATTCTCAAGCTACATCCATCTAAGGTATCCACCTTGTTGAAATATCTGTATGGCTGTAACACTGTATGGTGTATGGCCAAGTAACACTATGATCTTACTTAACTAAAAAAATATGTCTTGTTTTATAAAAATATGTCTGATGTATATTCTAAGAAGCATTAATAACCATATTCAGTAGTGGAGTTAAACTTGTCTTATTACCAAAGTGGGAAAAATTTAAATAATTGGTTCTTCCGCTGCCGCTGCTCAGTAATATATTAATAATTTTAGCAATTTATTTATTTATTATACATGTCCCTGTTTTTCCTATTTCACAGGTTAAAAAGGGTGAAGAGATAACTGGCACGTTCTCAATGCAACAGAACGTTCGCAACAATCGCGACCTCGATTTCGAAGTAGAAATATCATTCAAGGGGGAGCTTTGTCAGGTTCAAGAGAAAAATCATTATAGGATGCGTTGAATAACATGATCTGATTTAGTACTAGCCCATCAATGTCATACATAAGCTAAATAAATAATTTACAGCCAAATTAAATGAGTGGTTCTATATTATTATATAAGAAACGTGTTTAACGCTATAAGGATGTCTGTCTTTTTGTTTTACTGAAATGGAATGTTCTAGTAATTTGTATACGGAATACAAGGCTTTTTTTTTCGAAAATAAATATGAATTGAAGTAAGGATAAAATTAAATTAAAAGTTTTTTTTTTAGTTTTCAATATTAATGTCATTTATTGAATTTTGATTTCATTCTGTGTATTTGAACCAGTAGCACATGGTTCAATTTATTGGACATATAACTTTTTCCATCAATATTAATATTGTTCAAATACTAGTGGACATGTACTTGTAATTGTATGTTTGCAATGGCATAGTGTATTTTTTTTAACATGCCAAAATAACATGCGAAAAAGCATTCTATAGGCAAAGAGAATGTTGTATTTTTTTGTGATGATCAGAACCAAATACTTTCAAATATTATAGTAATGGAGTGTAGAGTTGTAAAATTCTCTATTTTTAAAAAGTGTTTTGTTTTTTTTTTTCAAGAAGAGATGTCGGTTCAGGTACATACAAAAGTTTTAATTAATGAACAGTTTTAATATTGTCTTTGCCAAAAATACAAAGGATCACATACAGCTCCCATTGTTAATACATAATAATAATGGTGTAATATCAACAAATAAATTAGGACGTATGATACTCTTGTTAGTCCCCTGACTATAAGAAAGTCAATATATGAGGGTCTTCTTTATTTTTTTAGTTCTGCGAAACTGAAAGTTAATTCTTAACTCTACGCTCTATAAGGCATGCGACATTTTTATTAAATCGGTCTGTTTGTATCTGGAAATAAATAAATGAAAACCAGGCAAAATATATGTGTATGCATGGATATATTTTGCACCACTATCTTTATAAGAAAAAAAAAATAATTTTTGTAACCTAGTATTAAGTAAACGTAATTTTACGGTATTCATTGTGGTTTTATTTTTATTTAAAATTGACCCTTAATTTTTATTTATATATATTTTATTTATTATTTTATTATATATAAGTTGTTAGTTGACAACGAATTAAAAAAATGTCGCCCTTTTTATATTGTTAATAGTTGTTTCTTGACTTCCACATTTTCTTATTTGATTTGTTAAATAAAAATTATAAGCTCTATGTAGTATTATAATAAGACACACAGACAAAATGGCTCTACTATCTTTAAAATTTAAATAGAATACTATTTTATAATATATTTATTATATAACAAAAGTAGATTTTAAACTATAGTTTATGTTATAATTGTATACCTATTTAACTTTTAGTATACTGTCTATTATGTATGTACGTATTTGTATATATTGGTACTGTATAAATGTAAAATGAGTAAGTATGGAAGCTTGTTTCATTTTATGTATTTTATGTTACTAGTAGACTTCCCTAGATGAACTAGAAGGCCCACAACTTCGTTAGCGTGCATTTTATGATCTTTCCCACATTGACGATTTACCGATTATTTCTTGTTTTTTTTTTAATTTATTTATTAGCTTAAACATCAGATGTTACAGATCTTTTATTTTTATACATATTGAAAAAAAATGTTATAGTGCCATTTTCCTTACTACATATAGTTTAGCTGGACTGCTTTGGTTCTGCATCAGGTGTGCCAGACTTCAAAATAAATTATAGCCTGGATCCTGCCCAGATCTAACAGCTATACAACAAAAAATATTTAATTCTAATCCGTCCAGTAGATACAAAGACGAGCGTGTACAAACAAACAGACAGACAAAAAAATATATGACAAAAAATCTGAAATTCGTTTTCTCTGCATCACCTTTTTCAAAAAATATTCCAGACACTAGTTTTTTACTGTTTTATAGTATAGATAGTTTTGCAGTTTAAAGCTTAGCGAGGCTGGATTTTAAATAATAAACTAGCGACCAGCATGCGGCTTCGCCCGCTTTTACTACACTATTATTTATTTATTAGTAAATTTAATTGTATATGTACCTATATCATAAATTGTTGCTCACAGGTATTGTATTTAGGTATTCTGATGTTCAGGCTATATAACTGCAGGGTTTCATCTAAATTCGTTTTGTAGTTATTAAAAAAAAACATTGTAGTTTTTGTGAAACATCCACCCTCACAAACTTTCACATTTGTGTAATATTCCCGACCGGCGACCCACTTCGTCCGACCTTTGTCGACGAGGTCAAAGTCATCATCAAAAATCTGAAAGATAGGAAGTCCTCGGGGCCTGACCGTCTTTCCAACAGAACATTAAAATCCCTTCCGGCCCAGTTCGTGTCTCTATTAGTGTTGATATTCAACTCACTGTTGAAATTTTACTCCTTCCCGGACGAGTGGAAGGAGGCCATTGTCATTGGCATACCCAAATCCAACAAACCGCGCAATCTTGCATCTAGCTATAGGCCTATCAGTTTACTCAGCTGTCTAGGAAAAATTTACGTGAGAATAATCTTGGTTAGACTCTCTGAAGTGGTAGAGGCCAAATCCTTGCTCATAAATGAGCAATTCGGTTTTAGGAAAAAGCACTCTGCTGTCCACCAAGTGCATCGCCTCGTAGACGCATATAGCTCGTTATAACATCAGAACGACGGCACACAGTAGAACTGTAATCATTCTTCTCGATATCACAAAAGCCTTTGACAAAGTGTGGCATAACGGCTTGATTTTCAAGCTGCTCACCGCCGGTGTACCGCACTGTATACAGTATATCCTACGAGACTTCTTGTCAAATAGGTATTTTCGATACAAAGTAGAGGGCACTCTATCTTCTCACAAAAGCATAAGACATAAGCTGACACTATACAAAACTTGTGTAAGACCTGTCCTCACTTATGCTAGTGTCGTGTTCGCACACACTAAGCTGAATGCCCTTCAAATTATTCAGAATAAATTCTTGCGAATCACGTCAGGTTGCCCCTGATTCGTTCGCAAAGTCGATCTTCATAGAGACTTCGAACTGGAATCGATTCCAGAGTACTGCAAAGGCCTATCCAGGCGCTACTTTGAGCGCGCAGCTACTCACGCGAACCCCTTTATCTTACAGGCGTGTGACTACACCCCGTACGCTAAAACTAAGCTCAGACGGCCGCGTAGCGTTCCATTAGACCCAGATAATCCCATTACAGTTGTAAATGCTACATATGTAGGTAGGAAGCACAAAACACATACACGACACTCACACCGCCGTCGACGGAAACGACGACGAAGTCCAGCCTATTTGACGGCCCGACCGCGCGTTGGCGTGGCTGGGCCCAGCGGTTAGGGACTGCTGCTAGGTCCCTGCAGATTAGTTTAAGTTTCTCCAGCTGCGTCTTCAGGTCGAGGCTGGTTCGCCAAGAATAGGGTACATCCCCCAGCCCGCTCGTCGGCCGCAAGTCGAAACGCCCTTGCCGCTGACGTTTCCTTTCAAGCAGACACGATAGTGCTTGCTACTTCTCAGGGATAGAGTACCCTCTTCCCTCCCCAACCGGTGTCGCTGTCAAGGCCAATAGGACTAACAGCATTAAACTCACAACACAAAAAAAAACATTCCAATAAGCCATATAGCAGTTAAGCTATAAATTATTTCTTAACGACAACAAACGTAAATTATAATAAAATTTGTAATGAAAACAAAATATATATAAATTTATCAAAAAAGAAATAAACGAACTAAAATAATAATAATTCCTACTAGACTGAAAAGCAAACCACTCCAAGAGTCGAGCTAGTTATACGTTAAACTAATCCTTATTTTTGACCTAATTAAATTATATTAATGTAATGAAATTAAAAAATAATGTATTTTTACTATTAATAAAAAATTGAGGCCTTTGCCTTTGCCTATAAATGTGACGGTTTGTGAGTTCGATTCTTACTCGAGGAGAACGAATGAATTTCATTTTTTTCGGTCTGGTAACAAGGAAAAACGCGGCGTTGAGTTCCGCCACTCAACACGCAATGCCTCAAAAGGCGGAAAGCGGGGAACGGAGTATCTTAACACTAGGTTCCTACGGTTCCTACGATTCCCTCTGCCTACCCTGCTATAGCGTGAAGCTTATTTTTAAATTAAATTATTAATAAAAACTATATCTAAATAACTAGAACTATGATCCTATAATTAACAAACAAAAAAGAACAATTATTATACAACTGATATTAAAATAAAAAGTAATTAATCGTTTTGAGATAAGTAACAGTTTGCTAAAAATGCATAGAGAATACAACACACATTTGTCCGTGTTCGGGTCGCTCCTGACTCCTTTTTTATTTTTATTTATTTTTTTTGTCGCTGGGAAATGCTTCTACGCAGACCATCCCTGAGTAGGACAATTGTGCCCTACAGACAGATGGTACTATGGGACTCATCGAACCCAACACTACCCACTAAAACCCAGTGGAAACTCTCTCCACCTATATGAAATGCTGCAGGATCGCTTGCGCATGCCACTACAGCACCTCGGTGAAAGGCCTACCTAACGTGGTCCACTATCGCCTTCAGGGAGCCTCAGGGTTTCTTCCGGGGCGCCCGCAGCCTCAATGACTTGCGGGAAGATCTTCATGACCTTCTTGCAGTAGCTCCTCTAGGGTCCAGACCAGTTCCTCTCACTCCCCAGCATGGCTTCCATCATACTAGACAGTGAGAGATCCCTACC
Source organism: Dione juno (assembly GCA_037127375.1). Classification (NCBI taxonomy): domain Eukaryota; kingdom Metazoa; phylum Arthropoda; class Insecta; order Lepidoptera; family Nymphalidae; genus Dione; species Dione juno. The sequence continues at coordinate 1,504,691 of JAXRJS010000067.1, forward strand.
CATTACAGCCATCAAGGCGTGGCGTTGCGGAGCCCAAGCGGGGCATCACACTCGTGGCACGCTGGTGACATCTCCCGACACGCAATCTGATGCAAATATTTGCCGAAGCAACCATGCCCCGTCAATACCTGCTCCAGCCTGGACGTCAGGACGCCATACTCCCTTGTCAACCAGCGTTCTAGCTGGGAGCGAACCACCTCCAGCGTGTCATCGGCGTAACAGATGACACTCATCTCAGGAGGAAGACGGCAGCGTAGGAGCCAATCGTAACCGATGTTTCACAGTAACGGGCCCAAAACCAACCCTTGTGGAACTCCACAACCGACACTTCGTCGACCGATCCGGCCATTTCCCCCAATATGGATTGGCTACTCTATCTTGGAGGTAGTCATCTAACAGCCGCCGGAGATAGAGAGGCACCTCATGGATAGAGAGGCACCCTATGGGTCGCTCCTGACTCCTGACTCCACCATGATGCACCATTGCTTGGAATGTATTGCCTCTCCGACATGTCAGGCGCTCCATTCAAGTCAATAATATCGTGATTCTATTAACTATTCGACCAAATTAATTAGTGTGAAAGATAAAGTTTATTTAAATTAAATACTCAAAAGCTATATATGGCGTTTATTAAAAATTATTGCTTTTTATGTTATTTTAACGTATAACCTATATTATTTTAAATTATTATATTACTTTAAAGTTTTATCCAAATCCGTCCAGGAGTTTTTTCGTGAAAGAGTAACGTACATACATACTTACATCCTCACAAACTTTTGCATATATAATATTGCGTAGGATCGGATAGGATAGTATTTGACGACCGTGACTGTTAACTTACTAACTTTCATTTGTATTGTTTTTAATAATTTAGTAATATTGATCATTGATGATCTAGTATGTATCATCGAAGAATTATTGTATTACAATAGCATATAATTTAATAATAATTTTATTTCTTGACATTATAAGTTACAATTTAAATAAAAAAAAAATTAAAAAAAATGACTGTCCTGTTACCCTGCAAAAGAAATGAACAGACAAAAAAGTAGAAAGATGGCCAAAAGAAAAAAAAGCAGATAATAATATTTCTTTTTACTTTATTTTTATTATAAAATATTAATTAGCACCTAATTGTACAATATAGCACATATAAAAACTTATTTTAAGAATGATTGATAAAATGAACGAAATGTCGAAATAATACAAATAGAAAAATTCTATTGTTTTTGTTGTTTTGTTGGAAGGCTTCCAGGCAAGGTTTCTTTGTTTTGTTAAGACTCGTCAAACTATCAGTATATTATTCCATAGTATATATTGCCATATCTTCCCAAATTTTCATCAATTATCGCAAACGTACAAAAACACACATTATTTAAATAACTTCTTTTTTAATTTCCAGCAAACTAAATTTAAAGTAATTCAATATTTATATTGAAATTAATTTACATTTAAATATATATATTTTGAATTATGAAATTTATATTATATAAAGAATGAATGAAATTATGAATGATTAACGATTATGACATTTAAAGCTTAACAAAGTAAGTTCTTAGGCCACTACGGGCACAATGGCGGGTACGGCAGGCACCACAGCGGCGGCGCTCTTCTCCAAGTCAACACAACAACAGTTAGATATTAAATGGTATTCTTGGCAGGAATTCGCATATATAAAGTTGCAATCTGATTTACGGCATCCGCCGCCGAATGGGTAATCTGTAAGATAAGTAGATATTCAAATAAAACGGTTGTAACATAAGCATGGACAGACAGATAAGATCAGGATTCTGTTGTTTGTCATTGAGCTACGGAACCCATAAAATAATGTCGTATCACAATTACCAGGTGGGACTCGTGAGTGGGTTTATTAATAAAAGTGAGGCTTTTGGATTGAAGATTTCTTTGGACTTAATAATAATCAATCTTATAAAGAAAAAAATATTTGGAGTTATGCTTATATACTTACCTTATAAAGAAAAAAGTACGTGGGTTGACTTTTTGAGCACATCGTGTCATTAAGCAGTTTACCGTTTGTATAGTGATCAGATATTACTTGATTTTTACTTAACATGCATGCATTCTTTACTTTTAATACTGAATTATAAAATATATTTAGTTCAATGTTGTTATGAAAAATATTTAATTAAATAAAATACTGCTCTTAACGACTAAGATACAAAGTCAAGACTTCAAGTTTACGAGAAAAAAAAAGCCAAATTAATTCAACTTACAATTATTATTCTCACAGCAACATGAATCATGAGCTTGTTTGTGAGAACAGTAGCTATATACAGACGAATCACATAGCGGGCATCCAGGGTGGGCTCCAGGGGGCCCGTCTAATCCGGGGCGATGTCCCCCATATTGTCCGGGATAATTTCCTCCAGGATACAGTCCGGATCCTCCAGGATAACCAGGATACTGTCCGGGCCGATATCCAGGATAGCCGTAGCCGTTGCCCCCTAATAAATAGTCCCATATATCTCTTATAGTGAAACCTGTTGATTGATTGATGGATTGAGCGTTAGCGATGAATGATTGAATGGTAATTGTTACGTGGACCTGACGTTTGACACATGAGTGTTTTATGTTCGATGAATTATGAAATATAGGGCTTGGTGCGTTATGAGCAGATTGTATGGCGGCGATAGATGAAAGCAGACGGTGAAATTAATTGAAAAAAAAAATAACAATGAAGAGTCCGATGTAAATATAATATAAAAAATAGCTATGGAATCGTTTTACTGGCCGCAGTTTGGAAAAGTTACCGTTAAAACCAATAAAGTTTTGTAATTAACGCTTAAAAAAATTAAATAACGCGGCATTCACGAACTAACGCACGCCTTTTAGATACTGCTAACAATAAATTTCAATTCATATTTAAAGTTGGTTTTCTTAAGTGGAATATCTCAACGGTCCTTTCATCAATTTCTAGAGCAAGCATGTATAAAGATAATTAAATTAACATCGCTTTAGCGTTACGATTTATCTCACATGAAGCAGGGTCGGCAGAAAACGAAGTGACAATATACTCTGTTATCAATCAGCCTTCCGTCATAATACAACGTCTATCATAAATATGAAAAATATTAAAAATAAATAAATTATTAATTAAACATTAAAAATATTAAATAATAGTTTATGTCATAATTGTATACCTATATAACTTTTAGTATGTATGTACGTATTTGTAAATAAAGATCACAACTCTACAAAGTAGCCGAGAATGCTAATAGCTTTAACAAAAACGGTGATTATAATAAAACTCAAGATATTATCTCAGTTTCGGTGGTTAATTTACAATTTGGAAGTTCAAATGAAGATTTTTGACCTTCGTCTGAGCATATTCATTTATTTCCTATTATTGTGTTAATGCTAACAACATTATGTATGAAGTTCATTGTTAAATAGAAAAAAAATGATTCATATATATATATATATATATATATATATATATATATATATATATATATATATATATATATATATATATATATATATATATATATATATATTTCATTTTTACGCATTATCTGGTTTTTTTTCTAGAGTAGATTAAGACTTATAGCCGCATCGTAATAAATTAACGTTTCTGTATAATTTACCAAAATAACTTGTATCTTAGTACATGTTACTTTAACATTATTTATTTCCATTGCCACGCTCTAGTGACACAAAGTGAAGCACTGAATACTGCTACTCATCTTATAGATAATGGAGAACTGTTTTTTGCCCGATTCAAGTTACTAGGTCTCTCTGCCTGCCCTGCTATACGCGGGGTAAAGCATAAAGTTATATTTTAAAAAGATTTCTATGTAAGAATACAGGTGTTCCCCTGAATTAGTGTGACAAAATGAGACAATATGTACTATTATACAAATTGATCTATGTTCTTACACGCAATATAATGTAGGCAGAAGGCGAAAAACTAAGAATTTATAATATGCCATTAACTTATTTACCTAAAAAAGCAAAAAGCTTTTAATATTTTAACAAAAATGAACCGTCAACAGAAATACGTACTCGTACCTAGTATTTAATATGTATATAAATAAAATATTTATATAATTTAACTGAATTCCAAACAAAAAGCAATATTTGGGGCGTGTAACATTTATTAACAAAATGCCTATAAGCTAAGCTGCGAAAATCTCCGTAGCTGGAAGCGGATTATAAAAAGCTCTGAATTTAAAATATGGTAAAAATATTTTACTGATTGATGTGAAATGAATGAAAACGTTTTAAAAATGAAATGTTTTTTATTTTGTATTTTTATTTTTAAATAAATAGAAATAATACTATAGTTAATAAAGTTTATGATGAAGCTTAAAGCTTTACTATTCGACAGTAGTTTTTACCGTTACGGGCGCCGTTTATCCTGTTCCTGCTTATATCATAATTGGTTTGGTCAACACCTATTAATAAAATATTTTGAATGTTAATAACTTATTAATGTGAGATTTATATGGTGGTACGGATAATATCGTTTTATGAGTCGTAGGCACATATAGATATATATATATATATATATATATATATATATATATATATATATATATATATATATATATATATATATATATATATATATATATATATATATATATATATATATATATATATATATATATATATATATATAAATACCACTATTAATAAAAATTAATACAAAAACTAAATTATTTTGGCCAACCATAAAATCGTTTTAATATATATTCATTATTTTACGTTATTATTATTTGAACTACAAAAATAAAGATTTTAAATATAAAACAAAACTAGCAATTACTTAAGCAAGTTATTTAAACTCCATGATGATTTATTTCTTAGTTCATTTTAATCATTATAACTTTAAATTAATTAATAACTGTATAAAATAACTAAAGGACTAGACATTATTTGACACTATTGAGGCAGAGCTAGCTGTAAGCTGTAAGCTGTAGGTCGTGAATGCTTTAAAAAAGCAAGGTGGTTTTTATATTTAAAGCATTTCATTACTTCAGCCTGGTAAGACAAAGCTTGGATTTCGAATATCATCACTTATCACGTAAAGTGAAAAAGGGTGAAATTTCATTAATTATTTATTGAAATAGATAATTTATCAATATTCCCAATTTTTAAGGCTTTTTTTTGTTACATTGGAGATGTTAACACCGCCATTTATCAACCAGTGTGTCAAAAGGAAATTCAATAATATACCCGACTGGGAATCGAACCAATAATCATCATATTTACAGTCACTGTGTCACGACAGTTCTAATAAATATTTACTTACAAATTACAAAGTATATTTTTAGATATATGTATGTAATTCATACAATACAATTCCATTATTCTCCATTATTATAATAATTATATATTAAATTAAAAATAATAATATATGTAGGCTACACTCACCATATCCAACGGCTATGATAGCGGCGAACACAAGTATACAAAGTTTAGAAGACATGCTTGCACTGTTTTGTTTACATGTGAATCGTATCGCAGGTGAATTCTGAATGGAAATTATAAAAATATACGCTCCGACTAAGTCTTAGCTCGACTTACCGGTAATATCGCAATGAAAAGTGCTAGTTGATTTATTAATAAATAATATATCAATGTTAGTAGTGGTGTAACGTAACGGTTCAATTCCAAGTCAACAGTATTGTTAAGAAATGGGCGAAAAGTTGGGAACAACTCAATGGTCAAAGTGTCTTAGCAATAGATTCTTTTGGCCCAAAAGAAAATTAACATGCTTTGTGAACATGTTAGAGCTCACTTTTTTCCAAGATATATTAATTTGAAAAGTATGAGAGACGATATGTATGCTATAATCCTAATTTATCTATAATTTTTTCTTAGGAGTTGTTTTTTTGATTAGCAATGTTTAATTGCACTTGACTCATATATTATAGCTTTGAAATTAAGATTCTTGTCTAATTTCTATATGCAGTAGTTATATGAGATAGATGAAAAATATGTATGTTAGGAAGTATTAAATGTAAATGATTTTATTATACAAATAATTGTTTAACAACCACGTCAGATATTTTCCATTGATCCTGGATTTGTATTGAAGTGTATTACATATATATTATACTACTGTGGTAGAGATTAAACATAGATATTTATAACAAAGATAAATATAATTATAATTTGAAGCTATTTTTTTCCAGATGCTATCATGTACATGATACAGTGTAGGTATGGAGAATATAGAGACGTACAATCGGTCTCTCTTTTATATATGTATACTGCATTGCCTAATATATTATTAGTCCATATAGGAAATAGGAACTCTTTAGGAAAATTTTAGAAATTTGTTAGAATCCAAATTGTGCTACAAATTTTATTTTTGCTAAAAATAACGCCAGCAGAAAGGTTATTGAAACATTTATTACTGACAAAAAAATTTCATAGTGGAAATTACTGATTTTACTATATCTTTAAACACATCAGAGTCAAAAATAAATAAAATATACTTTATTTCACCTAATTTTTTGTTCTGTTGTTAATTCTATATGAATTATTTCATTTTATTTCATATAAATTACATATTCATTACTCATAAATTACAAATAACTCCTACTAATGTTATATTACTTGTTATTATACAGGTTAATTTAAACTTGAACGCTAACGTTACGTTTAATTCTATTTACTCTTGACACTAGTTGATTTGTTTTTAATTCAGTAATTATTTATTACCATCGTGTCACAGTTTTAATGTCTTGACTAAATGCAATGGAAGTAACGTTCTATCTTCTTGCATCCATTCTTTATAAAAGTGACTTATATTTTTTTTACCAAATAAGAACATGAGAGCATAGCTCTTTAGCAAAGTAAGCTGTTTAGTGTGACGAAAGTCTGCGTCCCCTGAGCAGAATTCTATAACATTAGGTGCTAAATTCCAAGCGAAAGAAGTTGCGGGCACCACTTTGTTATTAATATTAAAGACTTTTCTCCATGTTTGTACATTGAGAGCATTATACTGGTCCAAGGGTTAGTGCATGTCCTTAGATGCTGATAGCCCGTTCTAGTGAATGCCAATAATATAAATAAATGACTATTTGATGTCCTTCACTTGGTAAGTACTTGGATATGATGTGATATTAATTTATAAGTTATAATATAGTGAAAACGTTAAACTGCAGGTGAATAAATTTATATTTTCTATTAGCATTTTTTTTTAATAACTTTTCACTTAACAATTGAGTAATACTACCCTATCTAAATTATTGTATTTAATATTCATTTAAATTATATAAATTATCCTAAGTTGAATTTTGAATTGAATGAAAAAAGAAAACAAAAAAAGAATGCCCGAAATTAATAAAAAACTAAAATGAAAGCATTACTTTGTCGTAAATATACTTGGCTGGGGTATATTTTCCAGGGAACTAGCTAATTGGACGACAACTATTCTGCATTCAGAAAGAAAGGTGAGTACTTTACTCTATAAGTAAAGTTACCTAACAACTTACAAAATATTAATAACTTACTAACATGTCTTAGCAGTTTAGTAAGTTATTAGTACAATTATTGTATACTTATTAGTAATTATAATACCTAGATGATTTTATCTCAAAGATTAAAAATCTGGCCTAAATTACAGAAAGCTATTAGGTTCAAATTTAATCTGCTAGTTAACGAAGACCAAGAATGTGTCAGTTAACACTTATCGTGTTGTACTTAATTATGTTGAGAGAATATTGTTCCCGTTCCCGTTTTCGTTGTATAACACAGATAGATTATTTAACTATGTTATCTACACTTGGAATAATCTGGAATAGTCTTTGGCCATTTGTAAAAATCTTAATAATTAAAAAAAAAATAATTTGATGTAGCTTCATAATAACATATGCTTTAATTACGTAGAGAGTTTGGACGATTTCCAATAGGTGTAGGTTTAAATCCTTGTTTGTAATTTTTTTATATGTGCCTAAATCGTTTTCTTTCCTTGGTGTGTGAATAACACTTTATACTAAATTTACTCCAGGTTCCATATACGATGTTGTAAGCGACGATACATTTATATTATTAATAATACAACTATACGTATGTACATTGTGCATGTCGATACCGATGGTCGGTATTACTATGTCGATATACTTGTAATAAATAGGTGCGATTAAGCCCGCATATATGACGTATATCATCTATATCTATGTATGATGCTGTCCGGAGTACAGTAGCCAAAGTATTTATTTACTAAAAGAATATAAATGGTCAGGTTATTTGATTGATAAACTTTAGTAAATAATAATAGCGCTAACAAAAATAACAACACCTTTACGTATATATTAGAACTAAATTTACGAAATATAGTTCTCTATTACATATAAAACATTGGATCTATGGCTGCAATGTGACAGAAATATTTTTTCTTTTCAAAACCTTATCAGAATGGTTAGTCCTCTTTGACATTCGGCTGGTACATAATAAAATGTTTGTATTTGTTAGTAAATTATATAACTATTATATTATGACATTTATAAATACATATTCAATTTTATTCTATATTTATTTAGTTTAATATTTATTTGAATATGGTGTGGGATATCAAATCTCACGATCCTTCGATCTATTACTTTCTTTTGTAGTGGGAACCCAGGTAGAGGGAACCTAGTGTTATGACACTTTGTAATGACAATTCGAGACACTACGCGTAATTGTCTATAATATAACAGAGAAGATAAAATTCAAAATAAAATTATATTTATCTAAATAGGTCTTACGATGTAGACCTCTATACTCGTTAATACCCTACAATGTTTGCTCAGGTGCAATTTCTTTTAATTAATTTAAAAAAAAAATACAAAGTACATCTTATAACTAGTTAACTATATTTAGAGTAGCTAATGTCAGGGTCCGAGAGGTGTATGACCCCAGTACCGTAATGGCGAACCTGTTAAGCGACTTTGGTATTAGGTCGTATATTCACTATATATTGTGCTGTTATCATGATTTTTTAGATAACGTTGTGCCAAAATATTCCGTTACTTTGCGCATGAATTCGAGAGATTGCAGATTTGTAGATTGGCACGCGTAATTCAACGCCGCACACGAAGCGAGAAAACGATAATAGTTTAAGCATAATCGTTGTCTCAAATGAGTACCGAAATATTTTATAATATATTAAATAAATAGTTTTTTTTTTTTAATTTATTCGATCAAAACAAAACTACACAAAAAAAGGAATGAAAAATAAAAATGTTTTTTATATGGCGTAATTTTTCTCTAGGTTTATATATATCACAACTCGGATGTGTGAATACAGTGACATTACACTTTGAAAACTTCCGTTATTTCAAAATAAACCAAAAAAAAAATCGAATATGCGTATTATTTACACAACTAACACACGCAGCCAAGACATATTTTAAATGCACGATGGCGTCATGTTTAAAATAAAATTTAATCTTATGAAATAAGATTGAGATGGTTTGTACAATTATTTAATTTTTTTAATATATTATTCACTTCTTTTTTCTTTGCAAAATATTTTTATTTTGATGATTAAATGAAATCACACACAGATAAAACATAACACAATCTATAACAGACCTTATTAGATGTAAAAGTTAAAATTGACAGCGTAAAATGAAATATTGATAGCTTGATTAGTAAACGGCTTTTGACAACAAAAAATAATATATTCAATTTAAGTCACAGTTATTAGATCGACTGAAAGATACTCGTATATCTAAATTGCTAGCTCAAAGTGTATAAATACGGGACAAATTTCGTGTTTTTTAATATTGATTTTCACTTTCTAATACTTCATTTTAGGGTTCCGTGCGTCTAAAAAGGACAGTTTGCTGTCCGCTTGTCTAATTTTTTTTTAATTTTATTTAAACACCCATGACTATGATTCCTTGGAGCAAAGAAAAAATTGAACTTCTAAGTCAACGCAAACCAAAGATACGAGCGTTTATGCTTCGTTTTCGTCGTAATTTATATGAAAATCGACACGTTGTCAAAACCTATAGGATACTCCCCGTCGACGAAAAGTTATAACTTATAATACAAAGAAAGGAAAAAAAAACTAAAATAAGAAATTTATAGATATTTCACAGCAAAATAGTGTTAGCAAACGTATTTGTGTAGTATATTTCACACTAAAATGCATATAAGCGAAGACTTAAGAACTTATGGTTTCGCCGCCTTGAACGAGAAATGAGAACGAAGTGTCTATACAGTAGGTAAGCTTAACATACAAAGACATATTATAAATTTTCACTTAATATGCCCCTTTAAATACTTGTCACAACATTATTTAAAGAGAGGAGCCTGATCCATTGTATTGTGCTAAGAGGCTATGTCTATGGGTATCTCAATCACTTATATGTGTGTATATATGTATGTATAAAATACATATGTCCCCTTTACGGTCTCAAGCTGATGGCATCAGATGTATACGAATGTTTTATAAATACATATAAATATTGATTTAAATACGTACACATGTATAAAAATATGTAAAATAAAAAATATATACTCTATTTCAAACAAAATTAACTTGATTTCCGATTGTGTTACGAATCGCACACATTATATAACTTATCGCCATTTTGAATATACTTCATAGTGAATTCTATGGTCATATATAATATTTATTAGTTCACAGGGTATTAGATGTCACGTGAAAATTCGTTTGGCTCGCATAAATCAAGGTATACGCAGTTATATTCAATATCAGTTGTGCGATAACGTGAAACGTTCGTTTTTTTTTAATTTTATTTAATCAACAATTTTGATAGTATTATTCAGTTTTATAGGATAAAATAAAACCTTGTATACATATTGATATTTTATAAAAAATATATTATTACTTTAAAAAAAAACTTAAAGCACGCTTAGGGCTCCATCAGTCATCTTCCTACTCCATTACTAAGAGAAATGAACAGAATACGTGAATCTAATGAAGTTAAATTCCTCCGAGTAGGTTTCCTTCAGTCTCCATCAATATACCGCCTCGATGATACCATATTATTGTATCGTTATCTGATCCACTAATAATTGCCAAGTATCAATATGATAATAGGATGACAGTTTAAGTGAAATTAAGCTTTTTAAATTTCCCTACATAAATAATAACAGATTGAATTAACAAAAGTGCTGTAATCGTAAAAAAATATTAATTCAGCAAACTCACTCGTCGACAGTCCTCCGTTATTTTTATAAATTACTAGTGAAGCCGTAAAACGTAAGTTCAGTTCAGTTTATTTTTTTTTGTTATAGCGTTTCAAACATGTCGGTTTAGCACTGATTACTTTGCCAATTAATATAGATATAGAAAACAAAACAATAAAATATTAATATTAAATTGACTAAAATATTCATACGGTGTTCAGAAAGTGAGGATTCTTATTACATTTAGTACTTAAAGTGTTATAATATGCAATTTTATTACCTTAATAAATACTTTTATTACTAACCTCCTTTGTAAATAGAGCTTGTGACGTTGATCTGAAGAAAAAATGGCTGCAATGCCGTCATAAGCTTTAGATACGATTATTTTGTAATTTAAATAGACGAGGTATTGACAAACCAAATATAAACGTTTAATATCGTTAATATCGTTTGTCTATATTTAAGGTATATACATTTTATTTCCACTTAATATAATTTATTTTGTCTAAGAAATTTTAAATTTGAAATAAATATTATTATTGTTTTTTAATTTTCCCAATAGAATTGTCTTATATATATTAAGAAAAAAAATTGTGTATACCTAATAAATATATTTATGTAGAATATTTATTAAATATGTAGGTCATAAATTACAATTTTGAAGCTTTGCATTCGATCTCGAGTCCTTTTGGATAGCACGTTGCCAATAAAATAAAACGTTCCCAAGCCAATCAAACAAAACTGGGATGATGATAATGGTAATATATAATAAAAAAATAATATAGATAGTGTAAATGAGATTGTCTATGAGTTATTATAAAAAATAAGTAAATTAATAATTTTAAATTGGTAATTTGTTACCACAGACGTAAAATAATTCAAAGAATAATGTTTTGTATTTTTAATTATAAAATCTACTGTTTGAAGTACGTTATTACAGATGTATAAAAAATATCCTTTGATTTTTATTAAAATGTGATTTTAGACTTTGTGTTGTAATAAATAAAGTTGATTTTAGTTTTAAAAAATATTTTTAATTGTACTCTGCTAGAAACCAGATAACATGTTTACTAACCCTTATACTTTGGATATGATCATAATTATGCTATATCATATTAAATATGTTCAAATTTTGTGGAGTGGGCAGAGAGAATATATATATATATATATATATATATATATATATATATATATATATATATATATATATATATATATATATATATATATATATATATATATATATATATACCACTTTCGTCACGTGTAGTCTGCTGTATTCTGTCATTAAACATATTTTCCTTTTATTCAAAATATACCAAAAAACAATTTCTTGCACAATTTGATAAACATTATTGAATGTATTCTAGATTTTAAACTAATTTAGGAACTGACTTAATAGGTGAAGGTGATAAAAGCTTAACTGCATATACCTGGTAAATGTATAAACGATATTAAGTTAAAATTAATTATATTAATTCAAATTATACAAATTAATTATATTAAATTCAAATTAATAAAATAATAAAATTCATTAAGCCGCATTTATTCAGTGCCTAATATATCTGTTAGTAGTGGGTTATACTCGTAGAACCCACAATGGGAATAGTCCCATTCACAAAAAGGTGTACATTTAAAAATATTTTGGGTTACTTCTATGAGGTTATATGACTTACAGCCACCCAAAACACAATATTTTTGAAAAAGAAAATGTATTTAGTATTAGGATTTCTATTCCAATTTATAGACAAAAAATGCAATAGTAATTAACACTATACTCTATACATATGACTAACTTAATATATGTATAGACTAACTTAGTCTAACTTTTGTAGAAAACGTATAAAAATTTGAAAGAAGCGGACTCTAACAAAAAAAATGTTTACAAGCGTATAAGAATTTCAACATAGCTCAATAAGAACGTATGGCTTAGAGATCTCCGAACAGTTACAAAAAGTTGCGGGTTTGAATCTCGCGTTCAAATTTTTATATATTATCAATAAAATAACTTTAAGCAACGGTAAGATCTTAATCTAATTTTATATAAGGCTCCAATTTCATAGCTCTCATGATGTCCCCAGTAACAGAACACCTGCCGGCCTGCATAATGACGCGCGGGTCCTCCTTGCCAAAGACGAGTTGTTTGAAATAGTGCTCGTTTAGTGTGAATGTTGTATCCGGATCGTTTTCTGGCTCTCCCTCGTATACTGTGACTTGATTCAAATCTAGAGCTGAAAATGTCGCATTTTTAGTGCTACAAGAGTACCCGTTGCACGTGAAACACGCGTTGCCATAGCAACGTGTATGTCACTTTATACAAAAGTTATATTGTTAAACATATGGCAGTGTGTGTAAAGATTTATTTATGGATTTAGTATACTTTATAAGCATTATTATTGTTAAATATTAGCGTTCTGCACTTCTTCTACACTTAAACTATAAGTGTGCCAAATTTCATAACCCTTCGTCCGCGCCATTTTCGTAAAAAGTAGGGGTCTAAAGTTATTGCTTCACATATTAATATATAGATATTATGATATGGGATTGAATTTATAATCATTCCATGAACATACAGACACTGTGCCACTATTTATGCAATTTAAACATTTTATATTTAAATATAAATATTCTAGAACCAAAAAGTTCTACCAAATTTTACTGATCAATACACGCCTGAAGCGTATATATGTATGTCATAGTGCAATTTCAGTACCACCTCCTTTTACATCAAATATATGGAAAAAAGTGTAAAGCCTAACAAATAATTGAACTGCCGCACCTCACTGTTTATTTATGTTTAGAGGTACCGCCTCACACTGAATATAGGAGCTGGTTTTATTTCACACCAGATTTAGATCTTATTGGTTTTGTTTTTATATATAAACTCCACGTTAAAATATCTGGTGGCGCACAGTACGGCGGCAGAATGTAAACAACGGTTATGGGTTCGATCCCCATTCGGGGAAATGAATTATATAATAATTTCCTACCTTCATATTTCCATCACTCAACACGCAATGTGGAGACAAGTAGGCACAAACATTTTGGAACATAGTGTCTTAACACTAGGTTCCCGCTATCTAGGTATACTACTACTATATACGTAAAACCCGAAGCTATAAAAACTATAATAATAAAATATGTTGTGGACTAAATGAAAACTCAATATTTTTTATGTAATTAATGTAAATAGAAAAAAATATTTTTTTTTGTAAGTAATTCACACAATATAAAAACTATATTGAATTTAAGCTCCATAGAATCATGGCGACATCCAACGAGAGCTTTAACTCTAGACTGTAGTATAATAATTAGTTAATTTATTTCAGTGAGCGATTCTCTTTGTTTATTAAAAGTAAACAATCGTATACAAAGTAAAAGTAAAACTTTCTCGAGACTTACTAACTGTAAGCGCGATGGTCATGGGTTCGATTCCAACTCGTGAAGAATAACAATTTATTTGTTTCTAGTAAGAGAAATCGCAGCTTTGGGTTTTGCCAATTTGAGTTTGAGTTTTTTAAACGATATTTTCTAAAAAATAAAGAATAGCTTATTATTAGTATTCCATCATTGGGTCTCTCTGCCTACTGTATAGTAAACTTCTGTTCTGTTCTGTTCTACGGTAATGGCGTTTCGAGCGTGCCGGTTGAGCACAATTCACTTCGCCAATGTCACGTTGTATGGAGAATACACGAAGGAGAATGTACGGTGTATAGTAAACTTACTCCAAGAATAAACAGAAGTTCCTTTAATGACGTTGAAGAGAAATACTCCGCCAACTTCTTTGGCTCTCTTCGGATCGACAGTCTTCAGTCTTTCTTTGATACGAGCCACTAAGTCGGCTTTATTGTGGGACGCTTGCTCGCTGTGTGAAGCTCCCTGAAAACATTTTTTTTTAATTTAGTACACTTATGATGAATTACATCATGAAGTTAGATTTGACTGTGCGTATACTTATAGGAAACATGTAAAAGATCAAGAATATCAGGATTCAAACCCGCACCTCTTAGAAACTGTCCAGGATACCAAGAGGTTAATATTTAAAAAATATATTCGCTCTGGTAAAAACGCGGCATAATACCAGATGGTTTCGGAATAAAGTGATTCTGGCTTACTGACGGACAGACAGACAGGACATGCTGAATGCCATACCATGCCATAGTGTGGAATAACACTTTAAAAAGTAAAATAAATATTTTTTTCTTATCAAATAAATAACATTTCTAAATGATTGATGATAAGTAAACAATAATATGTTACGTCACAAGCTAGTCGCCTACACGTTCTGTACACAGCGCTTCTCAAACATATTGTATGTCAGAGAGGAAAATTGATAAAATTTTAAATAGAACTTTTTTCAGTCTAACGATTTCTTAAAGAGGTCTAGTCTAGTCTCAAGGCTTCGGTGAAGTCTGACAATTAAAATGAAAACTGTTTCCCTTGTCATCTTCTTTAATTTAGTCGGAGAGTGGTGACACTGGTCACTACATTACTTTCGTCTCCTCCAAATATTATATAGAACATCCGTAAAAGCTATCAAAAATGGATACCATTCGTCCTAGAGACATTTTAATTCGTAACAAGTTACATACCAGACACGAGTACAATTATGGTAAGATATAAACAAGATAATTAGTTATACTAAATATATAGCGTTGAAAAATTATAGTATTAACTATATGAAATTTAACTTCATTCAATTTAAATACACTTTCACTAGAAAACCTTAATTTGCTTATATTATTATTATTATTATTTTAACTGTCATTTTATCACAAACTGTCTCGAGTCTAATCTTTTAAAGTACAATATGCAAATGCAATTTTCCAAATATGCGATAAGTGGAGAAAAGAGTGTCTGAACACTAACTTCTCTACTTATTTTGTATACTGAATTTTTACGTTTTAAATCTTAAGAGTCTGATGGGTGCTTCATAATACATATTACTAAATTAAGCAACAAGTAATAATCTTATTTCAAATCTTGCAATAATATCAGGAAGCGACACAAATGATATAAATTGTTTGAAACAAAACACTGCATTTGAATGAACTAATTAAAAAAAATAACCTGCCAATTAATGAATCTTAATTTTAATTTTAAATGTAAAATTGAATGAAAACTGTGTAAAAATATATTTTAAATAAAAAATACATATAAAATGACAATTATTAATATAGTAATAACTAAAGTGCACTCACCATCGTGTGTCAGGTATCGTTCTGACGAGTTCTTGAGAACGAGAAGCTTACTTTCACTAGTTACAAAACTCGCTGTAGGACGACCATGTTGCTTTAGACTTTATTTTTTTTAATTTTTAGCTTCACGCCGTATCCCGCACATAGCAGGGTAGGTAGAGGGAATCGTAGGCTCAAGGGACCTAGTGTTAAGACACTCCGTTCCCCGCTTTCCGCCCTTCAGCAGGCATTGTGTGTTGAGTGGCGGAAATGTTTCATTCTCGCTGAGTGGGAATCGAACCCACAAACCGTCGCGTTTGCTGGCAAACGCTGTGCCTTTGCGCCACGACGGTCCTCTATAAATGTATAATTTGTTAATATAAATAATGAACATATAAAGTTATATATAGAATAGGTTTTCTTTATTTACAACTTTACGCATACAAGCATATATATGTATATGTATGGAGGGTAAGCGGAGAGGATCTCCCTTACACACCATTCTCACTTTGCTACACAAATTTGAGACATTGTGTGGTGGGTGGTGGAGGTATTAAGATACTTAGTACATAAAATATAGTATATAAAGAAGCTATAATTTATAATAGTAAAGTTAAGAGACGTAAATTGCAGAGGAAACTTCCTGTGCTGGATGGATTCCGCCACTGGAGACGCAAAGTGAAGAAAGAAGTGTCTAAACACTAAGTTCTCTGTGCAGCTAAATTTGCAATATTAGTAAAGATAAAAATAAAGCCTGTGCTTGTTACTTAATAAAGTTAGAAATATATTTAAATGACTAATAATATGATATTATATTGTAAATTTTGTCCGGTGTATAATTTGGATATTGTCATATTATTGCTAAATCTCGGACACCGGCATCTCATTCAGTAAGTATATATTGCGTAAAATTTCACTTTTAACGGACAAACCATAATTATATTGAAACTATGATTATGATCGCAGTGTAATGTTTTTAGCTATGTGCGTGTATATTTTGTACAAATACACTATTTTTTTTCTATACAAATTATACATTTGCATTGCTTGTCACATAATTTTGGTGTCATTTATACATATATAAATAAAATTGAACTATCTGTTGGTGACTTAAAATGACTATGTTTCAAGTGCTTATAACTATATTTATTTACACGTTACTAAAACATAAACAAATATTTTAAAAGATTTTGTCCGTCTTTTTGTTTGTTGGGGCTAATCTGTGGAACAACTAAACCGATTTTTATGGGACTTTCACCAAAAATAGAGATAGTTGTGGAGCAACATATAGGTTACATTTTATCCTGGAACCTATGAGATAACTACGGAGAGATAATTTTGATTTATATATGTATATTTTTCATAGACAAATAACGAAATTAACTTTTTAATATTCAAAGTAATAAAAACATCTATAATACCCTCATGGCGGATTAATTGTGTATATAACACGTATTAGAAAGGGTTTTTGTAATTTAAAATCTAACACAAAGTACTGTTTACATTTAAAGTATAAATGTTGCCACAATCTGGTTACATAAGCTCGATAACATGTTTGTTGTTGTCGGTACCCAAAAAGTTTCGATTTAGTCACATGATGAAGCCTTTAAAATCTGTCTATATATTAAAATAAAAGTAGAAATAATATATAAATTTAAAACAAACGAAGTTTATTTGGTGTACGTACATATGTACTTATCGATTAAATAAGTTATATTTTTAAAAAATTTACGTTGAAAACGAGACATTGCGCGTTGAGTGGCGGGATTCAACAACGCAATTTGTTTTACTAGAGCGCAGAAGTTAATATATTTCATTATAACGAGTGGGAACCGAACCCACGACCGTTTACAATCGGACGCTATCCCAGCGCCACAATGGCCTAATTTTTATATACTCAATATTAGTTTATAGGCATATATATGTATAATTATAGTGACGCTTAAAGAAAGCTTCTATGTTAGAAACAAAGATTTATACATATTTTATTGATTTAGTTTAGTATAATTTAAAGTGTTAATCCACACTAAGAATAGTAAAAGTACTTAAAGAAAACCAATACATATAAAAATTTTAACACAGCGGGACTTGAACCCGTGCCTCATGGAAACCGTTCAAGGAAGAGCATGGCTTAGTGGTCAGAGCGCTTAATAGAAAATGAAAGCTAAACAAAAATTTTACGTAAATATTTTTATTGAAATTAATATAAATTTATTTAAACGATATTGCTGTTGTTTTGCTATAAATTCTCTAACTATCCAGAAATGTAAATATATCTGGTGCTTATAAAAGTACAGTAATTATCATTACTAAGAATTCAAATACATGGCATTAAAATTGAAAATTACGAGGTTTTCTTTTTAAAAGCTTTAATTTAACTTGCAATGTTTGTCTGTACGTATGTATGTATGTATATATGTACGTTTGTTTGAGAGGAGTTTTTGAACTCAACTTTGAAGTAGAGGTGTCTTCAACCGATTGAGCTGAAAATTTGTATACATGTTTAGTTTGGATGACAATGCACGATAAGGTTTGTGACATCATTTTCATACAATATGGTGGATTATCCAATATGGCTGACTATCCAAGATGGCGGAATAGTTATTTTTAATGCACTTCCACAATATGGGTATCAAATGAAAGGGCTTGTTGAAATTAACTTGAAATAAGTAAAAAGTAAAAAATAAATTAAAGAAAAAAGAAAAAGCGGTTTTTAAGAAATATAGCTTTTATTTACACTCTTTAAAATGAAGAAAATAAACTCTTCCTTTTAAATTTTTACTGTCAACTTAAAACCTATTGAGGTTATATAATGATATACAATTTATATAATAATAAAAGCTTGTCACGCGATTTACTTGTGTCGGTGCACTAGTAGATACCTATTTAATTATACAAAAATTGCTAAGTTACAAAATTTTAACTGCCTCCTAGGACCTCCTTTGTGACTAACATTCGGAAACTTTTTGGGGATATTTCTTGAATTGACAGTTATATTCTGCATATGTCAGGATACTCACGCCGCTTATTGAGACATGAGTGCCCAATGACGGAACTTAAATACTATGTAATGGGTTAAGTGAGTTTGCCTTTTGTTGTCCTCTAAATTTCTTTATGTATTCTAAAGCTTATTTAGTTGTATTTTAAAACTTCCTATCCCCCCAAACGCGAATTTGAACTCAAACCTTTGGCATCACATCCAAGCTGCGCCATAGTAGAGTCAATTATCTTTATAATATTTACCATATTATCATTCAAACATATTAAATATTAATTTGTTATTATAAACATATATTTTATATATTATCTGTATACTGACAGATAAAATATTAATACACGTAACCGAATATCGACCGCAGCCAATTTAGTTTTGAAAAGGCGTTTAATTGAATCGCGATGACCACTCTCATGGCATAGTGGATTGCGATAATTCAATTATAGCGAACAGGTATCTAGTTTGATTTTTTATAAAACAAAGCTTTTCTAATTAACATTTATTTTTATTAAGAATATAATATACTAGAATATCAGATTACTAGATTGTAGAGCCACCGTGGCCGGACAGAGCTTATCTGTAAACGTGATTGCCTCGATACTCTCTACAAAGTGAGCTATTATCATTTTCTCACTTTGTAATGACGGCGGCGTTAAGTTACGCAACTCATGCCGTGTCTTGAATTTAGGCAGAATGCAGAGAATGAAGTGTCTTAACACTTGTCCTAACACCTGGTAGACGACAATGAATCGAAATTTGGCGGAAAATGGAGAAATATTTCAAGTTATTTTCATTTTCCATTTTGTACAGCACAGTGTACAGCACAGTACAGCACAAATCCAACGAGGAATATTGAACATACGTGCATACCTCAAATAAACAGAGCGTGTTTCTCTCTTAAAAGTGGAAAATTAGTCAAAAACATACGTGAGTCTTTCATAAAATAAAAACCACACGAATTATTAATTTAAAAATTTTGAAGTGGATTTTTTAGAAATGTCCTGGATCTGAATTTGAAAAAAACAGCACGTATATGTATTCAAAGATCTTTCTTTATATGTATATATATATATATATATATATATATATATATATATATATATATATATCTTCTTCTTCTTCTTCTTCCTGGCATTAGTCCCGGCTTTTTGCCAGGGTCTGCCTTCCGACTAAGACCAATCGGTCCATATGAGTGGCGAAGTGGTTTTTTGTGGAGCGATTGCCATCTGACCTCCAAACCCATTACTGGGAGAAACCAGGAAAGGAAAGGGAATAAGAGGCAGAAAGACTTGGAATATAGGGGAGGGACACCACTTACATGGATTGGATCGGGTTATGAAAGTGGTGGCTCGAGGTCCCGGGGTCGCGTACCCGTATGCCGGAAACCAAATATCGGACAGATAATTGGCTAGACATCCTCTGAGATTATATATATATATATATATATATATATATATATATATATATATATATATATATATATATATATATATATATATATATATATATATATATATATATATATATATATATATATATATATATATATATATATTCAAAGATCTTTCTTTATATGTATCATTTTTAAACAAAGCATGATAGGCAGAAAAAACCTAGTGTCAATACAATCTGTTTAACGCTTTCTACTGGAATCATTGTCGAGACATTGTCGAATGTTGCGTGGCAGAACTTAACTCTACCTTGCCAGGACAGATAAAATTATTATTATTTCCAAATTGGGATTGAACCAATACTTTTAGTGTCTCACAAAAACGTAGTCACCATTATTTCTTATTTATATAAATAAATATACTTGAAAGTACCATCTTTGAGAAGCTTTCGCAACTTCCAAGACAATCAAGAGTGCTTGAAGACTTCTTAGACGTCATTTAAACATTGGAAGATAGATGGCGTTGATGTAACAAGTTTCTATTACATCTTTTTTGTTAGTTCAGTAAAATAAAGAACTTGTCTTTATAATTATTATTTAACTGAAGTTTTTTTTTAATCAATGGCATTTGAGAATAACATTTTGTTACCAAGTTTCTGCTTTGTGCAATGTCGGGATATAGTCCATTAGGTACCAGTACCCAAGACCCCGATTTGTCTAAGCATGGTAATAAGGGTATTTATTTCATCTTCCCCGCATGCCTCTGTGGGCGGAGAGAACCTAGTGTCAAGACACTCCGTTCTCAACTTTCTACCAGAATTTGAGACAATACGTACTGAGCGGCAGAGGCTGAGGCATTGCGTGTAGTCTTACAAACTAACGAAAAAACAAAAATAATTTGATTAAAACATCACTATACAGAGAAACATCTTTCTACGCTTTCCACATCACGATTTCGAAGGTTCCTATGTTAGTCATTAATAATACTAATTTCCTTCCTTGGAGCAATATTTCAAAAATATTAAATATTTAATATATTGTAGTGTTTAGATAGCGGTAGTTTGTAATAATCTAGAGATGCTAACCACACAATAAGTTCATAAAGTAAACGTAAAAAAAATCTATGCAGCTTAATAGAAACGTATGCCTTAATTATGAGGTGAGAGGTGCGGGTTCGAATGCCATTAAGTAAAAAGTTTTAAATACTTTTGTTAATATTATTTTTCCTTTCTTAATAAAAAAAATGTTAAACGCTGGTAGCTCACAGCATCCCTAGATTTCGTCCCTTTTATTGGCTAAAGCAGTACCTACAGTAGATCAACAAATTTATAAGCGCCGAAGGATTTTAGTTTATAATATTCATACATATTGTATAAGCCAAAGTTAGAGTCATAGTTATAGTTACTGGATTAATATTTGTAACTACCCAACTAAAAACTATACTGAATCATTCTGAAAACTTCGCCTTAAGAAGTTAGCCTTAATTAACATATTACGTATATCTACGTACTACGTATATATATATATATATATATATATATATATATATATATATATATATATATATATATATAGACATAATTGAAGTAAATGTTATATTACCAATTATATTTTCAACATAATAGCTTTTACCTGCGGCTGCGGCTTCGCCCGCGTGTTCTAAAGGAAGTTACACAAGATCTCTCTTCCCGTAACGTTTCGTTATATATATATATATATATATATATATATATATATATATATATATATATATATATATATATATATATATATATATATATGAATAGTTAGCACAATGTCACACCTTATATTGATACATATCATGACAAAGGAAAATCTAGTACCTGATAAGTTACGTTATGTCCATATAGAGTACCCATTGAAAGCTGCGCTCTGTGCTTTGATCAGAGTGATTCAAAAATAAAAATATTCAATTTATATATATCCCCACTGAGAGAATGATATATTTTTAACATTATATTGCATATAAGTATTAAATTCTGCCATGTAAAACTTATACTAAATTCAAGGAGCGGAGAGCGGAAAGCGGAGAGGTCATAACATTAGAGTTTTTCTCTGCCCTGCTATATGCGGAATAAAACGTAGACTTTCCTGTAAATAATATTTAAACTATCAAAAACAAAATTTAGCCACATCCATAGTTCTGATACGAAGCTGTGATCTTAATATCACGAATGGGTGATACAAGCTTTAAAAATATACATAAAAATGGAATAGCTCAACTAATTCTAAGTTTGACATTCGTTGAGATGAAAACAGTTGGCTCCGGTGAAACTTTTTTCATTAACTGTGACATGGACTTTAAATAAAACACTTCTGTTGAATTCAGATACCTAGTACTAATGTACGGATATATATATATATATATATATATATATATATATATATATATATATATATATATATATATATATATATATATATATATATATATATATATATATATATATATATATATATATATATATAAATTAAGATCTTTTTGACACTGTACAAATCTCTTCTCTCTCAGGCCAAATCTAAATTTTAGAGGTGGGTCACGAATAGGCATTATAGAATCATTATCAATGATATAGCATCGTCGCTATCCAGAATAATTCCTGTAGCAATGATATTAAAATTATTTTTTACAGCTAGCAGTGTAGAACACATAAGCGTGGACAATGGTAAGGTTAGGGCGCCATCGTCCTTGAGGTCGGCCTATGCCCAGCAGTGGGCATCGAGAGGCAGATTTAATGATGATGAGTACAATAAGCCTAAAAGTGGCTGGTATGTCATACAAAGATCACAAGTTCATATCTCGAAATAGATATTTAATACGTTCAGTATTATTCATACTACATAAAAACCAAATGTTGCATAATTGAAACAAAAGCCAAGAGCTTACTTATGTACAGTATTTGTCAAGCAAATAGCAAAAAGACAAATACTATTAACGTCATCGAATATTGATATCATATTTTAATTCCACCACGAATGTATACTTACAAGACGAAACAACAATTTTTGTATGCACTTCGAACGCTTATTGCTGATCAAATTTGAACTTTAACTTCTAAACAATAAGATAGTGCACTATTGGCAGTAACAGTAAATATAGTTGCGAAAGAAATAGAATATTTTAGTAGTCCTGAACAAACGCAAGGCACTTTCTTTAGACACGTTTAACATGTTATCAATGAAAAAGTTGTTTGAAATTCGTAATAGAGTTCTTGTTTTCGTTTGGATGTCACATTTTGTCAAAATGTGACACTTAGAGGAAATATTATTATTCATATATGTACTACTTCTGTGAACAATTTTACTGTTTATTTATTTATTTAGGCAAACCAACGTAACATACAATGCGATTTATTAAAAAAAAAATTATATACAATAATAATAAGCGAATTACACTGTACATCACACTTGCAGGCTAGCTTAACATGATTTAAACAAAAACGAGCATTTCTAATCTAGTACCCTACACCAAGTTAAATACAACAAAAAAAAAAAACTAAAATCACAATAAAATATACAAAATCACAACCAAACGTCTAAATGAGAACAATTAGAAAAAAAAATATACAAGTAATAACAATATAAATATATTAAACACTTGTCACTGTTCTTGTTAATGGCATAGGAAGTGGTTAAAGCTTTACCTAAAAGCTCAGGCAGAAAGATATTTTTTTAATGCTTAATTTTAAAAATCATCAGCACAGCTGAAATATGTAGATTATATATATATATATATATATATATATATATATATATATATATATATATATATATATATATATATATATATATATATATATATATAATATATATATATATATATATATATATATATATATATATATATAGATATATATATATATATATATATATATATATATATATATATATATATATATATATATATATATATATATATATATATATATATATATATATATATATATATATATATATATATATATATATATATATATATATATATATATATATATATATATATATATATATATATATATATATATATATATATATATATATATATATATATATATATATATATATATATATATATATATATATATATATATATATATATATATATATATATATATATATATATATATATATATATATACAAGATGATAGATCTATGGCTCAAAAAATATAATAACTTTAATTAAAATACTTTAGTATGTTAAATTGAACTCATCGTGTAATAATAATTAATTTCAGCGAAAATGTGACAGCTGTGACATAACAGTAAAAAAAAGAACACAATGCCGAATACAGATACTTAATACATACAAAACACAGATAATAAATCTTCACACGCATTATTTCAATAAGTTCCATTGAAAATGGGAAAAAGGAACCCGAAATTGTCTTTCTCACAAAACAGTTTTTAATATTCTGATGACGCGCACATGTGAATATTTGATGCTTACAGTCTACTCATGAATTTATGAATCTCATTATTGTATGTCATTGGATATATTTTTTACGATTCCATTATTATGGCCGGTATTTTATTTGTTTGTTTTGTTTTTTTTTTTTTTATTATACTTATGTATATGTATAATATTAGAAACAGTTTCTTTTTTAGCTCTTAGACTCGATTAAAACAAAAAGTAATGACAGCATACGTTTGTATATTAAAGTAGTATTTAATATTAATAATAATTTCATATAAATTTAATATTAACAGATAAAAATATTTTTATCTTTTTGTGACATAAAATTCTCTGTGCCAGAGATTCTTATTATAACGTGAAATCAAGAATATAATTTATGAGGAAACACTGTCGCAAGTAGCATTAAGTTATCCAGGTGAAAGAATGACGGATGAAATTATTTGAATAATATTTATTATATTTCAAACTATTTCTGATATTTTTATTTATATAAAAACTTTTGTAAGCGATATTTATAGGAAAAAACTACAATTTGTAAGATCGTTGGGGTAAACAATGGGGTAAAAAATGAATACTGGTTCGATTCGTATTTACATGAAATTTAAATAATCATCACAAGTTCAATGTATTTAGATATTAAAAAGAACGATTTTTTTCGTTAGCTCTCATGTTTATGTATTGGTCGTGCGTAGACTTTAAATATGTAAATAGACGGATAGAGCCAAGTTAGTTCGGGTCCAGCAATAAAATCCGCGCTTAACCTGAGTGCTGGGAGCTTGGGAATATTACTTCTTCTGAATAAAGAAAGAATAGGTCGTGGGGCTGATGTCAAAGTGTCCTAGCGATTAATTTAAGAACTTACAGTAGGTAAATAGCTCTAGGAGGAAATTTACTTTGATGTATCCCTGGTCTGATTTTCAAAACACCATTACTAAGAATGTTATTTAACTTAAATTTAATGAAATATGAATGAATGCTTGGAGAGATTTATTGAGTACTGAAAACACGCAATTTGCAATCATAAAATAATTTAGATATAAGTTCTAGCAACCATACCATACATAAACTTGTATATTAGTGCTAACGGTTAATATATTTTATTAACTTAACCAAATTTATTTAGCTAATTAATAAAATATGTATAAATATATATACATATATATATTATAGCAATGAAGGCACAATAAACCTAGTGTAGGAAAACTTCAATTCCTGCTTTCCGTTCAATTTCCGAAACATTGCGTGTTGAGTGGCGGAACTTAACACCGCGTTTCATCTTGTTAGCCTAGCGAGAAAATGAAAATAATTAATTTGTCCGAGTAGAAATTCTAACCCGCAACCGTCGTGCTTCGTCAGAGGCTGTGTCGCTGCGCCACGACAGGTCCTTCGCATACAACGCATACAGCGTTTAACGCTATACATATATAAAAAGGTCCGCATTGGTGTAGGTGTGTCTATCTCCTTTTGTCTAATAACCAGTAGTAGTGTAGTAAATATTTTATCATTTACGTTTTATAAAAAAACGAGCTGCTCCACAGTTATATTGGCGTGGACTTTAAAGGTAAAAATCCGTGTTTTCCTATTACCGTTGGAATTTTAAGAAATCTTCTATATATATATATATATATATATATATATATATATATATATATATATATATATATATATATATATATATATATATATATATATATATATATATATATATATATATATATATATATATAATAGTATATTATTCCTTATTAGTATATTATTAAATAACTACATTAGATTTAATAAGCATTTTAATATAACGAATATTTTAGAAGATATCACAGATGAGAGCATAGCAGCGTCATGTCGGGCCGGGTACGTCTATTGCGAGTGAAAGTGGGTGGCCGCGTGCTTATAATTTTTAATATAAAATCGTCGGATTGATTGTAGAAATATATATATATATATATATATATATATATATATATATATATATATATATATATATATATATATATATATATATATATATATATATATATATATATATACATTTTGAATCCGTGTATGGTTTGAGGCTTTTATTTACATTGAACGATGATGTTAGTTTGAGCTTATTTAGACAACCTTGACCTATATCTGTTTCTAGTTTTAGGATTGAAATAAATTGGAAAATGTCTTAGACCACACTTGGACTTAGTACCTTTCTTATCTCAAGACTTCATTAGTACTCATTCCTGTCGAGTTATTTAGTTATTAGGACATAAAGAATGAGAAAGAGAGATTTTATGCTCAAAATACTCATAAATCAACATAAAATGAAATACAATTTTAAATTTCGATAAAATAACACATTTGAGAAAGTTCTAGAAAGCTCTAACGAGAAAGTGGATGAGCAAGGTATTTCCACAATTAATAATATTATATATTGAGAAAAACGCAAATTTACTATAATAACCATTGCGTGTGAAGCCACGAGTTGAACCCTAGTAAGATTGAACTCTAAGCTAAATTTCAATAGAAATTAATAAGAAGGTGACAAGGTTTATATATATATATATATATATATATATATATATATATATATATATATATATATATATATATATATATATATATATATATATATATATATATATATATATATATATATATATGTGTGTGTGTAGTACGTAGAAGAACATAGCGCGTAAATCAATTACACGAACTTCTCAAATTCAGTAACTAATGAGAAGAACTGAAGCGATATACAGGGGACTCGGTTGTTGGTACGTTTTGTGTATGTTAAAATAACTTTCGCAAGAAACTTACTTGCGAATGTAAATAATATGATAAATGTTTTGCTTATTGTAGAAAAATTTTACGCTGTTATATGTGACTTATAGCGAGGATGTTTCAACGTACACTATGGGCGTGGTTTATAAAATCTCTTAATATATTTTTTAATTCACAATATATCCTTCATTTTCTATATGCAGAGGGTAAGCAGGGGGAACCTAGTGTTAAGACACTCCGTTCCCCGCTTTCCACCGAGGCATTGCGTGTTGAGTGGAGGAACTCGTTGGCGTGCTTTGTCTTACTAGAGCGATGAAATTGAAAATAATTAATTTACCCAGGTGGGAATCGAACTCACAATCGTCGACTTGACAGACACTGTACCGCTACTCCACGACGGTACCATTAAAATAAAATATGATTTATAAAAAAATCTTAAGTTATATTTTTACGGATTTTAAGATTAAATTAATTAAGTACCTATATATATTATTAAATTTTCGTTTCCAAATATAATTGTGAGAATTTAATTTATCTATCGCAAAAAGTAATTTAGATAAAAAGCCAATCACTAGTACTCCACATCATCAAAAATTATTAAGCCCCCATACAATCTAATCCCATATTAAATACATACGTATACGTAACTATAAAAAAGAGCGTACATCCATTCACTTAGTTCAAACGAGCATGCAAAGGCGGCCACGAGGGAAATTATTAAGATAATTCGTCCTTGTCTTCAACGTCATGCGTCACGTTTAGTGATTTTGATGGAACAATTGGCATTTGTTGCCTATGCCGTTCCCATTTCCACACATCCTACATCCCAGGGGATAGAAACTATGAGCTCTGTGGGAAATATCTATGAATTCTCTAGATTATACGCTATCTTTACTAACAGAAGCAACGATTTTGTAATTTGAATGTGACGAAAAAATTAAAATAGGATATGTATCTACGGTTTGTGTCTGTCTGTCTGTCTGTCTGTATATTTGTGCATGCTAATCTTATGAACCATTGGTATTGGTAGTAACTAGTTTATAATATATTCAAATATATGCTTTGTATAAAAAGAAATTAGTGAAGTGGTATTCCGTTTTTCACTATTTTTTTCGTTATAAATATAGGAGAGTTGTTGAATACAAATTTAATTTTGCGTTTATGGTAATTTAAAGTGCTACATTTAGGTTCACAATTCTACTGTACATTAAGTATATTATTAGATTTAGGCTATACAAGTAAATTTGGCAACATCTGAAGAAAAGTTGTAAAATTTCAATTTTGAATAAATCTGGGTGTTCTAAACAAAATTCTAATATTGTGCTAAAAAATAAACAACCTAGGTAGGTATATGCAATTTAATATATTTAAGAAATCACATTATCTTTTTTATATATCAGTTTCAAAGTTTTTATTTGGGGTACGGATTTACTCGAAATAAGCTTATTATCGGGCAAGCTTTTTTGCGATCCAATGGCGAGTAGAGCTGTGAAGCTAGCACAAGTGGTTTGATTACAGATTTCTATGCCTTTTACTGTTTCTGTTTGAGAAGTCGATTTTCCGGGTGGCTTTGTTTGGTTTGTCCTTTGAGATGTTTCTGGCGGCACGTCGATTATTGGGCACTGCAGTCTAGTTTGTAGGCGCGCTTGTTGGTGAGCGACTGGATAGAAATTTCCAATTTCAATACAGATTATTATTATTATTAGCTTCACGCTGTATGCCGCACATAGCAGCGTAGGCAGAGGGAACCGTAGGAACCTAGTGTGAAGACACTCCGATCCCCGCTTTCCGCCTTTCGAGGCATTTTGTAGAGTGGCGGAAATCAACGTGGCGGTTTTTGCCTTGTTACCAGAGCGAAGAAAATGAAAATCATTCATTCTCCCCGAGTGGGAATCGACCTCACAAACTGTCGCCTTTACAGGCAGAGGCTATGCCTCTGCGCCACGACTGTTATACACGGTTATACAGATTGTAGATGATATTTTGAAATGTCATAAGATTTACAAATGTAATTACGATTATTTATTTTAACATTTATATAATTCAACGAGTTTTTACTTGCAGCTTAGCTCCAGTATCTAGATGAAATACTAAATCGTTTATGACACATGACATATTTATAAGTGTCAGAGGTAACTGATCGCTGGTATATTGAGTTATTTCGTACCTATTCATTACTTAATATTTATTTATTTATTTAATTGGCACAACCGTCTACAATTGAGGACCGCCGTGGCGCGGAGGTATATCCTCTGCATGTAAACGCGACGGTTTGTTGGTTCGATTCTCACTCGAGGAGAATGAATGATTTTCATTTTATTCGCTCTGGTAACAAGGCAAAGAGCGCGTCGTTGTGTTCCGCCACTCAACACGCAATGCCCCGAAAGGCAGAAACGGAGTGTCTTAACATTAGGTTCTTACGGTTTCCTCTGCCTACCCTGCCATGTGCGGGATACAGTGTAAAGCTATTGAAATAGCACAAATTATTAGTACAAATTACAAAAGTATGATATTCTAGCACTTAATAATTCAAAAGATATGTAATATTCGTATATCCTATAGCTCTATAAATGGATTATACGATACAAAAATATATTTCAATTCGATACAGTACTTCCTGAGATTGGAGCGGTTACATTCGGAGCGGATTACAATAAAAAAACTAAAAAAGCTCATTAACTTTATGATATTACATTAGCAATATACACAGATATGAAAGTATATTTTTTCTAGCTATTAAAGGGCTTGTATGTACGACTTTTTTTATATTTAACTATATATGCAATTACTGTTAAGTTTTTTATAATAAATACTAAATATTGAAGCCATATTTTGTTTAATTCAATTATATACATTTAAGAGTACATATTTAGATATAAAACTAACTCACTAATTCGTCGTATGGCAGCTTCGAGTCTACGTTCAAAGATAGTTCCGACCAAAAGGAACATGATAACCGCCAGTATAACGGGCACACAGTATCGCCATTCCATAGAAATAATTGGCGTGTAGCTTGGTCTTGATGAATGTAACTAAATGTAATTTCAGTTCATCTTCGGACTTGCTGTTAGCTTAATGAGATCAAAAAAAAAGTATTATTTCAACAAGTGTTTAAAATTTGTAGCAGAGGCATTTTCCAGGTTATATCTTCACGCTGTATCCCATATATAGAAGGATAGGCAGAGGCATATACTCTGATACCCACTTTTCGGCCAATTTTTAAGATATTATGGGTGCAGCGGTGAACCCCAAAGCCGCGACTTGTCTCCTCGTGAGAGCGAGGACATGAAAAAGATTTACCTAAACTAGGAATCGAACTCACTACCGTAGTATTTGACGGACCCTTCACTTATACTTCTCTTGCGTATTTTCATACATATTAATATTCATCTCAAGTTACGAGTTCAATTTATTTAATACAAACGGTTAGTTCCTAGCAACACGCAACAAGCCACCAGGTGCCAAATCCTGTGCCTAACTATCGATACAGCGGCAGTTAGATAACTAAATTCACTTAAACGAGATCTGCAGCAAAATAATCCTTGTAACGCTAATCTGTGCCATCGTATTCACATATAAAATACAATATGAGTAAATTCTAAAACCTACGGCCAGTGGACTTGGTCGGAAAAACCGCAGAGCACTCAAACGACTCTTCATTGAACGGCAATCGGCGTCGTTGTTTCAAATTAAAAGGGAAGTACAAAGGATTACTTTGTTTAGAAATAAATAGAATTGAAGATTGTTTAAAGCTTACATTCTTATTTTCTTTTATTTTATGCTCTTTAATACTTGTATTGGGAGAAAGCTTGAACATAAGATAAATGTAGTTTCATAGGTAAACATATATATAAAAATTTCATTTAGCAAAATAAGGCGATTGTGGCGCAATGGGACGTCATCTGTAACTGTGAATTTTATAGTTGTAGGTTTGATTCCCATTTAGGGGAAAGAAATAGTTTAGTTTTTTCGTTCTAGTAAGAAGTAGAGCTGCGTTAAGGTTCTTATCTCATCACAAAAAAGTGCAGAACGTAGTGTCTGGGCACTAGGGTCTCTCTATATTCAGTGATATATACGGAAAACGCAGTACAGTTGAAAATTAAATAAATACAGCTACAGCTATAAAGTTGTCTGTAATCTGTTGGAATCATTCAAGTTATTTAGCTAAACGTTATGGTAAGCTTTAAGGTAAGTTATTTAGATAAACGTTATGGAAACCTTTATATACGATTTTTTTATTTACAAGTAAATAACATTTTACGTTTTATATAATCTGTAGTGTTAAATTGCATTAATATAATCTATATTTTATTTTATAATAATTATTTATATTTATTTTAAATTGTTATTCCAGACTAACTGTAATGAAGATTTAGAGAACATCTATAAAATATTTAAAGTAGCGGGATTTGATCCCACGCCTCTTGGAATCCATCCAAGCACTCTGACCACCATGCCGTACAATCTAATCCAGCTATGTCAAAACATTGAACACTTGGCTTAGTGCAAAGAAGACAAACAATAAAAGTATATTTCATAAAGATATCATCATATTGAGATCCCGTAGGGATATAACCCTATGTATTGCCTACAAAAAACGCTTTTGTTATTGAATTAAATCTTTTTTTTTTCTCTTTTATATCTGAAATAATGAACGTTTCATTCAAATTCTGTCAACATCCCTATTCTACTGAATTTCAATATCCCATTACTCATATATACTCAGTCATCCCAAACCATTATTCATTGGAGTAGTTTTTAACGAGCCCTCTAAATTGGAGGGTGGAACAGACAGATGTACTTACTTTAATTCTATTTTAGTATATATGATTTAGTTTATATAGTTTTGGCTATTGTCATATGATTAGCAATGTACAAGGTGAGATTTGTGTTATGTAGAAATTTGTAAAATGTAATCTTCAACTAGTATTATGTATCACGATTTCCACTTTCTATTTACTTAGACATTTTTTTTCTATTGTTGTGAGTGTAATGCTGTTAGCCCTATTGGCCTTGACAGCGACACCGATTGGGGAGGGAAGAGGGTACTCTGTCTCTGAGAAGTATCGGGTACTACGTGTATCCTAGCACTATCGTGTCTGCTTGAGAGGATTGAAAAACACTTAAAGACAACGCATAATTGGTGTTCAAACAAAATTTAAAAATGGCTTCTTGGATGCTGTGGTTAGTTTGTTTTAATAATTATCCCTTGAGAGAAAGATTCTTGGCTTGAATCCCAAGCCAAATTTACAATTAACATGTCTACGTGTGACATACAAATTTAAATACACTTTTTGGTGGGGCAAAGATAAGAATAACGTCTAAAGATTGTTGATAGAAGGAGGCAAGAATGAGATTACTTCATCTTTGGTCTAGTATTGATATTATATTGTGGAATTTTTCCATTTAATAATCTAATAGCCTAAGTTTTGCTGGGAACAAGACACTCCGGGTACAGAGTGTCTTAGCAATTAGTAAACTCTCTCTATTCCGCTATAATATTCTGCTACATGCGTAATAGTGTGTGAATCAAATAAATCCACTGAAAACCGTAAGCTAAGTAGAATTTTAATTTTCTACTTTATAGGAAATAAAATACTCACAGTCCGTTGATTGTAGAGTTGTGTAAAATATTAGTTATTCCATAGTTTATAATTTATATAATGATTTAATTATGTATATAAGTGAGACATTTTTGAAAATTGTGCTGTCATTAATGACAATTTCAAAGACATATCAACATTATTTACAATAAGGTTCTATTTGCTAACATATCTCGTTACATTTTTTTACACTATTTTATTAGAGATCTAACTAAACAAATGAATAATAAAAAATAAAAATTTAAGAACTCAATTTATTTAAATTGGCGTATTATGTAACAAAGAAATATATGATTAAATTAATATATTAAATAAAATATAAACAATACAAAATATTATTTTATAGTAAGCATAGCAGGGTAGGCAGAGGGAACCGTAGGCAGAAGGAACCTGGTATCAAGACACTCCGTTCTCTGCTTTCCGAATTTTTGAGACATTGCGTGTTGAGTACTGAACGCCGCGCTTTTGCCTTGTTACCAGAGCGAAGAAAATGAAAATATTTTTTATCCCCGAGTGGGAATCGAACACACATACTGTCACGTTTACATTCAGACGCTTGTGCCTCTGCGTCACGACGTGCCCCAATATCATATTTTATATAATATTTATATACAGTATAAAAACATGATATCTTTATTTATATCACAAGCTCTAATTAGGCCATCGTCATTAACTGGATCTATAAAAATTACTTCAGAAAAATAATCTTGCGGCAAAATATAATCTCTTGGCAGATTATCTACTACTTCACGCGTTTCTGGTGCAAACCTTATACATAAAGTAATTTTTTATGTAAGAACAAAATAGTTATTGATGAATCTATTTTAGATAGAACTTATTACTGATTAAAATTTTATGCTGAAAGAGAGTAATGGCACGTATATTATTTTAATTTTACCGCTCTTGAATACAGGACGCGGCGTTGAATGGAGATGGCGAGTTGGGAATGGGTTTTCTTAACTTACGTTCCCATCCAAGTCATATCTCTATTTTTAATTCATTTTTATATATATATATATATATATATATATATATATATATATATATATATATATATATATATATATATATATATATATATATATATATATATATATATATATATATATATATATATATATATATATATATATATATTAAAGGTGTATATTATTATTACTTGGATCACTGAAACTAAACATTTCAACAGTTAAAATTTGTTGTTAACACGCCGTATATCGCCATATTAAAAGCGGTGGCAAGTAAAACGAGGTCGCAAAGATTTAACGGACGTCTGGTCTTTGAGCTGTTCTATAAATGGGGATCAGCAATTAATCATAGAAAAGCAGTATTAAATATACTTTAAAATATTGTTTGATGAAATGTATTAATTTGTTAATACAAAATCTAGCTCGCGACTGTTTTTGCGTGCACTATGAAAGTCAAATTTTACCTTATTTCTCGTCTCTTAGTACTAAGGTGTCTAAAGCCAAATCGCATACTTCAACGCTCAATAGGTTCGGCGGATCAGGAGGAGAGCGGATGAAGCCCTGATCCGGCGATGGAGGGAGGACCTTGGGTCCCCGGTGGCAGGCCTAGCGACAGTGGAGGCAATCCGTCCCTACCTAGAGCGCTGGGTAAAAAGGGAATTTGGAATCCTGACGTTCAGGCTGGTGCAGGTACTGACGGGGCATGGTTGCTTCGGCAAATACTTGCACCAGATTGTGCGTCGGGAAATGTCACCGGTTTGCCATGAGTGTGATGCCTCCGTCGACTCGGCGCATCATACTCTGGCTGAATGCCCCGCTTGGGCCCCACAGCGCCATGCCTTGATGGCTGTGGTGGGTCAAGATCTTTCTTTATCCAGTGTAGTAAGGGCCATGCTGGATAGTAAGAGGAACTGGTCTGCAATGGTCTCTTTCTGTGAGACAGTCATCTCACTAAAAGAGACCGCGGAGCGAGTGCGCGAATCCAGCATAAATGCAGACCCATTTCGCCGCCGTAGACCAGGAAGCAGGAGAATGCGCTATGCGCTACTCCAACCTTAAAGGAACGCCTGCAGGAGGATCATTCTGGCCCTTCTGCAAGTCATTAAGGCTGTGGGTGCCCTAGAGAACCCTAAAAGTGACGGTGGCCTGCGATAGGCGGGCCTTCCATCGAGGCGTCGTAGTTGAATTCACAGCGATCCTGCAACGTCTTATGTAGGATCGGACTTACCGGTGAGTCCCACAGTACCGCCCGCTTTTCGCGGTCGGTCTGCATGAACGCATTTCCCAGCGTAATAAAAGAAAAAAAAAATGCGTTGTCTGTCAGTCAGTCACTAAGCAACGGAAGAGTTTAAGATATATATATATATATATATATATATATATATATATATATATATATATATATATATATATATATATATATATATATATATATATATATATATGTATATGTGCACTATATCAATTTGGATACCGAGACAATTCCAGTAGTTGTGAGTAAACAGAGTAATCAAATTACCCTCATAAAAAAATGTGTACAATTTTTTGTTATCGTAGTTTACATGACTCTTAAACGCCTTTTAAGTAGTGGAAATTTTCAGTATTTTGGACGTTTTGGAAGGATTCTATATATTTTTGTTGCTTTACGCTCATATATAGAAGTGTAAATGTGTACAATAATAATTTATATGTATGTGTATTTGTACAAGAAGCTGTATATTCCCACTCTGGGGAAGAGAATTAATTTCATTTGCTCGCTCTGGTAACAAGGTGAAGCGTGGCGTTGTATTGCACTCAACACGCAAAGTCTTGAAAATTGGGTACCAAGTGGAGAATATAGTATGTATGTAAAGATTAAAAAAGGCCGATAGAGGTGATGATGTAGGTACAACATCATCTTCGTCATCACCAACACCACAGACAAATAAAATATTTAGGCCATTAAATTGAAATATTCACATATATTTTAAAATATTATATACCAACTACATATATTTTAATAGTCAAAAGAACTAAAGTAGTCGTTAAATTTGTATACAGCTGTCATACACCGGCGAAAATAACGAACCACCATTGAGGTACGCGTTGACCTGAATTATTCGAACATCAACCGTAGTATATAATAAAAACTACATTTCTGACATCATCGTGGTGCAATGGGTTGGATATTTAAGTTTTTGTTTAGACAATACGTGGGATTGGTTGAGACTACCCAGCGTACCATATATTTAAAATGGGTACGGTCAAAAACCTTATATATAGTAATATACTTATTTTTTTTTATAACTTAACATTAGATGGTCCGTCTGTTCACTTAATAATAACAAATAACTTTAAAAAATGAGTGAAGATGTGAAAACATCTACCACTTTAACTCACCGTAAATCACTTCTAAATGCAACTACGATTTGGAACGAAGTAATGACGTGCTATTGAAGCAAGTTGGCCTTAATTAGATGTCAAATAACATGGCAAAATTTGATAAAATAAGTTTTTGCTCATATTCTTTGGCAGGAGCTCATTAGCAATTATTTAATAGAATCCTTTTAAAAAAAAGGATATATGAACAATAAGTTATTATACTAAATATACCTTAATTGACTCGATCGCTAATTGACAGCTGTCTTACATATTTAGAATGCTTATTATTTTCACAGTGATACATGTTCGATACAAGTTACAGCCGGTAAGCTGTGAGAGTACGACATTCAAAAAGTTACAATAGCGCCTATTCGTCGTTTAACATTCCACGCGCGTGGAACTACAAAAACAATTGACACGCAACAAATCGGGCCGAATGGCCGGCGAAACCGGTTGTAGCCGGTCCGCACTGGTGCGTTCTGGATAATACTGGTTCTGTATCCATTATCTTAATTTTTTCCAGTTATTTTTATTTGCTTTTAGTTTTATATACATAAATTTGTATATTTCAAGAGCGAACATTATTAAAATTCAAAATATTCTTTATTCAAGTAAACTTTTAGAAGCATTTTTGTATCGTCGAATGAGCATGTCACTACCACCAGTTCGGAAGTCAGTCCTGCTGAGAAGAGCCGGCAAGAAACTCAGCAGTTGCTCTTTATCTAGAATCGAACTAGTGTAGTGATTGCAAGTGATTCCAATTCTCTAACCCTGATATACTAGTAGGTTCAAAAAGGCTAACTAATATTGGTTAAATAAATAATTGTTCATAATACATCGAATGCTACATTTAAATTGTAGTAATCTCAATTCTTAATATTTTCAAACTTTTATATGAGATTTAGATAACTGAGACAGAAATATGTAAAAGAATATAAGTCTTAATATAAGGTTTTATATTTCGCAAAAGATTTCGTGTATTTTCTTATTAAACAAGCTCTTGTGTTCATAAAAAGGCTTCACTTGCGCTGCTTTTCAATTCTTAGAATTCAGTCTGTAAGACATCTTGAGTCGAGTGAGTAGAAAATAGAAAAAACAAGCTTGAAGCTCCACCAAAACATGATGTTAGTAAAACTGTATTTTGAACAAACGCCTTTTAAACTATTCTACTCCCTGTAGTTCCTTTTTGTTCACCGTATCGTTTGTTGACATGTTCTTACTTAAGTACTGAATTCAATCAAACAAAAATAATCGACTGATCTAAAAATTTTCTGAAATTAATAATAAAAAAAATATGAAATAATTTTAATTTTAATTATTTATTTATAACCATTCGCTTGGTCGACATATATGCATTATCAACACTATGATAATAAATTGACTTAGGATCAGCTCTATTAAAAGTCTATATCCTGAAATTGAGGCTATCCGACAATTGCAATGGAAACCAACACAGATTCCACTAATTGCTACGTGGTCCGAATGGGAAGATTGCCGATGGACCC
The DNA here is from genome assembly GCA_037127375.1 of Dione juno. Lineage (NCBI taxonomy): Eukaryota > Metazoa > Arthropoda > Insecta > Lepidoptera > Nymphalidae > Dione > Dione juno. The sequence continues at coordinate 1,543,001 of JAXRJS010000067.1, forward strand.
TCTCGATTAATTCGTCCGAAATAGGTAATAGGCTGTGATTAAGATGAGGGGTCGCTCGTGCTGTTCAGTACACGAATATTGAGCTCATTATCCATTAAGCCTGTAAAGTCGGAGGTATTAACACGTCGATTCGCTATAGTTTTATTTTCATTTAATGCAATTTTAGTATTTATTGGATTAGTCAGTTTATTGTTTCGTGATTAGCTTCACACTGTATCCCGCACATGGCAGGGTAGGCAGAGAGAGCCGTAGGAACCTAGTGTTAAGACACTCCGTACCCCGCTTTCGGCCTTTCGAGGCATTGCGTGTTCAGTGGCGGAACTCAACGCCGCGCTATTTGCCTTGTTACCAGATTGAAGAAAATGAATGAATTATTCTTTTTTTTATTGAATGAATGAATGAATGGTTGGGCCTCGGGGAGAATGAACAATGTTCATTTTCTTGTTTCGTGATATTTTTGGATAATAAAATCATACATAAATAATCAGGAGTTTTATAAAACCATTATTTATAATCTAGGCTGACGCAGCAGCACAGCGATTGAATGTAGGCACCACTGTTTCGGGTACCATTCGAACTCGGCCAGAATGAATTATTTTCATTTCTTTGCTCCGGTTGACTTCTGCCGAACACGTGATATCTCCAAGATGGGACAAAAAGCGAGGAATAGAATGTCTTGACACTAGATGTCCATTATCTATCCTGTTGTATAGATATAATATCATTATATAACCTATATAAGAATTATTTGAAGTTCGTTCCGCGATCCACATGCAGTATTGCCTCGTATAGTACCTATTAAGTTGCACGATCCACCAGCACATTTTTCCAGACGGACATTTACTTAGAAATCTAATGTTTACAATTAAGTTTCCTTTATACACACAAATTTGGAAAATCATTATTTAATTTCTAGCACACTGTATACGCTCAAACGTATACAGCATGTGTTAGAAGTACTCCAGTCTACATAATGCCCGGACAAATTAAACGCTTAAATTAAATGTAGCACACTACTGCTTTATCTCAAGTAGTCCTTCATTACGTTTCCAAAATGATGCGATGAAACTAAACTGAAGTGCAAAATATCCGTTAGTTTGTTTAACTGTTGGATACCTTATGTTTTATCACACTATTATTGACCTTAATATGCTCACAAATAGTTTTATTCAACCAAGAGGTTTTAATGGCGTGTATTTTGTCGGATTGCTAGAAATGAAAATGATTGTGCCCTCCAAAATGAGATCCATTGTTCGGCCAGATAAAACAAGGCAGGAAAATTACGGAGGGCCCGGCAGTTCGTGTCAGTCATTGAATACAGGGTGTTACACAAAATTGTCGGTTTTTTAGCACTCTCAATAGTGGTCCCTGGCCGAATTTTCGTTTATATTTACTTCATTCTATGAAAACAATGAAAGTGATTCAAGTTTCGTATGATAGAAAAGTGCAATGTGGCCGTTGCTTTTATTTCGTATACAAAAGATTTAGTTTGATAGATGCATTCTTTGTTGTGGCTATTAAAAATAAGTAATTTAAAAGATATTTTAAACTTTAAATTAAAAGCGTTTTTGTAAAGGTAACTGAACTACTATCTATTGTGTATACTTTCTTCTTTATATATTAAAAAGTCACTTCCTATCGATGTACTTTTCAAGCTTACAAGCTACTCAACTTCCTCTAATATACAGAATAATCCAACAGAAATGTTTGTATGTGCAATACTTGAATAACTGCCTATATTGGGGCCTTCAAGAAGTGAGCATATATTTTCTTAAAAGGCCGGCGTCGCACCCTTGAACCCTCATCGTGGGTCACCGGCATCATGGTGTATATGGGCGACGGTGATCACCCAACATCAGGTGACCCGATTGAACGTTTGCCTCTCTCTAGTAGAAAAAAAAATTATCTTAAAACCAAAAATGAAAGCATATATAGCTAATTAGATGACACGCGAATATTAGCCATGTATAAATACGACTTCCAATAACACACAAAGTACGAGTATACTGACTACAAAATTATAATTCAATAGTATTTAGAACATTAACTGTTAACATTAACACATCAAATCGGACAAAGATCAGCTATAATTATAGAAAATCAATGTTAGTATTAGATTTACCCAAAATATAAATCCCTAATAACACGAGGACGTCATTAAATTGAATGCGGCTGCCAAAACAATGTGTATTCAATGATGTTCACTATTATTGTATTTTACAATAAGTTCATATCGAATATTTCACCGGACAATACCAATATATATCATAAATACGATTTCAAATTGAAATCATTATCTAATATATAGATACGTTTGTGACGTAGTGGCTTATTGTCGTTAGGTTATTTTTTTTTAATTGAACGTCCAATTTAGAAATTCGTACCTGTTTATTCCTCTTCACTTATTCTTCTTCTATTCTTAATGGAATTAGAAAGAATGTGTTGAGGTCCACGTGACTCAGTGGGATATCGTTTGTCTGTATCAATGGTGTGGATTCAATTCCGTATTGGGGGAATGATTTATTTCCATTCCCTTGCTCTGGCATACAGTGCACTGTTGACTTCCACTACTCAACACATAATGTAGTGTCAGTAGGTTCTTGGTCTATCCTGTAATAAACGACATATTTAGTAGAATGAAGTAAAAAAGAAAATCTTTTTTTACAGTGTGTTCTTAATAAATAAATCAAAATCTTTTTACTAATGAGAATGCGATAGAAACTTAAAAGCAATGTTAAAACCATATCTTATCATACCTTATTTAAATGTAATTTTTATTGAACTTATACCAATTCTCTATGCACACTTTTAATTTATTAATTGTTATTGTTCCTGCTTATACATTTTCAATTAAAAAAAAAATAAGAAAAAAAAGAAGAAGAAAAGCCATTATGAATGAATGAACTAAATGTACAAAGGACAAAATTCATATTAAATAAAAGAAAAATAAAAAAAAACATGACACATAAAAAATACTGACTAATATATCAAAAATTAAAAGAAAACACCATATCAAAAATAGCAGACCACTCTGTATAAGTAAATCTTATTCTATTTTAGGGTATACTAGTCATAATTGATTACAGTATTGTACCCTTTGCTAGAGTCAGGTAAATCCACTTATATGGCCAGTGTAAACTAATACGAAGTTGGCCTCCACCGTAGCTCAGCTCTCAGGGGACGAGGCGTCTCTTGCGTGAAGTCCTTATATCAGTGATGGAGGCCCGAGACCTAAGCTAAAGGACAATGTTGAACAATTTAATTTGTATAAAGATTAAGTAAATAAAGTGAATTTAGATGCCGTTGTGGCTTCTTAGTAATGTGTTTGATATTTTCTGATAGTTGGGAGTTCAATGTTTTAATGGGATATTTTGTCATAAAATAAATTAACTATGGCTGATATACAGTCATCAAATACGTATATATGGCGTTTAATGTCTCCGTTACGTTTTAACTTTTAGGCTATTTTAATTTTTTTTATATTTAAGTGTCATTCCTCAATTTTTAACCTAAATGCTCTTAAGAAATTCGATTTACAATTAATCCAAAGATTGCTCAGAGTTATATGGAACGATGAAACTGTTTTTTATTCTGCTTTAGAAGTTAGCGTGGAAATGCAAAATATTTGCTACAAAAAGTTGAGAACAGCAATAAACGAATATAGTGTTTTTGAAATGGTTTTCGTGGACAAACCTAGCTGTTGGTGCAAGTTAGAAAAGCCTGAACCAATTTTAAGTTTCCGTACCCAAAAGGTATCCAAAAGGACCCTATTATCAAGCCTCCGCTGTCAGTCTGTCCGTCTGTCTATCTCTCACCAGACTGTATCTCATACACCATGATAGCTAGAAAGCTGAAATTTTCACAAATTATGTACTTCCCTTGTCGCATTAACAAGAAATACTAAAAATAGAAAATATTTCGTCAGCAGAATACCTACTAATCACAAAATAGGTACGGAACCATCTGTGCGCGAGTGCTACTCGTACTTGATCGATATTTTTGTTTAAGTTATGATGATTATTTTAAAGTCCTTCTATTTTCTTCACGCTGAATTCCACATACAAGAGGGTAAGCAAAGGGAAGGTAGTATTAGAACTTCTTTTTAACACGCAATATCACGAAAATTGGCCATTTAGGCAATAGGAAAATTGGACAACATTGCATATTAAATGACGGCATTTTTGGCTTCTTACTACAGAGGAGATGATAAAATTGAATCCTCCGAGTGGACATCGAACCAACAACCGTCGTGCTTATAGTCAGGTCCTATGCAACTTTATCACGACGGCCTCTAAGTTCAAAATCTAAATAATGACTTAAGATTATTTCCTTATTAATAAATATCTGATAATACCACTATACTAATTATTTTAATATGTTTATGTTTACCATAATCTTCTTATATCGCTGTCCGCTTTTGAAACATCCAGCATAATAAACTTGGCAATTAAGAGGAATGTCCGCGCAAATTGAAGCGATTTCATTTCTTACCTCAAGCTTGGGAAACATTAGGAACGGTGCAATTAGGGTTAACTAGAGCCTGGTCTTTATCACGGCTTTTCGTAAGCCCAATGGTTTACGGTAACAAAAGTCGGATTTTTTTGTCTTTACATCGTGTCTATTTTTTTATGCCTGTATATATAAGAAGAAGAATATATAAGAAGAAGCCAGTGGAAGAGAGCCACCACTTAGCCCTCCACTTCTTATGCTATATATTGAATAAAAATTTAATATATTCTTATCTTATATATCATATAATATTGAAATTTATTATTTGAATTTAAAATTGCTTCGTTTTTTTTTTAAATATGGCAAAGAAGTTTATAGTACACATTTATATACAAAAAGATTGCTATTGTGGTGTAAATGGACCATTGCACTAATTGTCAGCTCGTTGGTCTGCCAATAACGAGGATTTGAGCTTGAGTTCAATATTTGGTTGGAACACACTATCCACTTATTGCAAAATTACCAGACTATGATTTTACTTTTATTTGATTTTTTTTGAGTGACTTGCTGAAAGAATTTAGCGTACAGAATCTTTATTATTCGAAATATTCATAGTAGACTGTTAGAAAAATTCATTCAAGACAAGCTATAGCGGCTTCCTTCACTAAGACCGACTAGCGTAAGCAGTGAATTATATAAGCATACAAGCAATAGCTGACAGTATCTTAAAGTACCGAAGTGCACTATACCGGTTTCCAGTTTAAACTTATCCTGTTCCTCACTTAGTTAGCTTACGTTTAGGTGGCTTAAGACGACGTTGTTGTCTAAATTCTAATAAAGGAGTTTAGAAGGATTATATGCCATGTTGTTATATTTTAAGATCATAATTATGTATGTCAATGTAAGTTGTCTAAAACGTATTATCGTTTATTTAATGTGTACAATTATAGTTTTTATGCAGGTCAATGGTTTGTTTAGTTTTGACCCTATATATATATATATATATATATATATATATATATATATATATATATATATATATATATATATATATATATATATATATATATATATATATATATATATATATATATATATACTTATATATATAGTAAAATAAAAATGTATAAATAAAATAAAATGTAAAGAATTCGGGTAGATTTTTTAATTATGTTACTTTAAAAATACATCTGTCCGGTAGTCCATAGCTTATAGCTGTATTCAAAATTATAATTTTGAAGATAGTGGGCAGGGAAAATTATTTGCAAGTAAATAATGCTAATCATGAGATCATGTTGCATTATAATTTTTGTAATTTCACTTAAAGTTATTTATAAAAAAAAAATTAAATAGCTTAATATAATTTTACCGCATATAGACCTACATCTAGTGTGTAGATGGAGTTCACCATTTTCACTCAACGCCACGTTCTTATTTTTGGCTGAAAAAAATTAAAAATTAAATTTAATATGTTTTTGTTGGACATTGCAACCTATTTAGTTAGTAGGATGTATACAAGACGTTAAATTTGAAAACATTTAAATTTTTTACTTAAAAGCTTTTTTGATTGAAGCTTAATTAATTGTTAATAAATTAAATGAATGAAGTGCACTTCCGGTATCAAGAATCATTACAATGAATCGGCTGAAGCAAGAGTTTCAATGTTTGCGAGTAGAGAATCTTTAAATTATTGGAAAATCGATACCCACAATGAGTTTAATGCAGAAGCAAAATGTTAATATTCGTTGTAATTTATGTAAATCACGACTCGAGGGGATTTAACTGAAGAAAACTATAATTTATGGCGGCGATAGCGCTCCGGTCATTATTACTCATTAGTAGCGTATTTATCGTAATTATCTGTGGTCAATTTGCGTGGTTATTTTTGTTTTTTTTTGGGACTTATGTCATGTATGCTGAGAAATTTGTTATTTCGATTTTCACTTTCTGGTTATTTAAAAAATTGTGTGGCGAAAACCTGGATGGCAGATTTTACCGCGACTTTTATGTATAGGCTCTCGTCTAGTGTCAAGATATTTTTATCTCTATATTTTTCTTTGCTCTCCTACGCCGCGTTTTGTCTATTAAAAAATAAAACTAAATGGATTGATACATAGTAACTTAATTTAGATTTTAGTTATAAGTTTACCACATTTTTCTTACAGCTTTCAATACAAATAAAAGTTTCACCCCATAGTTTTACATAACCATATCTCGTACTTTTGAGGAAAAAATGTGACAGAATCTTGTTAAATGAAGTACACCGTAAGTAAAAGCGCGAGTTCAAGTATACCATGAATGTCATGAATATTTAAAAAAAAACAGAAAGTCCATTAAAAACGTTAACGAAAATAAAATATTTTACTTTGAAAACAGTCCACGACAGCCACCAATTCATTTCTTAAAGCTTTGTAAAATCTAATCCAACTATGACTTTTCGAGTGTCATCCACTCTAATGAATGGTATGAAAGCGTCTCAAAGAACCAATCGAGGACTTTCAAGTCTTGTGAAAAGGAGCCGTTTAAAAGCAACCATAGAATGGGGCCTTAATACGGCGCTCTGGAATATGTCTAATGTTACGTATTCAGTATATGTACTGAATGTGTAGTGAATTAAAAAAATATCGGTCAAGTGCGAATCGGGCTTGCCCATTGTGGGTCCCGTAACAATTTAACGATTGTATTTCATCATGAACTTCATGGTCAATGGAAAAATTGACAAACTTACATTTGCGAGCGTACTCACTAATTATGTATGAAATAGACTACAGATATAAGTTTGTAATGGTTATTTTCTGAGATATAAGCATTAATTATCAATTTTCGAACTTTCCCTTTATTCTCTCCAGTTCTCACTTATTGTCAGATTTCATAAAAGTACCCTATAGGGTTTGATTATGCGACAAATTTCATACAATATGTTGTGAAAATGAAGCATATACGTATCTTTTAATTGTGTTGACTTAGTTTAATTATTTTTGTGGTCCATGGTGACAAGATTACAGACTTGTATATTTGATATTATATTCAGCTTAGTACCCCCATGTGATATTGAGAAAAACTGTGTTGACAGACGGACAGACACACAGACAGATTGGGATATCAGTTCATTTTGTTTCCCTATATAGTGTTTGTTTTTATTTTAATAATTTGAGGCACGGAACTCTAATCGAGAGTTATTTGGTTTTCAAAAAGTTTTCAATATACAATTTAGCGAAATTACACATATACTTCTATATTAGATAACGCTTCTGCCTTAAAAACACATTGAAAAAAATTCTATGTTTATATGATTTTTTATAAATAGGTTGTTAATAAGACCATTGGTGCAGTGGTTCAGTATCTGACCGGAAACGCAATGGTTGCGGGCTCGATCCTCACTCCGAGGCATTATTTAATTTTATCATCCCGCTCTTAGAAGACAAATCGCGACATATTTGTGCTGAGTTTTCAGGAAGATAGAAAACCTATTAAAAGTTAAATATCTATTATTGTATTCAATATTCATTTGTATTAAATATAATTGTATCGAAGACATTTTCAAAATTAAGCTTGCAACAACTTTTTAGCTTGAAGCTTTCTTACGTTAAGTTCACTTGTTGCATTTCAAAGATTTTCATATAATGTATGTCAATTACCGTCATATATAATATATGAAATGAGATAGTTTTTAGACACACAGATCTATATAAAAATGGCAACTAATAATAAAGCTATACAGTTAGACTTGATAAAGCGTGTTTACCTGAATATATAAAAGCAATTTATGAAAGTTTATACGATATTTTGTGACGTAGAATTTCTTCTTCATATTATTTTTTCAGTTTTATCCTAATTATAGCAGGATAGAGATAACATAGTGTCAAGACACACCGGTCTTCATTTTCTATTGAAATTCGATATTGTGTGTTGAATGCCGGATTTCATGGCAAGTCCACGAGACCATTGCGGTTACAATTAATAAATACTATGTCATAAGTAGTCATCTAGCATACGATGTCTCTAAAATCAGCAGGAAGTAAAGGACCATGGGTTTTATTGCATTTTTTCCCATAATGCGGATTAAGCAAAATTGCATTAAAAATAAAGAATGGAAAATATTACTAAAATAATATCTAAGCTTGTGGCATTTTAGTTACCCACATTTATCGAAATCTTCCCATGATGTCTAAGGACTGAGTACTCGTATTTCTGATGGAAGTGTTTGTCATCCAGCAGGTGCAGCTTTTCGCTATTGCCCGTTTAAGCTTCAGAAATTATATAAATTACAAATATGAAGACAGCAAGTAGTCAACTGAATATTAATTATATTTTTAATATTTACTTTATATTATTAATATTTACTTTAAATTATAATAATGATAGGGGAAAGCTTTCGATAACGCAGTTCGAATATACAGGAGGTCATATAAAATGCATGAGGACCCCCCGGGAGGAGGGAGGAGGGAGGGATATGTGAGGAGGTTTATGACAGTGGACGAGGCGAAAAGACGGTGTATAGGGAACGTAGCGTTAGGGTCCGTTCTGTCCGGCTACCCCGCTAGGGATAAAGCTTGAAGCTATGTAAGTAAGTATTTATTTATGTATGTATATATATTACTATTCGAATATACTATTCAAATCCTTACTAGTATAATTAATTACTTATTCGTCCACTTTACTTATGCATCTACGTATCCATTTCTTTGCTTCCTCTGAAAAATATTCTCTTTACCTTATTATCTCTTAATGTTGCCAGTATTTAAGCTAATAATAATTTAATAATAAATGAAAATATAATAACAATCTATTGCACTTAATTTTCGTAAAAATTTAAACTTTTGTATAGACATTTCATATAAAACCCGGTACTTGTAGGACTAGCAAAATTGACAACCTCGGTAGGTAGTATGGAGGACCAACCTCAGTGTATTAAAGTGTCCATAAACAAGTAGCCAATTAAGATGGCGCCACCGTAGCAAAAGGAAGGATTTTAAAACAGCACCGATAACTATCCAATCGCTATCCACGTTATTTCAGCAGTTTTATAGCGTATATATTATTTACATTTTACTTAAATATTCGAACTAAGCCATATAAAAATACACTCTGTTTAAAATTGCTATATTCATATAATTTCCGCTTGCTATAGTAGCTCTATTTTAGTGGGTTTTTCAACAATTATTAATTTGCTGTTGACACCGTTTCAACTTGTCCTAAGAAGATGGTCCTCTCTGTTTAACACATTGCTACCTATCGAAGTTTTTAGTTCAGTTCGCCATTACAGTGTTGAATTCAGTGTCATAAACTAACACCTGAGTAAAATGCTATTTATTACTAACCTACTAGGGTAAAGGCTGTATTTCTACTGGAAGACTTTTTTTGTGCCTTAATTGTGTAAAGGAATTTCATTTTTAACTATCAATCGTGTTTTCTCCATACAACTTGATATTGGTGAAGTGAAGAAGAAGAAGAATTGAGAGGCAAATGTTTCGGTAGTTCAAACTTTTAAGTTCAAACCTCAACATTAACATAAACTTGCTAGGATATTGCATTACAAGGCTTTTTTTTTAATAAAATGATAATATCGAACGCAGTACTTATATTATACGTGTAGGTATTGTAAACTAATACTTAATACAATACAAAAAATACTTAATAATTATAACGCTTCAATTCTTTCAAAATTCAAAACTACTACAAAAAAAAGAGGTTACTACGTGTTTCAATTTCGGAAAATTTCGGAAAACTAACTTCAATGATTTAATTAATTATTTTTACTTATTATATTTTTTTTATTTTATGCAGCGTTGAGTTACGCCAGATGTCTCTAGTGTCTCGAATTTTGGTGGAAAAAGGACAACGGAGTGTCTTAATAACAAGTTGTTCCGGGATAAGGAATGTAAGAAGTTATTACACTGTATTATTGTGAAAAGGAGGATAATTATACTGTTCAGTAACATAACAACGTATGGAGGCGCATTTCCACAGTACCTAGATTATGAGCTTAGCTAGCGTATCTCATTATTTTAAGAAGATTACTACACATAGGTTCATCATTCACGAGCATGGATAGCATGCATTTTGACTAGCGTTAATGGGGATTCGATTCTTGTTAGTGTTTTTTTTATATGTGTAATAGCATAATATAATATAATTTAAGGCCATTGTGACGTTTTGGGACATCAGTACGGAGAATAATTATTTTCATTCGACCGGTCTGGTAAGATAAAGTAAGGTGTTAAGTTCCGCCAATCAACACGCGATGTTTCGAATTCAAATTCGAATGCAGAGAACAGAGTGTCTTGACACTATGTTGTGGTCTCTGACTAACATGCTAAATACACTGAAATCTGAAAAAAAATATGACTTGAAGCCGTCGCTAATATTAGTCTCGTTGGATGTGGCAGTTGTATATTCATCCAGAACGCAATTCTCTAAAATAGGCAGAGAGTCTAGAATGCTATCTTAACTTATCAGCAATAATGACCGACTTTACCCTTGAGAAAAATAAATGCATTATGTATAGGAACAAACCTATAAATAAGATATACATAAACTTAAATTACACTAACACACCGCCACGTGTCAAAACAACTAAGACACATGCACCAAGTACTGAATACTTGAGTTTCAATATTTTAACATTTGTACATTTTTACCGAGATATTAAATTAAACCCTTAGGCGGTACTGAAAGGCTGCCTCGATATTAAGTGCCCATAAATCGTCAGACATCGGCAGAAATGATACCGCGCGCTTCACTTTAAGCATTTGGAGTAAAATATTATTATTTTTACGTTTCCCTCGACGAATATATTACTTGGTGATTTCTTTTTTTTTTTAACCCCGAATAGCTTTTGTGTGATATTTTAGGTGGGAAGAGGGACGACGGGGATATAGTACCGTTTGTGACGTCATCAAAGTTGTATAGCTCTCAGATAGATATGAATGTTATAACTTATGTGTGTAAGACACTGTTGTAAATCATATTTTGAAAATGAGTTTTAGGGTTCAAATTCAAATAGAATATCTGTTTCTACATACCTCTCTATAATTTTTACTGTTCATTTTTGCCCTAAAGGTTATTTGGAAGACATGGCTACAAAGCCACAAGATGGCCTGTGTATAATGTTTTTAATTTTTTTTCCTTTTCTATTCTATATTTATATTTTGTACAAATAAGGAACAAAAATAATAAAAATAAAAAAATAGGAATATAGATACAAGAATTCTATTTTTTTTAGTTTTTATGTTTTTTCAGTATAACCGTTTTTTATATGTTAATTATTTTGTATCTGTAGCGATTAGCACACTATATAGTCATTATAAAAGAACCACACAATGCTATAATATGACAGTATACATTGTAGGGACAAGTATATATTTTCTTCAAATTACAAATACAAGAAGCAATGAAGCTACTAACGTCGAATATTTAATGAGATGTTTGTTTTGACTAATCAAATACATTTTGTTTGGATACTCTATGTATAAAATCATATTTGAAATATTATATTCATCTCTAATATTCCCCTAAATTATATTTGAACCACAAACTTGTTCTTTACTAAAGCACATCACCATCATATTAGTATTCAGTGTCATTTCACTTAATATACCAACATAAAAAAAACAAATACTAAGTCGGTAGAATAAGCTCAAGTTAAATGTAATTAGCCGAGAAGTTATTTAGACATTAGCGTGCCATTATTTCATTTTTATATAAGTTAAAAAAAAAAAACTAATTAAGCGTTTTTCCATGCTATTTATGTTGTCATTGGCAACATTTTATAGTATTCTTTAATTTGTAATGGACTCGGTCTGTGGCATTCTTATACTGTTTTTAGATTTGTATTTTAATAGTTTTGACTGTATTGATTTTGTGTATATAAATTGACCTTTATTAAAATAAATATCTAAAGCTTTTATTTTACTTGCACTGCTTGTTAGGTCAGTTGGAATCCTGCAACTTAAATATAAAAATATGTGACACCATTCTAAATCCAACATGGCGGAGTACACAAGATGGCGGGCTACTTCTTTTGGGTGCATTTTTACAATGCATATTAAATGAATGGATAAATACATATATATATATATATATATATATATATATATATATATATATATATATATATATATATATATATATATATATATATATATATATATATATATATATATATATATATATATATATCTTCTCTTCTTCTTCTTCTTCTTGGCATTAGTCCCGGCTTTTGCCAGGGTCTGCCTTCCGACTAAGCCTACTCCACTTTGCACGGTCTTTAACATCCTCAGTGGATAATTTATTGGCTCGCATGTCTTGTGTCACGACATCCAGCCATCGCTTCCTTGGGCGTCCGGGTGGTCTAACTCCAGGGACAGACATGTCAAGGCACTTCCTTCCGACATAGTTCTCAGATCGGCGCATAACATGGCCATACCATCTCAGACGACGCTCTTGGAGCTTATCCACTACGTCACGGACCCCAAGACTACCTCGAATGAATGTGTTGCGTATGCGGTCGGACCGCGTCACGCCACACATCCATCTCAGCATCTTCATCTCCGTGACGTGAAGCTCCTGAGTGTGCCGAGATAATGTTCGCCAACATTCGCTGCCGTATATAAGAACAGGTCGGATAATGCTCTTGTATATCAGTCCCTTGAGCTTGGGCGGTATTCTGCTATCGCAGACCACACCAGTGGCCTCCCGCCATTTGGCCCAGGCAGCGTTTATACGGGCATGGATGTCGTGGTCGATGCCTCCAGACTCATGCATAACGGCTCCAAGGTACCTGAACTTCTCCGACTTAACGGCTGGCTCAGGCCCGATATGGATGGTGCTGGAGTCCGGGTTCCCGCAAGCCATGTACTCGGTCTTCGACACATTCAGTTTGAGACCACCGTTCTCAAGCGCACCCTTCCAGGCTGAACGCCTTTACGCTCCAGCATCAGTCGGTTCTCATCGATGAGTACTATGTCATCGGCATACATCATCAGCCACGGAGGCTGGCATTGGATGTGAGCCGAGACAGTATCCAGCACTACATTGAATAAGAACGGACTAAGAGCTGAGCCCTGGTGAACCCCTACTGTAATCGGGAAGGGCTTGGTGTCGCCAACAGCGGTCCTAACCACTGAAGCGGAGTCGTTGTACATATCTCTGATAACCTCAATATAGGCTTCAGGGATCCCCTTGGATCGCAATGCCCACCAGATACACTGACGTGGCACACAGTCAAAGGCCTTCTGCACGTCCAAAAAGGCCACATGCAGAGCTCTCCTTTTTTCCCTGTAAGCCTCCATCAAAGTTCTGAGGGCAAAAATGGCATCCATAGTGCCTGATCCTGGTTGAAACCCATACTGAGACTCAGAGACAGTACATTCTTGGCGGAGCCTGAGGCCGATCATGCGCTCAAAGAGCTTCATGGTGTGGCTCATAATCTTAATGCCCCTATAACTACCGCAATCTTGAACACTGCCCCTTCCTTTGTAAATAGGGATAGTAAAGCTTTGCTGCCACTGATGTGGCATCTTTCCAGTATTCAAGATACGGTTAAACAGGTCAGTAAGTATAAGCACACCAAGAGAGCCCAACGATTTCCACGCCTCGATTGGGATGTCGTCAGGTCCTACCGCTTTTCCGTTCTTCATGCGTCGAAGACAATTACGAGTTTCGTCACGGGTTATTGGAGCAACAAGTCCGAGGTTAGGAGATAATTCAGGAGGAAGACTACAAGACTGCTGAGTGTTCAGCAGCTCCTTAAAGTAGCTTCTCCATCTCTCCTTCACAGAGGCATGACTATAAAGCAACGTGCCCCGAGAATCTCTGACGCAAAGACATTTTGTAATATCCTGCGTCGCTTTATCTCGAGCACAAGCCAGTTTGTATATGAGCTTCTGCCCCTCCACAGTTTCAAGTTTATCGTATAATGGCGACAAACTTTCTCTGCGGGCTCTGGCTACAGCTCTTTTGCTGGCCCGTTTCGCTGCAATGTACTCCAGTCTGTCTTCAGGAGAGTTGGAATGCTGCCACTCTTTAAACGCAGCCTTCTTTTCCCGAATCACCCCCTGCACCTGGTCATTCCACCACCATGTCTCCCTGTCGATGAAACGCCCACCCTTAGTAACACCAAGAAGATTAAGTTTGTGATAACGCCCTCGATCAGTACCTTTATCCGCATCAAGCGGTCGCAGCGACGGTCAACTTCAAGAAGCCCATTCTGAAGCTCTTCAGAAAGCGCTACCGCCACACCGTTTTTGCCTGTAGGAGTGTATATAAGGCGGTAACCCTGCCCGATGTTACGAGACTTATTGCCCTTCCAGCGAGTTTCCTGAAGGAAAGCACACTGGACCCGACGTCTCATGAGTACATCTGCGAGTTCTCTGTATCGTCCGGTTAGAGAGCCAGAGAGAGAGGTTGACACGGTAGCCCTTGCCCACTTATCGCAGGTGTAGGGCGATGTGCCTGAGCGTCGTTTAACGGCGACGCCCTAGCCATACCCAGCTTTTTTCTAAATCGGTCCATACTAATGGCGAAGTGGTTTTTAGTGGAGCGATTGCCATCTGACCTCCAAACCCATTACTGGGAGAAACCAAGAAAGAAAAGGGAATAAAAGGCAGAAAGACTTGGAGTATAGGGGAGGGACACCACTTACATGGATTGGATAGGGTTATGAAAGTGGTGGCTCGAGGCCCCGGGGTCGCGTACCCGTATGCCGAAAACCAAATATCGGACAGATAATTGGCTAGACACCCTCTGAGAGAATATATATATATATATATATATATATATATATATATATATATATATATATATATATATATATATATATATATATATATATATATATATATATATATATCTGGCGGATTTCTAAAGATGATTATAAGAATCGCTGAAGCTACGAAGGTCTCTAATTTTACCTTTTAAGTTTTACCTTGGCCCATAGACGTCAACAGAAGAGTTGTGGAAGCGCCTCCAGCATGAAGATGAAGGGTTGGAAGGTCTTTACACCACGTATGGGGACACATGATCTTTGAGGTAGCTTTGTTTCATGAATAAAAAAAAGTATGAATTTAGTTATAGAGGTTGGAGAATAACACACTATTAACTATAGTATATGTATTTCTTTTATTAGAATTAAAATTAATTAGAATTAAAATTAAAATCCAAAAATATGGCTAAACATTAAACAATAAAATTTAAATAAGAAGTACAGTCAGGGCAATAACGTAAGTTAAGTGAAACGGTTTTGAATTATACACAAAACGCAAATGAGTTGCCTCTGATTTATGTGTTGTAAGGCAAGTTTTAATTTCGCAACGTTCAAGCTTAGCTATATCTTTATAGCGACCCATAAAAGTGTCCGTCCGTTGATATTTATTGAGCACAACAATATACTTGCGGAGTTTGAAGACTTTACCTATTTCTTGTGAAATATACGATGTCAAAATTCTAAAGCATTTCTTCTACAGTACGGTGTATAAATCATATATATTAAATGGTAAGAGGCCTCCTAAATATATATAATATGTATGAATGTGTACGATTTAAAATTGATTTTCTTTAGATAATAAGATCTTTGATATTCGGGATATTTACACATTTAAAATGAAACAGATTAATCGAGTATATTATTGACATTTCGGATATTTGGCAGTAGTCTGTGGTCACGGCTAGATTGAGGTGGCATTCGTCTGTGAGTTGATACTATTATTGTATCAAACTACCTTCGCATTGGCGCGGCGCTAGTAGTAAAATATCAAATCTTTATATAAGATTTCTCTATTTATATATTTATATACTACGTAGATAATTGAACGATTGATATTTACAGAAATGGTCATAACTTAGCGGAATTTGAAGCCTCTTGGAGACCGTCCAAGCGCTCTAATCACTAAGCTATAGGTTATACGTTTTATAGAAAGTAAATTGTATAATTTTATGTAATATATATATATATATATATATATATATATATATATATATATATATATATATATAAAAATATATATAATTTTCGGTTTTCAGAAGTTGAATTACTAATGCAATTATTGCACAAAAAAAAAACAAACAGTAATAAAATTTGCAAAGGTTGACTTATCTCTAACAGAGATTTCTTCCAGCCAATCTTTGGAAGTGGGTGAAGGTAATAAAAACAGCGGGACGACAAAAATGCAATACATTAGTACATTTATATTTAATTTATAAATACATATATACCTATATACAAATAAACATACATGTATACATACATATACATATATATATATATATATATATATATATATATATATATATATATATATATATATATATATATATATATATATATATATATATTTATATATATATATATATATATATATATATATATATATATATATATATATATATATATATATATATATATATATATATATATATATATATCCTTCCTCGATAGATGGACTATCCTAAAATTACTTTTCGCTATCAAACAAACTTTTCGGCTTTTTAATTTTAGCATAGAAGTATACACTCTAAACAAAGATGAAATAAAAAAAAAATCTTAAAATAATTTAAAACATTAATATAAACTTATATTTACTTAATAAAAAAATACGTTCGCATTTTTTAAATTATAACGTGGCTACGTGAACGAAGTACTAAACAAAATGAGTTACGGCCACTCGGTTTCTGCAGAATAATAACACTTTTAAGGGTAAATCTATTTCAATTGCAACACTTGTAAATAATATATAGTATGTAAGAGGATTTGGATATTTGATGGAAGGAAACAAATGTTAAATGTAGAATTTCTATTTATTATTTTTTTAAATGATAATACTTCAACGGTGTATGGTGTAAGCAGAAGTCCTTACACCATTTGTCGGTGTAAGATTTACTTTTTCCAGTGGGTATAAACACTGAAGTATTTTAAATTTGTTTGGCATTTTATGACAATTATAGCTAGTTTTAATAAAAATATAGGATTAAAAAACATCTTTATTGAAAGAAAATGACAAATTATTACAACACTTCAAAAATTTAAATTACATAATTATATTTAAGTCTATTAAAGTAAACTAATATCTATTAAAGTAATTTGTTTAATTGTAACCACAGTGTATTAACTATCGCGCTACGAAGTATGAGCATGTAATTTATAATAATAATAGCTTCATGCTGTATCCCGCGCATGGCGGGGTAGGCAGAGGGAACTATAGGAACTGTAGGAACCTAGTGTTAAAACACTCCGTCCCCCGCTTTTCGTCTTTTGAGGCATTGCGTGTTGAGTGGCAGAACTCAATGCCGCGATTTGCCTGGTTACCAGGGCGAAGAAAATTAATATATTTAATTATCCCCTCATAGGAATCGAACCCACAAACCGTCGCGTTTACAGGCAGAATCTGTGCCTCTGTGGTTCCTCAATTTTATTTAGTTGATTATAACAATTACTCGAACTGTTAACTATGAATTGTTTGACAAAAAAAAATGTTCTTTATTTAATTATTGAATATATTTTTTTGCTTTACGCTTTATCCCATTCAAGGTTGGCAGGGAAAACATTGCAGAGTGGCGGAACTCAACGCTGCACAATGCCAATAAATGTATTGGGGTAATGTACCCAATAAGTATTTATATCAGCTTATTCATAACACCAGATTAGTATAGTATGTGAGTTCAGACAGTCCTTCTTTGTGTAAGCTCCGCACAACTTTCAACCGGTAAGTTCCTTTCAATAAAGCTTCAGATACTGTTTAACGTATCACGTACATATATAATATATAGAAAATATTTCAAATGAAAACTATTCGTATGTGAAATTCCATTTAAATTACATTCTAAAATTTTGCTCTACTCTCGTATATCCGAGTACAAGATCGATAGACGAAAAGGTATCTTTGTAGTGTAATATCAAAGACATATGTAATGGTATTACACGAACAACATAATATGTATGAGCATTAATATCATACGATTTAATAATAACCGAATACAAGAGTACAACTAGACAGCGTCGCTTGAGTGTCAAGCGACGCTCTGTCTAGTTGTCTAGTTGAAGGTGTTAATTATATTGTATCAGCGTTTTGGTATTGTTCTGGTAAATATATATATATATATATATATATATATATATATATATATATATATATATATATATATATATATATATATATATATATATATATATATATATATATATATATATATATATATATATATATATATATATATATGTATATATATATATATATATATATATATATATATATATATATATATATATATATATATATATATATATATATATATATATATATATATATATATATATTTCACACGCAAGTTTGAGCAGTGGGATATTTACCTGTAATAATACGCTTGATAGTCCTTGGCTTTACGCTAAAATTTTTATATATATTTTATCAATCTATTTTTCTTCCTTTAGTATTGGACAGCACTTTAAGCGAATATTAATATTTAACAAAATGCATTCTCGTAGCAATAATCTTTGGGTAGCGGAATTTTGTAAAAATCTCCCTACAGAGATGCTGACAATATAAATAAGCTGTAACAAGTGTAAAGTTCAGACGTAGCTCGTTGATAACGTATTTAGTGGTCATAGTGCTTGGTGCTTTCCGTGAGGCGCGTGCTTAAATTTCCCTACGTTTCAACTTTTAATTTTTTATATTAGTTCTAAAAGTACTTACCTTCCTTAGTGTGAAATAACTGAAGTTGACTTCAAAAGTAATAATAAATTATACATTTTGCTATAGATTTAGAGTATCTGTATGTGATGTATGTACTGCTGTATGCTGTACAGTTATGAGACCTGAGGATGAAGTGGTTTTTCAAGAGATTGCATTGTCACCATCATCACTCTGTACCCGACACTTCACGACACCGATCTACTTTTACTTTACTTCACCGTTTTCCCCGTCTTCTTTTCTCGTGTCGAAAAGTGAAAATCAACAGAATAATAAAAGCAGAAATTTGAGTGGCGGAAACTAATGCAGTTGGGCCAAACCCACAAACATTGCGTTATTTTTTAATGAGTTTAATGCTGGTAACCCTATTGACCTTGACAGCGACACCGGTTGGGGAGAGAGGAGGGTACTCTGGGTACGGCTGACGAGCGGGCTGGGGGATGTTCTTCTCGGCAAGCCAGCCGCGACCTGAAGACGCGGCTGGAGAAAACATTGAGTTTACACCACCAAGACCAAGAGATTGCAAAATACAGGACAAGTACTTTGAGAGAACGATCAATAATTTTACAAGTATTACTAAGTATAGATACATACATATTAATCCTTTTAGACGCCATGAACCGATTGATACGATACAGTTGATTGGACTTCGTTCACGCCCTCATAACTTTTTATTACTACACGCTAACAATACGAGTACGTTGATTAATGAAAAATTATATTACGCGAAAGACAATAAATCAACTTGCCCAGTAGTAATTGTATATATTTGTATTTAATTCAATAGAAACTCCATACAATTGGTATCTCTCAGAACAGTACAATAATAGATATTTAAAAAAAAATACGCTGTTTAATACAAGATTTTGTTTGTTAATGGCGGAACGTCGCGTTTGTCTGAGCCCAGAATAGAGCAAGGAGAATATTACAGTGCAATTATTCCCTCAGAAGGAAATCGAACTCACAAATACCCCTGTTGACAGTCAAAAGACGAACAGTGAGATGACGGTCTTTATTATAGAGAGAGTGAATTTTGTATAACAATCAACTCATCTCATACATGGATGCGCCAAAATATATATACAGTAAGTATATTTGATTATTAAAATTATTTTTAGAGAAAGAAACGAAGAAAGAATTAAAAAATAAGATTTTTTAAAAAGTTTCAAATGCCTGCCAGTGATGTTGTATTATAAGTAAGAACTTCTTGATACGCGAAGCACAGAGAATATCATATCAATGTTCAACTAACACAAAGTTTTGGAAAGTAAACTTACTATGATAATATAGTTATAGTAACTATCGTAACAGCAAATATGTCTGATTGAATACGATGACCGTAGATTGGAATTCTTCTTGGGGGAAATATTTTTATATGTAACATCTAAATATCGTATCTATCATAACGTAATGGGACTGACTGACTGACTGTAAACGCAGTGGTTTTGAGTTCGATTCCCACTCGGGGGAATTAGTTATGTACATTTTCCTCTTTAAGATGCACTTAGCTTAGCACTGGGTACTCTGGGATATAGTGTGAACGGGAAACTTAAAAAGAAGTAGTAAAATAAATAAAAACGTTAAAAAAGTAACGTATCCTTATGGAAAATCTATTAATGTTAAATTTTAAAAATACATTTCATTATAAATTAGAGATTAAATAAGACGTTTACATATCGCAAAATGAAAAGTACTGACACATTTAAACTTCGCGAAGTCAGTCACCGAAGCAAGTACATCCTAATTACTTCCAAACCAACGAGTTCTAACAAGTTCTAACAAGTGGTGTATATTACATGTGATAGTAATACGACTTCGTTCAGGTGTAAACACGGAATAGTTGTGTCGGGAGTTGTAATCACATCGCTGTCACCTCGGGGCTCCGTTTAGTTGGCGTCAGAATGTACGCGTTTCTATAGCAACTATAATATTGTCAGAATATATGAAATGACTGACTGAATGACGCGATGATTGTGATAGATTCCTTCACTCTGGTAAGAGACAAAGCACGGCGTTGTGTTCCGCCACTAGGAGGCCTCTGTCTATTCTATTGGTGGGAATGCTCTATGCTTGTTTTGGTAATGAAAAAAAAATTTAATTTGAAAATATTGTATTGGACTTTGTGGTTCACAATTACTTAAGTAATTTACATTTTTAAAAATGAACTCGGTTCTCTTAAAGCAATGAATTCTGGATCCAATTATATTTGGCCAAATATTTATAATACTTCTTATATAAAGTGAAGGGCAAACTTGTATGCGTCTTGGTATTTTTATTAAATCAAAAATGAAATGAATAAAATTATAGAGAATACCCACCCGTCAAGTGCGAGTCGGTTTCTCGCACCGAGTGTTCTGTATCAAATTGTACCACTTCCGGCCACTTTCGAAATTTTAAGTGAACCTTAGTTATTAAAGCTTATTATTCTTTTCAAGAATATTTCAATGACATTAATGTATGGAAATAAAATCATTTGAACTTCATATATTATTAAAGTTAAAATATTAAAGTCATTATTAGGAGTCCGTAGTATAAAGTAAAATTACAAAAAACCAACGACTGTACACTTCCTCACTATTTGTCTCTCAAGTATAATAATGTTAGCACATTAAGCCTCTCAAACTTATGTTAATTTGTCTCTATGAAAAATCGTGCTAGAGCTACTCTTGCCAAAGTTTTAATGCAGTTTTCTTCAAAAATTGTGCAATGATTAAGTATTTTTTGTATAGTCATGATAGGTTCAGACTGTTGTGGAAGTAGAAATAAGTGTATATATATATATATATATATATATATATATATATATATATATATATATATATATATATATATATATATATATATATATATATATATATATATATATATATATATATATATATATATATATATATATCGTGTATCGTGGGTTCGAGCCTCGTTAAGGTGAAAGAATACTTAAAATTAATATTCTAAGTGGACTGTATAGGTAATATTCTAACAAAATTCTCTCTGTAAGGTTGTTTTTTTTTAAATTATTTACACCTTTATTATTTTTTTATATTTATTTACACCTTTGTAACACTTTTCATAGAGTTATAGTATATGTAAAGAGAGGGTATTATATACTAGAAAACGAAACAGAAGGCAACATTCCTCATTTCAACAAGAAAACAATCTCTTGAGGACAATTAATACATACATTTTAAATAAAAACGTAATAATAATATTTGTTATGAATATAGCAACACTTAAAATGGTCCGCATTACGTCTGTTACAACACGTTTGATATATATATATATATATATATATATATATATATATATATATATATATATATATATATATATATATATATATATATAAAGATAGAGTTAACGAGAATATAATTGTCTATTAATGAAATTGCAACAGGAGATGTGAGTCAACGAAAACATAAAAAAGCAATTAAAAACTTCATAACACCACCGAGTATTACAACTGAGCTGCTATTTACTTCACGTATTCCCATTGTATTCGACACTAAAATGGTGTAAACTCACTTTAAATGTATTTCAAGTTGTATCACTACAAAAAAAAAACATTTATTTTAGCTTCTATACTATGTTATCGCCACTTTCCAACTTACTTGGTGGAACTCAAGGCCGCGCTACGTTTTATTAACAGCGAAGTATATCCCGAGCGGAAATCGAACCCACATCTTTCGCGTTTACAGTGATTTGCTGTGCCGCTGTGTACTTAATTCTAAATAGAGGGTACGTGGAAAATAAAGTGTTTTTACACTGAGTTAATACACTTCATCCTTAGAAATGAAACCATTATTTTTATTATTACTTTTTTTCAATATCGGGAGGTAAGAGAGAGCAAAGTGATAAGTTTTATGATACTAGATAATAAAAAGAATGCATCCTCATACGTACATATATATAAGTACAGTAACTATGCAGGTCTATGCCCTAACTCTAAATGTAACGTTAGGTTGAGGGTAATTTAAGCTTATATTTTTTAGAAATAAATATAATGAAGCTTTGTACAGCGCTTAAGATTTTTAAACCGAAAAACCTTCAGCGAAATTACAATTTAATAACGATAAAAAACCCTAAAGTGACAGATTAAATTTAGTAAAACATAACCTATAAAGTAAATAGCACTATAGAGGTTTTTTTAAAAGTAATAAAAATATTATTTTATGATTAATTTAGCAAGTGCGGCTCCTGTTTAGCATAGCTTAGGATATTCACGGTTCCACCGACTCGGTGAGGTTAAAATGTGTGCTTGCGCTAAATTGTTTATGTTAAAATGGAGATGTTTTACATTTAAGTGCAGCTTAAATATTTCCTTTTTATAGCTTTATGCCACATGCATGGTACAGTGAAGACAGAGACAACCTGTTAGCACACGCCGTTAGGTAATCGAAAAATTACATGTACAAGTACCTATAACAATAAAAAAAAAAAAAAAAAAAAATCCACAATCTATATTAATTTACTAAATACATGTGTCACAGCAATAAATCATTTATCAGTATTTATTTTAACGAATTTAAAAATCATCAGAATGATAAAATTAATTAAATTAATTTCATTAATTTCTTCAATAATTCCTTCAGATATAAGACAGTGTGTAACTCCACCACAAAGCAGGCATCTATTAAAATAAGATGGAAAATGGAGAAAATAGAGTTTCTTGACATTATGTTGTCCTCGTCTACCTTGCAATAACATAAAAGCTCGATGCGATATTTTCCAAAGAGGGTATTCAATAGACTTTCATTAACAAGAGTGCGTTATATGTCCAAAAACAATGCTACATTATCGCAGCACGCATACACGGTGCTGTGTATGAAAAATTCATAATTTACCGCAGATCACGCGAATGTGCTCCAAAGTGCGGCGGCTGGTGAAACGGCACTAACGCAATATTGCTTGTACTGTTTTTCAAATATGATGTATTTGAAAAGCTTGGAATTAAGGTTGCACTTTTCATAAGTACTATTTAATTTAAAATCTCCAGCTGACCTTCTAAAACGCAATTTCAATGATACTATAGGAAGGTGTATGTAAAAAGCATGAGGGTCTCCTGGATTTCCCATGTATGAGGAGGTTAATGACTGGAAGAGGCGATAGGTATGGATTGGCACTCCGTTCTTTCTGGCTACCCTGCTAGGAATAATGATTGAGGCTAATACAAATAATAATTTAAAAAAAATAAGTTTATGTAGCTAAGGCACTTTAACAGTATCGAGAGGTACGTCTTTAGATATTCTATAATAATTAAAATTTTTAAATCTAGTGTAAATCGAGTTTTAGTATTATTATTTATGTTAAAAATGTTATTGAAATCTTAAAGCTTTTTTATTTAAGCTGTCGTAAATTGTGATGTAACACTTAGTTATCTGTATTTACATTTTTTTTAGCGTGCTATCACATATTGGTCTCGATTTAAGGTAATATAAGGAAAATATTAAGAGATCCGATTTAAAAAAAAGTTATATTAATTTAAAATAAAGCTAAATGGCAAAGTGGCTTGAAAATGTAAAATTCCACAAAAAAATGTTATCATAATGTGGAAAATAAAATTATATTTTACTACCAGCCGGTGCTGATGTAAATCCTGAATGTAATTTGCCTTACGAATAAAATTTTCCTCAACAACGCTAAATTAATTGTAAATTAAAATGCTAATTTGTAAACATCTTTTGTTATACTTGAAACATTTTGCAAGAAAATATTACTATATCATACAAATTATATATCTTTCTTCTACAAGAAATGTATTTTTTACTATAGCTTTTCTTATCACATAATACATTTTAAATGCATAAGTATAGTGGAATATAGAGAAACACGTAATATAGCCTATAGGCTACAATAAAAATGGACTATATATGACTACATATATATATATATATATATATATATATATATATATATATATATATATATATATATATATATATATATATATATATATATATATATATATATATATATATATATATATATATTTCAAAGTTCAGATGAATATATATATATATATATATATATATATATATATATATATATATATATATATATATATATATATATATATATATATATATATATATATATATTTCAAAGTTCAGATGAATGAACAGTGCTCACGTAAAAAAAAAAGCTGTCAAAAAAGAAATCAAGTTTCACAGTGTTTTTCATTTTATCTGAATAGGTTTTTCTCGTATCAATAAAGCAATTTTCATTTATCCAGATCCCGTGTCCATTTTGCAGTTTCATACCACTCGGAATTAGTGCATTGCTTTGGCAGAATATATAAAAATATTACTATTAATCCATTTCCCGTGTTGTTTGTAGCGTGTCGGGTGGAGGTCCGTGGCGTTTAGCACTCCGTTGCCTCTGGCTATCACGCTATGAATAAAGCGTGACACTGTGTATGTACGTATATATTATCTACGTGTATGGATCTAGTTATAACATAGATAATATTCAACTGATACTTCTTCTTCTTCTCTTTTTTTATGGCGTTTCGGGCGTACACGTTGATCTCTTTGCCAATGTTGTTCACACGTTGATCACTTTGCCAACGTTGAATGGAGAACACACAAAGGAAAATGTATGGTAAAACGGAGATAATATTCGACTGGTATGTAACTCTAAGAGGTAGAGACACTGATTGTAAAGTATATACCCTCATTATAAATATTAAAGTATGTGCACATAAGTATTTATCTATGTATGTATGTATGTTTCGGCCTCACACTGCATCTTGCATATAATAGGCAGGCAGGCAGGCAGGCAGGAGTCTAGTATTAGACAGTACAAAACACTGCACTACCTTATATTAGAGTGGGAAAACGAAAAAAATTAACTCCCTTGACAAGGAATCGAACCCGTAACAATTACTTACCCACTGCTACGATAGCTTCACGTCTAGGTGTTGTTAAACTTTACAGTACATCAGAGGCCGTCGCGGCGCAGCGACACAGCGTCTGATTGTAATAAGCGTTGGTAGTGGGTTCTATGCCACTTGGCCAGAATATATTATTTCATTTCCTTGCTCTGGTAACAAGATAAAGCCGCATTTAGTTCCGACAATCAACACGCAATGTCTCGAAATTGGGCGGAAAATGGGGAACGGAGTGTCTTAACACTAGACTCTCTAGGTCTACCTTGCTATATGCGGAAATAGCGTGAATGTAATTATTTATTATTTATTTATTCTTATAATAAGCTTAATCACCATAATGTTATAGGTATATCAACGTGTAATTTAGTTCAGGATGAGACAGACAAAGTTAATTGTGTAAACATGTATAACAGATCAACAATATTTACATATGAAATAAACATATATAGCATAAACATATATAGTATAACAACATATATAGTATTAAAACGGGTAAATCTCGCGCTATCTACGATGCCTGGCGGGGGCCTGACAGCGTGAAAACCAAAATTATAAAGTTCGTTGCGACTAAAGCGGATTTACTGACAACATACGCCCCAGTTTATTTTGTACATAATATATTTTAGGTCTGAAAGTGGCAAATGGAAAACTGAATCCCGCGCGTACCGTGAAATATTTCGCGGTTAATATATTTATTTATCTATAGTTTTCGGGCACAAAATGGCGGATGCGATATCATTGCGGTTGAACAGTAATAATTATATTACTCACTAATGGCCCGGTAGTCAATTCATTTGAATCGTATACGTGACATATATGTTTTTATTCCTAGAACACTGATATAAATGGCAATTTGCTGGAACTTGGTGTCATTGGACGTTTGACTCTTTAGCTAAATGAATGCGTTGTGTGGTAATAGTAATTTTACACAGTGCTATGGACCAGATCGAGATGTTTTTTTTGTCACTAATGACTAGCAGCGGATCAGATCACTAAGCGCTACTGTCCCTGTATACCTCTTTCGCCTCGTCTCCTGTCATTGACCTCCTCATATATGTCGTCATTATGCTTTTTACGTGACCTTCTTTCAGTATCATCGACACTGTTCTCGAAGATCAACCGAGGTCTCCTCCTACCTCTCTTACCATTGAATCTTGCGTCATTTATTTTTTTTATTAGGTATAAATATACTTTAGTAAAAATAATAGCGGCGCCTATTATCAAGAAAACAGTATGTAAAAAGTTATGTTTGTACAAGCACATATGCGGAACTACCGGTTTTTATAAAACGTTTTTTTATTGAATAACAATTAAGTCTGCGAAACACATAGAGTATAATTGACTTTAACATGAAAAAGAACCTTGACTTGGAACAAATGGCTCCTTAATACAAGTAGATATATATGAGATAAGGTCTGAAATATCTATTGTAAAACTCTACGACACCAACTCTAGCTAAACTATAGAGAATATAGAAATAGAGCTTTACCAATTAAAACATTCGATACATCAAAACTCATTAATATTGATATAAGAATAAAAGTAATTGGTCTAAAGTGCCATTACGTAGCTTTTAGTACGTCTACTACTTGTGGCGTTAATTTTGCTGACAAGCGGTTCACCACAACGAGTACTGTACTGTATTTTCGAGATGCTATATGGTTAGTCTCTTACATACTAAGGTCCTGTTAAAAATCTGACGTTGGCCGGATTGATAGTTTTAATTGACATACAGTTATTTATATTTCTAGTTTTATTTGAAAAGTCAAATCACAATATGAAAATTGAGAGAGAGGTCTGAGAGGGAACTCTTCACGTACTTAGTAGAGTCAAATATGCATCTAATATTTCAAATATATTTTTTTCTTGATATCAAATATTTAAAATATATTTTTTTCATGATAAAACTAGCTCGTCTTTTAAGATTATAATATAATAATAGAGATTCCATAAATCTTATTATAATAATTGCTCACAAAACTGTTGGTTTATCTAGATTTAAACGATACAAGCTGGAGTTTGTGTTAATACCAGTGTCTGTGAATTTTGTCTGGTTAGCTTTGAGACGGTCGTTTTGAATACTATTGAGGTAATGATGATTTACAGCGGATACGTTGAATTTTATTATTTTCTTTTAAACATAAATAAATATTCTTTATTTAAATATACTTTTACAAGGAATTTATCACCGGTTCGGAACCGGTTTGCTGAGAAGAGCCGGTAAGAAATTTAACGGTAACTCTTTTGTATATAAACGTTACAATTTTATTATTAAATACACTGGTAGCTATTCTGTATAAAATTCCAATTAATTAAACACACTTTTGTATAATAAGCTTTACTTACTAGCACTTTTTTTTCCACCCTTTTTACCTAACTTCAGGAGTGGTTTCTCAATCTTATGTATTTTTGTTTGCATGTTGATTGCTTTTGTATAACATATAGGCAATAAAAATTTAATACAGCATACACAATTGAAATAAATATTTATAAAAAAAAATACTTCCAAAGTTATATAATAACGTTCCAAAGTTATATAATAAAAATACTTCCAAAGTTATATAATAATATATAATAACAAACTTATATGTGCACAAGTACCCTTCTTCCAATTTTTTTTAGAAAAAAAACTACTTATACAAGTTTATATTGTTTTATTTTACATATATACAGATATAAAGTACCAAATTTTGATGTTTTCATATATTTTTAAAGTAAGTACCAATTTATTACGAAATTTCATAATTCTAGATCACTGGAAAGTACTGTAGGTGTAGGTACGGTATACTTTAAGGTACGGTATTGATTAAACGCTCGTATCGCGCGATATAAAAAAATATTATTATATTTTTAGTCAATATTAAATTCTTAGTAAGTAACTGTAAATAGTGAGGCCACACCTCAAAAGCAGACTCAAAGTAAACCTAGATGGAATAATTCAGAACATCAATTTCGTTATAATTGCCGTCTGGAGGTTTTCTGAAACATCTTCAACGCAAAATTAAATACCTTAAATAAAAATATTACATATTTTTCTTTGTTGATATTTAATTACTATGTCTAGATTTTAGTAGTAATTAATTAAAACCATACAATTGGGTACTTTTATAATTTATATTTAAGCCGAAATGTACTAACAATCGTTTTAAGATAAATAAAATTATATCAATTTTTAAAGGCAGACAAATATTAATATTATGGCTGTTGGAATTCGACGAAAAACCGAAAAACGTGTCGCATTTAATAAGATTTTTTGCGATTCGGTTTTCACATTGTTCGATTTTAAATGAAACTATGACAACTCGAAACCGTGGTAACAGTAGTGTTCGGTAACGGCAAATTTCTACAATATATTTTCCAATACTAAAGCATTCATGACGAATTTGTTTATTTAATTTTAAATATTAATACGTTTTTTTAGCTTCACGCTGTATCCCGAACATAGCAGGGTAGACAGAGGGAACCGTAGGCTCAAGGGGCCTAGTGTTAAGTCTGTGAGTTCCCAACCTCCCGCCTTTCGCGGCATTGTGTGTTGAGTGGCGGAACTCCTTGTCAGAGCGAATATAATGACAATAACTCATTCTCCCCGAGTGGGAATTGAACCCGCAAGCAGTCGCGTTTCCAGGCTGACACTCTGTATGTATGTATTTCATGTAAAAAATCATTTAAAATATTTGTACTTATTAAATATTTTTTAAAAATTCGACAAATCACAAAATACCCCGACTGCATTCCGTGATGTATATGGGATCGATTCTCGTTCGGGGGACAGAACTCATTTCATTTCCTCGTTCTGGTAAGACAAAGTGTGGTGTTAAGTTCCGTTCAATACATTATTGAATTTAATTCGAAGAGATTGGACGAGAAGGGAAGAGCGGTATGTTGACACTAGGTTCTACCTGCTTACCCTGCTACCTACTTTCTGTACCTTACCTTTACCTACCTGTATATCCTTTACACATAACGTGCAAAGCTTAAGATAACCTTCTCATAAGATACGGAGCTTTGCTATATACGCCCACTGTACACATAACGTCCATACTGTGCATAATGAAAATTATTTATATATTATAAATATTTCCTTGAATTGGAACCGAAATCGTTACAATTGTGTATATGGTCACATACATATTTCTTAATTGCGACGTGATAAATTTTTATATTTAGATAATTAATTAATGTGTAGAGGCAAAATCTATGTGAATGTCAGACAGGCTTGTCAGATTTGTCAGGATTGCCAGGCCTGCCAGATTAGACAACGAACTGATAGGCTTTGGTATCTAACAGCCGATGTTTCTAAATCAGAACGGAGTAACAAGTCACTTTCACATGATTTTCATATACATAGAGCTTTATATGCGCTTAGTGTTGTATAGTATTGACAAGATATATTTGTGCACAAATCTAGTCTGGACTAGCCGATAATTATTGAAATTCTGTATGTCAATAAAAATGTAGTCTTCATTTATATAATATTCACTAAAGTTTAAATGGACAAAGAATTGCATTATTTTTTTTAATCACACTTAAGCCTTATACGCTGTCATCGTCATCATCCACACCGTATCCGGCGACAGCGACTCTATACATATCAAGGGTATACTTTATGGTGCGCTCTGATATAGCTCGCAAAACCGATCTTGGCCTTATACACCCGATTGCAAGACGCACAGTAAAGCTGGTAAACAGTAATATTTCTTGTAAATAATATAATAAAATTGTCAAGAGGTATTAGTTATTCAGCCTTATATATACATAGATAATATTTAACATTAGGCATTCTAATATTCCATTACTTCAAACAGACTAGATACAACCGTTAATAGCATACTTGAACTAAGCTTGATACAATACATGGAACCACATCTCAGCGCTCATCTTTGAGGTATTAATACACCTAACTCTGTTGAAAACAGCCGTCGAAGGCCATTTTCATACTGGGAGAATAGTTCATGTATTACAATTTTTGTATCAATTGTGAGGAAAATAATGACTCATTCTTCTGTTCTCCATCTTCTACTTGTTGTTATTATTGATGGTTGAATTAATATGGAAAACGCAAAGAAAATTTAGGTATATTCTTTTAGCTTCACGCTGTATCCCGCATATAGCAGGGTAGGCAGAGGATACCCACAGTTAAGACACTCCACTTACCTCTTTTATATATTGTATTGCTATATAAAAGATATTTAACCTCTCCATGTAAACCCAACCTAATTTGTAAGGAATCATCACTTTAATCGGATGCGTTCTATCAGACCTAGTAAATCTCTATTAAACCTTAGATACTTGGTTGTGTGTGTATATAAATGTAGGACCTTATTCCATATGGCATACGGGCTATATTACTTTGATGATAAGATGTATGAAATGACGCATTATAGTATGATATACAAACGTACATGTAAATCAGTTAATTTTAATAAACAATGTAAGCATCAAGCAGAACAAATGAATGGTATTTGTAAAGGAAAATATATAACACGTTATACGTGGCGTAGTACGTTTTATACATATATATATATATATATATATATATATATATATATATATATATATATATATATATATATATATATATATATATATATATATATATATATATATATATATATATATATATATATATATATATATATATGAGTATATGGACATATTTATAATATTTTATGTATGTATTTATGTATTTACTTAGGAATGAGTTTATATATGTCTATGTATATATGTTTACCAAGCAAGGGCACTGCCTATATATATGCCTGGAATATTCCTACACCTTAAGGTTGCCTGGCAGAGATCGCTTATAGCGGTGAGATTGCCTGCTTTTTGAAATATTTATTTGTTTTTGTTTATTTTATTTGTGATGTACAATAAAGTATATTATTATTATTAACAAGTTGTAGGTCATTTTAAATGGATACATATTACTATAGACATATTTGTAGATATATAACATTCAAATATTCATTATATGTTGGAAATACGTAATTTGACAGTTGACATTTGTGTACGATCTGTTCTGTATAAATAATAATAGATTACAAGGAATTATGATAATTTTATATGGTTATTAAATAATAACAAATATGTTTAAACATATGTTATTTACCATAATAATAATTGTAGATATAAAATATACAGATATTCAATTATGTTATTCTGTTGAATGTACTTCATGTGACTAACGGCCATGTTGACAGTTGACGTTTGTTTATGATTGGTCCTGTATATTGGTCACTTTGGGTCTTGGCTCAGTCGCTTCCCTGGTGGTATACTTCGGGACCAGATCTTACAATATTTTATATAAAATTGTGGGTATGTATAGAACTTGAAACTGTTATATTTAATAGAGCAACTGTTGAGTTCCTTTTCCGGTTCTTCTCAATAAAACTGCCTTCCAAACCGGTGGTAGCTTTATAATAATTAAATGGTTTATATCGTAAGCCTCTTTTATTGTAATTAAGTGTTACGATGCTATCTATTCCTTTATAAAAAGAATAATCTTAACTTATTGTTCTTGTATATCGCCAAGTTACTGCAATTATAATTTATAATCAGATTCATAAAACCTACCCTTACTCTCCTTTTTTAATCTAACACCCGCGTATTTGTTTGCGTGGCTTATGAAATGTAAAATTTTGGAAAGATAGAAATCACCCGTTCCGTTGATATAGAAGACACGCTGTAGTAAGTCTTGTACACTTTATTTTAATACCCAATTAAACGTGATATGGGTTCTCTATATTCTCTGCTCTGTATTTTATATTATAAGAATGTTCTTAGTTTTATTATTTTTAAAATATGAGTCTATAATAAGGAAAGAGGATATGTTTATTAGATGTGCTCTCGCGCTTCTTGGCAACTGTCCATGGCCTAGGTAATGGCCTTTGCTTAATGGTAGACAGAGGGGATCTAGTGTTAAGACCCACCGTTCTCTACATTCAACCAAATTTTGAGACATTGCGTGTGGAGTGGTGGAACTCAGCGTCGTGCTTAATGTCTTCATTAATCATCAGAGTGATAAAAAAATAAAAAAAAAAAAAAAAAAAAAAAAAAAAAAAAATTATTCGTTTTCAAAATTAAGTACATTATCATAGTGATTGGAGTCTCTTGTTAAGCAAAAAAAAACCTGTTTTAGGAGACCCCTAGTGAAATAATTCATTCTCCCTGAGTGGAAATCGAACCCACAACCGGACCGTTTCCAGGCAAACGCAATGCCGCTGCGCCACAATATACTAATGTAAAGTGAAACAAGACAAGTTGCAACGTAAGGTTGTCATATCCAATTTTTCCAAATAACAATCTGACCTAGCGATTTAACAAATTGATGGATGGATGTCGTTTTTTTTATCGTTAACCCGTTACGTTGCTCGATAAAGATCCGGATGCCATTTGCATTTTATGCTTGATTTTAACATATGAATTTATATATGTAGATAGGCTATAAGGTCCACATTTGTGTCATATGAAAGGGGTTTTGTAGATATATTATATATGTATTATATACTTCTCATATTTGAACTAAATTAGAAATAATATAGCGATTCATTTTTCTGATTTCCGTGTTACCCAAAACTACGTACGTAACACTACCAGTAAAATATTATACTGACATATATATATATATATATATATATATATATATATATATATATATATATATATATATATATATATATATATATATATATATATATATATATATATATATATATATATATATATATATATCACCGCCACCAACGTCATTCCCTCCGTCCAAATATCTGGACATTAGGTTAAAAGTAAAAAGATATGCTACTTTACCCATTTACGCTACGAACACATCATGTATATATATATATATATATATATATATATATATATATATATATATATATATGTATATGTATATATATATATATATATATATATATATATATATATACATATATATATATATATATATATATATATATATATATATATATATATATATATATATATATATATATATATATATATATATATATATATATATAAATGTGTTAAAAAACAAATAAGTAACAACATTTTATCGTTTATTATTTTGTATGTGTATACCGACTTTGGCAGAGGGAGGCTATAAATTTTGTGGAATCACCCTTTTTGTCAACCGGACATGTTTAGGCTTAGGCTTCTATGATTTATGCATTCCAATTTCATCTCTACCTGCCTTTCATTTTCTGCATTTTGTAACTTCTCCAAATCTTGATATGTATACAGTATGAACAACTTATATAGAACATATAAATATTTAAACGTAGCGAGTTTTGAACACGCGCCTCTTGGAAACCGGCCAAGTGCTCTGACCACTAAGCCATACTTTCTCATGGCCCTACGACGAAGGCTTGTTACAACTCGTTTATGTTATTAATATATCTGTCGTGAAATATTTTCTAATTTCCGCTTCCGCTAAGAAAAATATTTTTTTAGAATAAAAATTTGAACGTAGCGGGATTTGATCCTGCGCCTCTTAGAAGCCGTTGAAGTGTTTGGACCAATAAGCCATACGTGCTGGTCAAAGTTCAAGTGCTTTTATATATTTTTTAAAAAGTTATTTCTTTTCTTCGAATGAGTGAGACTTTAAAACGTAATAAAAATATGCAATCTCAAGTTAAGGGTAATATTGCATTCTTTCGTGCGTGGAAAAGCCTGTAGCGTATATATGAAATTTAACTTGCGTTTTCAATATATTTGATAAGTTATATTAAAATAATAAAGCGAAAGTATGTCTGTACATTAATAAAAAAAAAACAAAAGTAAAAAAAAAACTTTGACCATTGATACCATCGTGGCCGTAGTGGAACAGCGTTTGACTGTCATTACGATGGTGCGAGTCCAGTCCATCCAATGAATGTGCATGGACTGATATATTTAACCTATTGTATGGATGTATGTTTACATACAAAAAAGACAATGTGTGAGCACATATGTATGTACATTGGAGGCGTGTCATCTGAGTTTCTGGCTTACTTGAGTGCCAGTAAATATATACGTATATTCTTAAGCTCATCATTTTTTATCATATTCTTATTCACTTTCTGTCATTTTGACTTATTACGAGTAGAGTGGCCAACACAGTATTCGATCCTAGGACAACATCTGTTATAAACACATTTTCATTTATCATTGTAAATTATTATATTTCTCTCAGCACTATATAGAAAACGTCAAAAGTAACACTAGTTTCATAGAGAATCTGAAACCTAACTATCATGACTAAAAGTCCTGTCAAGTGCCAAGTTTCCATAGTAAAGTACGCTGAACAATGGTTTGTAGCTCAATATATCGTTATTGGTAGAACTTCACTGTTGCAAAGTTTAGAAGTGGAGCTCGCGGTAATACAACATAAGGGTATCGATTCAAAGGTCATTAACGGAAGGAGCTGAGTATCATATAAGACGTACTTAACAGCTATAAGGTTTATTATTATTTTTTTAATTTAACATCAATTTCAATCGTGGTGTAGGGCGACAGCTTCTGACTATAAACGTGACGGGTGTAGGTTCGATGCCCCTAGGGGAGAGTGAGTTAATTTTCATTTTCGTCGTTCTGCTAACAAGACAAAGCTCGGCGTTGAGTTCAGCCACTTTACAACCCGGTGAAAGGCGGAAAGCGGAGAACGGAGTGTCTTAAAATTAGGTTGTCTGCCCTGTTTTGTGCAGGATAACGCGAGAATTTAGAAAAAAATTGATACAATTGTGGTGCGGTGGGAGCTGCATCTTGCTGTTTTTACAATATACTTGTAACTTATCATACTTTATCAATTTTTTTTGTTTAATGAAAAAATATATCGATTATTGTGAATCTGTATCAGTATATACAAGTTCCACTTAAAATTGTCTACTTATTATAATATATTACATATTTGGCTTTATGTTTTATAGATTTGATGGATTTGATATGCGTAGTAGCCATCCTGCACAATCCCCACTAGGAAAAATTTACTAATTAATTTAGATAAACAAAATGCGGCGTTAAGTTCCGCCACGTCTTAACATATATTCTCTCGCCTATAAAGCATTTTGCTATTTCTCTGCTCACAAAGAGAGATACATCAAACTCGACGCAGATTTGAGCCACATAAAAATTAAGTCTACAACACATAGCTTTAATTAAACTATTAGTAATAATTAAACTATTAGTAATAATATAATAAATTTCCACATCAAAACCTAATGACATGGTCTAATTAAACGAATTATATGAAAATGTCGCTAAAACAGAATATTGTCCGTTTAGCGTGGCTTGGTATATACACATTTGCATTATTTGTATGCCATTAGATTTATTATAGGCGTTCAGATCAAATATCATTCAATTTTGGAATGTAATTTGACTGCCTGTATTCATTGATTCATTACAAATTTCTATTATAACGCGTTGTGAAACTGTTTGTTAATAATGAATAGGATTAGTAGTGGGGGCATCGTATGGGGTTTTGTAAATGCGATTTTATGTTGTGGGTAATATATATATATATATATATATATATATATATATATATATATATATATATATATATATATATATATATATATATATATATATATATATATATATATATATATATATATATATATATATATATATATATATATATATATATATATATGTGGCCTATCCTGTAATATACTTTTAAATATAAAATAAAAAAAAGGTTTTACCATTTGGCCATTATTACTGTGTGAGAATGGGATAAAACTACCTGTACTTGCAAGTAATCGACGTAATAACGTTTTTTTTTCGTTCGGGATTTGCATTGAACATCAGGATAAAACTATCCTATGTATATTGTTTAAGACTATGAACTATTAGCATGTCAATTCTAACCCACTACTTTTCAGTAATTTCAATAATTTAATTTTATTACTATTTCATTAATTTGCCGAAAACAGCATGGAATACCGGGATAAAAATCATAACTTATGCAAGTTGGGACTATAAGCTATTACTAAACAAAAATTCATTAATTTCTGGCCAGTACTTCTTGCGTGATTGGAGGACAAATAAATAGACAGACAGACAAAAAATGTGCTGAGTGGATTTTTAGCTTCTATTGGATATATTAACCAATAAAATCAATATTTTTTCAAAACTTCAATGTAGAGAAATAACTTATCTATCCTTTTATTATATATATAGACAACAATAATTTTATACAACATATTCTTGACAAATTTCATGTTTGTAGGTCAAATATATAATTTAAAGGAGAGAATTCTGAGAATCATCTTTTCTATCATTTGCGTGATAAAAAGTTCTACCATCAATACGAGTATATCTATAGATACATCTATACTCTATACATATAAACAATATCGTAGTGTCTGTTTGTGATTTCTGATGTTTTTGACAAAATAATTGATTTTTTGTCAAAATAATTGAGATTTTCGAGTGTCTATAGTCATTTACACGTTACTCAAACATAAGCCACCTTGTTAAATTTTTTGTCTGTCTGCTTGTCTTTCCGTTTGTCCGGGCTAATCCGGATCAGCTGAAATGATTTTTATGAAACTTTTAATAGAAGACGTTTATCCCAGTATACCGAAAATGCGCGCGTGTACTTACCGCCCAGATAAATTATTGTATATAAAATAGAAAAAAAAGTTATAAGTACAATACATGCATATTATTTTAAAGTAAATCCGAGAACATAGATGAAGCGAGCGAAGCCGCGATCGAGTCGCTAGTTCATCATCAGCAAAAAATAGGGTTCAAATGTGATATCAATTCATGTGGTGGAGTAGCCAAGAATGAAGTAAGATGTACATGTACTATAATTATTAAAAAAATACATAAAATATTCTTGTATATTTTTTTACCAATCCATACATCTTAAAGTAAATTGACTTGAGAATAAAGCATCCTACAGTTTATATATATTGGTTTTAAATGGGTTCTGCGGTGAGTAATGTCTGCGCGCGCCCTTAGATAGCGCCTCAATTTATCTTTCTAAATGCGTAATAAGTCAAAGTAGGGTCGTCTTAAAATTGAAACGTCTTTCTGACCTTTGAATAGACAACTTAACGTATTTATATTATTTTCTCTGGATAATTGTGTATTTTTTTGTACCGTCATAAACGGTTTTGATGTTTTTTGTCTAATTTTTGCATATTTTTTATCAATTATATAAAATGGTACCTATATTTATAATCTGAGGCCGTAGTGGCACGGCGGTACAGCGTTTGACTGTAAACGCGTCGGTTGTCGGTTCGATTCCCACTTGGGGAGAATGGATTATTTTCATTTTCTACGCACTGGTAATAAGATAAAGCTCGGCGTTTAGTTCCGCCACTCAACACGCAATGTCTCGTATCGGAAAGCGGGAAACGACGTGTCTTTACGCTTAGTTCCCTCTGCCTTGCTTTATGTGGGATATAGCGTGGAGCTATAAAATATAATAATTATAATACTTTATTGCACAAAAACAAACAGTATTATATATGTTAGCAATGGCATTTACATATATACAAAATTGTAGCTATCATAGCGTCTTGGGGACGATGAGGGACCATTGGGGAAGTATGAGGCAATCGCGGCGTGGTGGTTTAGTCCCAGTTTAAAATTTCGATCCGCACTTGAAGGAAAAAAATATTTCGATTTCTCCACTCTGGTAAGCCATAGTGCGGTCTTTAGTTACGCAATATTACGAATTCA
Organism: Dione juno; assembly: GCA_037127375.1. Classification (NCBI taxonomy): domain Eukaryota; kingdom Metazoa; phylum Arthropoda; class Insecta; order Lepidoptera; family Nymphalidae; genus Dione; species Dione juno. The sequence continues at coordinate 1,581,701 of JAXRJS010000067.1, forward strand.
ATACACAATATTACGAATTAGGTAAAGCAAAGAACGGAGTGTCTTAAACCAAGGTTATCTCCCGCTGCTTTATTATAAAAGTTTGAAATTGAAAATAAAAAAAAAAGCTCTTTCCGTATGAAAACACTTTCACAACACAGACAAAACAACGTATTGACCACAACCGATACCTAGATTAGATACATATACAAGTATAGCAATGCGAATATTTATTGAATCATTTTCTCATCATTCCCGTCGTAGCCTGGGGCAGATCCCTTGTTTTTGTTACAGTGACCCTCGATCGAAATAACCGAGAAAAAATGCTAAGTAACTGCCTTTATATGGATATAATAGAAAAATATATACATTGGATAGTTTCCAATGTGTACTTTTAGCTTTAGCTAGCGTCGAGAATTTTAAATAGCATAATATTTACGATGTAATTTTTTGGATATGCTGTATCTATATTGTCTTTCCATTTTGAAATTAACTCGTAGTTTGTATAGTAGTATGTATAAAAAATAGTGTAATATGTATATATATATATATATATATATATATATATATATATATATATATATATATATATATATATATATATATATATATATATATATATATATATATATATATATATATATATATATATATATATATATATATATATATATATATATCATAATTACACGCAATTTTTTAGAGTAGATAAGAGTGTCCGCCCTGGATAACGTAGCACTGACATCCTCAGGGATTTTGTCCAATTTCACATATGCGTCCATCATGAGCTTCAATCGGCTTCAATGTGTGTTTAACTTGTAAGAGAACATGGATGATGTTTAGAGAGCGGGTTCAAGTCTAGCTATAATAAAATTTACAATTATTCATCAGTGAGTTGGCACATATTGCGTGTAGAGGAAGTAGGGGCAAAGTTAGCAAAGAGAAATTAATCACTCTAAATGATCACCCATTCTTATTGTTTTTAAGTGGTGAAATCCGTACAAAGTTAACTACGTCTACAAAATCAGAGAACCTGTAAAAAAATTAAATTAAAGTTTCTGAGCGAAATGAGCTGCAATTTTTGAAGACACTGTAGTTTTATATAAAACTGTTTTTTGTTATTAATACTATCGTTGCACAGGCAAAAATCTCTTTGCATATCCAGCTATACTTCTTCTCCTTCTCTTTATATATGGCGTTTCGAGCGTGCCAGTTCAGTATAATTCACTTCGCCAATGTCACGTTGAATGGAGAACACACGAAGGAGGCTAGTACGGTCAGCTATACTTATCTTACGTACCTAGAAATCTTTATTAAATTAAATGTACTTAGCATGTTACGAAAGAACCGGATAGGATATAAAAACTTCAACTTTCAGCTTCAGCTTCAGCTTCATAAAAGCTTCAGCTTTCAAAACTTCATGGAAAAGTGACTGTAATCTGTTTCAATTGGATTTTTTACAAAGATATACATACAAAAAGTCTGTTGCTGTATAATGTGAAGGAAAAACATACTATAAATCTAAGTTTTCATATTAAAAACTTCCATCAACATATTAATATAGACATATGTGGACATATTGAATGAGAATATACGTATTTTCATGTTCACAAAATTACAATCTTAACTCATATTACATATGGCACATATAAAAAGCTTCGTAAGCTCTCATAAAACTTTCTAAATTCGGCGATATTGAGTTAGTGTCTTTGGGGAAATATAACAAGGAGAGATGAAAAAAGTGCGGTACCCAAGTGCGGGTGTAACTTTAACATTGAAAATGTAAAATGTTTTACTATACCTGGATTGGCATGCTTTGTCTAAAAGTATAGAGCAGAAAACATATGCTTCTGGAACAATTTGGTATGGATGGCCTTCTATATTTATTTTAACAGGTTTTTTTATTTTTTTTAACATGAAAAGTCTATTTTTTTGAAATTTTAATTTCAGTTATTATTTATTTTGAGTGAGGAAAATATGGCGCAGTGGAACAACGTGTATCTGTAAACGAGATTGTTATGGGTTCAAACTACAATCATTATCCCATATTACCACTATGGCAAACTTAAGTGCAGCCTTGAAATCCGCCACTTAATATGTAAAGTAGCGGATTTCAACACCGCAATGCTTCAAATTCAGGCTGAAAGTGGATACAGCTGAAATAAAATATTTAGCTATTTAATGAGATTTGTTCGATATTTTTGGCAGCGGAATATGAGCAGGTTGGTTGGGTAGTTTTGTGGTTATTTTTAACTAGCGACCCGCTTGCAGGCTTAACTCCGCTTGATAGATGTTCTCGGATTTAAACTAATATGATAAGCATATACTATACATTTTTTTATTCTAAGTTAATTTTACCATAATACAATTTCAATTAGTCAAGTTGTTCCTGAGATTAGCAAGCATGAGCACACAGACAAAAATTACTTTTTTAAATCATTGTTTTAGGTTATTTTACGTATTTAAATGCCCCGAATAATAGTTTTCTCTTCTAATAACTCTTTAATATAAAGACAGCGATTAGTTACATTTTTGTCATATGTATAGATTATAATTTTATGTATGCAGATACAATAGAGAATAAATACATACATAAATAATACTCTAGGATACATGTCTAAGCAAAGACAGCGAGCGTAACATATATGTATGTGTGTAATAGATGAAACAAAATAAAAAAGAATATAGGTTTTTTGCGATAAATTCAACATATCTGTTTGATCTATTTAAATATTAATACGTCTGACTGCTGAAGAGTGCTGCGAAAATTTATGAGTACCCTCAAAAATATGATTGAAGATAAAAATTATGATATACATTACATATTTTGGGCCGCATTTGAGTGCGGTATCCTGTACACGGGGTCAAGTGTCCTCAGTGGAGGCCTAGCGTAATCAACCACTTGAAACTCAAATTCAACTGTATCGCCTTGATTAGACTTCAATAATTGATATTATTATATAATATAGACGAGGGCTCTTCTTCTTCTTGATTCTTCAATTTAAAGTTTGGTGAAGATTAGCTTTTTTATGTTATTATCATAAAGATAAGACTTTATGACGTCACAGCGTCTGACTGTAAGCGAGATGGTTATGGGTTCGATTATCACTCGGGTAATTTAATTAATAGGTAATTTAATTATAATTATATCCTCGCTCTGGCAAGGAAGATAAAGCGCGGCGTTAAGCTCCGTCACTCAACACACTACATCTCGAAAATTCGGCGGAAAGTGCGGAACAGAATATCTTAACAGTGTTAAGTAAAACAGTTTAACCGGATTAGTCGTGTATATTATAATTTTTTTTTGGAAACCCGCCATTTCGATCACTTTGCAGTAGTCCGTGGTCACGGGTAGATTCTAACCGTTAATCCTGTTAAACTGTTTTATTTAATATGTATAAACATCGCTGAAACTAAAGAACTTATCTTAACACTAGACTACCTCATAAGGCAGGAGCCTTATGCGCAATAAAGCGTGAAATTGTTTTTTTTTATAGTCTTAGTAGTAATATTCTAATATAGCAATATTTTATAAATATATAGAATAATACAGTATTTATAAAATATATACTACGCCATTGTGGCGTGGAACAGCGTCTGACTACAAAGGAATGCAATCCTCTCTCTGAGGAACGAGCGTTTCTCATTTTCCCGCTATGGTAGAAGAACTGACAACAGAGTGTAGTGACACTCTGACACTACGCTATATACTCTCTAAAAAGTTTGCAACGTAACTTGATAATAATTAATTTAAATTTCAATTAATATTTAAATATTGTACGCTGTTAGTTATTCAATGATTTAAAAATTCTTGTATAATTGTTAGTTAATAAAAAAAAATTGTAACGAAATACGTCAAGCGTAAAATCTCTGCTATCTCTTGTTCATATATGAGACAAAACAATTAGTATTAACGTGTTTTAATTAATCTGATGGCTGAAGCGTTTTTTCATATGACATTCTGACCGACATTTCGTGTATATTCTATAGGCAATAACGATATATAGGCAATAACGTTAGCGTTATATGTTTTAGGTTTACATCCATTGAAATTATCAATGCCGCGTCGCTAAAAGCTAAATAAATGTATTGAAATAAATTCCTATTGCACGGTCGTATATACAGTACAGTAGGTACAGTATAGTACGTACATATAATATATAATGCTATTTGTGGAGCCGCAAATAAATGGTCAGGCGTGTGGCGGATCGTAGTCTAGTGTTTGAAAAGCCTGTTTTTTATTTTGCCACGGAAATGTTGATATTATTAATTGAATATAGGATGTGTGAGTAAATTATGATTTGGTTTTATTATTATTTATTTAGCTTCACGTTGTATCCCGAACATAGCAGGGTAGACAGAGGTAACCGTAGGTTGAAGGAATCTAGTGTCACGACGCTCTGTTCCTCATTTTCTGCCATTAGAGGCATTGCGCGTTGAGTGGTGGAACCTTGTTGCCAGAGCGAAGAAAATGAAAATAATTGATTCATTACATTTGGTTTTATAACGTTATATGTGGCTATCATGACGTAGGTTGTGGGCAGAGGGAGGGCCTTCTGTTAACAAGACAAAGCCCAGCGTTAGGTGCCGCCTCGAGTTAGTCCATTCGAGTCTCCAAAATTGGGCGGAAAGTGGGGAACGCAGTGTCTTAACACTAGGTCCCCTCTGTCTACCCTGCTATATGCGGGAAATAACTTGAAGGAATTCTTTTTTATAATAGTGATTCCGGGTTGGACTTTTTTAGGGAAAAATTGGTATAATGACTGTGAGAGATTGTATTGTGTTAGCGTGTCCGGTTATCTTCTTCTATATTCTTTATTTCTTCATAGATTTTTTTAAAATGTAATATACAAATGCTGTTTTAAATGTTTGTATGTTCATACCTAGCCATTAAACATTTATTTATATATATATTTTTTAGATTTACGCTATATCCCGAATATAGCAAAGTAGTGCCTACTTTGCTTGAGCCTAGTGTCAAGACACCCCGTTCTCCGCATTAAGCTTGAATTCCAGATAATTAGCTTGAATTTCTAATATATATATATTAGAAATTTTCGACAAAGAAAAAAAATAACACTTTCGATTCAACTCAATTGTGTTGTTTAAGAACTGAATACACTGTTCTGTATAACTAACGAGTACGAGTATATCTGTCGATATACAGATTTGATATTCATACCTATATGGTATATGGATATTCTATATTCAATAAACGTAACAACGTAACGTACCGTTATCATATGTATGTATTTCTGTTATCATATTTTCTGAGCGAAGTAGAAATGGCTCTTAGGTAACATATCAACTTTATATGTTCTTTGGTAGATTAATTATTGATTTATCAAAATTTATAGATATTAGAATAAAAATAATAAATATAAGTAATTATTAAATTCAAATATATTTCAATTTCTATCTAAGAAATATTAAGAGAACAGTAAGAAATAAAAAATGCTTTAGTAATAAAAAAAAATATATTTTATTATTTAGGAATAAATGTTTTTTAAACTTATTCGCCTGCATCGAGCGATACAAGGGGACATGATTTCCCCCAATATGTTCAAGAGACTTTAATAGAAAGTACGATATCAATATAGATCGCAAGTACCTCTCATACTTAAGATTTGCAGAGGACATGCTGTTGTGGCTGGTCTGTGCTGGACCCGTAATATGCTGATTGAACAGCTGAGCTGAATCTTCTGCTCGCAACGGTCTTTGTATGATTTGGGACACACCCATATATACTTAATGGGGTATCTCTAGAAATTTTTCAGAAATACCTTCCTTTAAGTAATCAAATTGTCATAGTATTATTAATTTACAATACAGAATACCGTAGGAATATTTGTGTTTAAATTAATATTAATAATTATTAGCAATTTTGATAACGAACTGATGAACAAATGACAGAATGTTGTAAGGAAATGATGTACTGATAGTGAAGTACGATCGTATCACAATTTTAGTGGTAGTGATATTAAATAAATATGAAGCTTTTGAAATATATATACGTCTTGTAATACAGAACAACAACACCAATGAAGTAGACGCAATACAAGCTTTAATACTTAGATGATGATTTCTATAGTTTATAGACAAACTTTTACTATTTCCAATCTTGTCTTTATTGTCAACAAAAGATTGCCCCTGACATGTGAACTGGACTGTTATAATTAAAGAAATATATTATTGAATTATTAAAACATGCAATTAGTTATCTAATTTTAGAGGCTATTGTGGCGCAGTGGGATAGTGTGAATTCTAAGCTCGATGGTTGCACTTCAAATTTGATTTGGAGGAATGCATTATTTTCAATTTGCTATGTCAAAACAAAATGCCACGTTGATTGCATTTGGCGAAGTGCGCTGACACTACATTCTGTCTGCCAACCCTGCTATATGTGTTGTAAGCCGTGAAGTTAAGAAAAAAAAAACATTTTTTTAAAGTATATAAAGACAATGGGGCTGAGAAATAATATGACAAATAAAATGTTAATATATTATATTCGGAACCGTTGTGACTCAGTATAGACTTACTGTAAACGCGGTTGAAGGTTCGAAGGTTCTCACTTCATTTTTTTCACACTGGTAGTAAGTAAGTAAGACAAAGTGCGGCGTTGTGTTCCGCCATTTAAAGCAGGGGCAATACTTGCCACTTCACACAATATTCAATTAAATATATAAATATTTAAATCATAATATATGTAAATCCGAAACAAATATGTTTATAATTTTTCCCAACAAACGGTTCTTGCACATTTAAAATAATATTGCGTAAAAGCCTCTCAAATGATAAGACGAAGAAGATATGTGTTATTTGTCCTAATTGCATATCCTATCCTGGATATATATGCTGGATATATATTGCATATCCTATCCTATATATATATATATATATATATATATATATATATATATATATATATATATATATATATATATATATATATATATATATATATATATATATATATGTATGTATATATATATATACATATATTTATTTGTACATAATGGATTTTTGTATATATGAAAGGATAAATTGCTTATAAATAACTAGATGGACAGAAAGTAAGCTATAACGTATATTCTTCGCAGTGGGACCATCATGTTCATTCAGTAATATCACAGCTTTATAGTATTTTTACTCGTACGAGTTCACTATACTTTTTATGTGTTCTCTTAAAAATATTTTACAGAATGATATAAAATCAAATTCGAAATAGCTATTGGCGATAGTCATAAATACAATCCTGTAAAGGGTGTATCGAAAGTTTCTTATAGTGGTTCCGTAGTTTATAGAGAAAATAGATTTGTAAGGCCATCATAGCACAGATATGTATAAACCCTGCGTCAAAAAAAAAAAAAAAAAGTGGAAAGTATTGCATTCTATCTTAGCAGTGTCTGTAAAATGGGCGGTAAGTTGAGAACAAATCTCGTTTCTTTCTTTATTACAAATAGAGATTACGTTTTGCACTTTGAGTATTATCATAAGACGATTTAAGTTTTCATCATTCAAAATCTTTTCACATTTTTAATAAAGTTAAGCCAAACTTGTGCAATATAAAGTCTTATATTTACAAACTTTATTTATTTGTACTTTAAAAGTATAGCTTCGTTCACGTATTGTTTTTTCCAAAACAGGAACAATATATATTTTAATATTATTTTTATTAGCTTCACGTTATATCCCGTACATAGCAGGGTAGGCTCAAGGAACCTAGTGCTAAGACACTCCGTTCCTCTCTTACCGTCTTTCGAGACATTGCGTGTTGAGTGGCGGAACTCGCTTTGTTTTTTTTTACGAGAGTGAAGAAAATGAAAATAATACATTCTTACCTTTTGGGAATTGAACCCATACACCGTCGTTTTCATAGGCAGACGGTGTGCCTCTACGACACGACGGTCCTACAATAAATACACATATATACATACATGCATAGCTTCACGCTTTATCCCTAGCGGGTTAGTCAGAGAGAACGTACCGCCACACGCTGCGGTCCCTGCATACCTCATTCGCCTGATCCACTGACATTAACCTCTTCAGACATGCTCTCCGTGGGGTCGTCATACTTTTTACGTGACCTTCCTCCAGTATATTCGACACTGTGTTTTCCAAAGTCAAAAGTCAAAGTCAAAGGTCAGTAAATACAATTTGAAATATTGCTATTGTTTCATAAGATATCGGTAGACTATTGTGGTATCGATGCTAACGAAGCAGATTTAGATGCGGTTTTCACTTATAGACAAATTAATTTGAGATGTATGTTTATATTTACTCAATATATACATTTAAATAAAATTAAAATGTCTATCTGTGACACGCACGACACTAAAACATAAATCATTTTCACATCAGGAAATTAACTCGGACGGACAGACAGACAAACATATTAGTTTGTCTGTCTGTCCGTCCGAGTTAATTTCCAGAAAAGTCTTTATCGGTACTTTCACTGGAAAATAGTAATACGTCTTATCCTAGAATTCCAGCGGGATACTATAAATATTCATGTAGTTCCAACGGGCAAAGCTACGAGCGGGTCGCTAGTGTTTAACTTATGTATATCATAATATTGTAGTTCAGCTAAGCGGACATCCAGCAAGTCATTCAATGGGCGGAATAGGACAGCAATTGATTGACCAAAAAAAAACTTCATCTTTCAAAAACCAATACACTTCTTTTATTGTTTATTCAAATTCATGCTTTTTCTCGCATATTGCTAGGTAGGTATAAGGAACTTAGTGTTAAGGCGCTTCGTTTCTCACTTTCTGCCATTTTTTGGAGACATTGCCTTATAAATGTCTTAACAGAGCGATGAAGCAAGAATCATAAGATAGAGGACCAATTCATAGCCAACACGATTGCAGTCAGAGGCTGTCCTACAGAGGTACGATGACCTCGCCATTTTAATAATATATAAAGTATGCATTAACCAGATGAACGCTTCTTTAATTAACCTTATTACGTGAAATATTTATTTAACTCGGTATATACTTTTTTATATTATATGTTTATGTAATATGAATACTTACATAGTAATATGTTAATTTATTAAGTTTGTTTGAAATTGTTGTTGAAAAAGACTTTATAATACTCATATGCCACGAGTGCTTTTGAGGCATGTGAAATGAAATTCTGTTACATTTTAAATTTAATTTGAAAATTCATTCTCATGTAAACTCTGGTTATTAGTTGTATATTGTGATAACAATTAAAATATTCATGGCTAGCAGCACAGTGTTTCATTGTGAACGCGACGATTGTGAGTTCGATTCCCAGTTGGGGGAATTGATTATGTTCATTTCTTCACTATAGTAACAAGCTAAAAACGCGGCGTTGAGTTCCGCCACTGTCTCGAGTTAGTGTAATTCATGCTATAAGCGGGATAAAAGCTCATAAAAAAGCACACAAAAGTCCTATACATATTATGAAATAATATTTTTTCCACTGTGCCAGCGAAATCGCAATTATAACGTTATCTCAACATAATATACCAAACTTTCCATTAATAATTATTTGAAAAGTTAAAAAACTGCTTGCTCCGTATTTTGTATCAGCAAGTCTTATCAGACCGATCGCTGGAGTCAATTTAGCGGAACATTTTAATTTTTAATAATCTCGAGCGGCTCATTCTGTTTTATACAAACATGACGGTATTTGTAAAATGTTTGCCTTTGTAGATACTTTTATTGGAAGGAAAATTTTTTTGTAATGCAAATTATATTATAAAAGTTTATTAATTCTTTTTAAGGTTGTTTTTTTCTTTAGTTTCTGGTGAAGTTAGTGTCGAGACACTGCCTTTTCACCTAAATTAAAAATAAATCATTTTACGCACTGAAGACAGAGCCCCGAACCATCGTGCTTACAGTTACTAGCTGTTCCACTGCGCCATATGCACGATGATCATAAATATTCTTCAATGTAAAAACAATACTAAATTCAAATATGTATATCGCGAAGTTGAGACTTGGCTCATTGAATATTATTGCAATAAATAATCAAATACCACTTGGGGGTTGTTATATTTACTTTTTTAATTTCTAGATCTAGCGCAATTGCAGCCAACCAAATATTCTTTCTGATACACTTCATTTTTCAATAGAAACTGTTGTAAATTATCTCCGGCAAAACGCACACACACACATACACACTTTAGCCTACAGCAGTATACTGCTGGACGTAGGTTTCCTCTAGGGTACGCTATAGGGCACGACCTCCTGCTTTAGCCATCCAGTCACTACTAGTCGCCTTCTTTATGTCATATGTCCATCTGGACGGAGGACATCCAACGCTACGCTTTTTCGAGACGTGGTCCCCATTCGAGAACCCGTTTACTGGGTGATGGGTCCATCGGTTCTACGACAGCTGTGACGAGTCCACTGCCTCTTTAATTTGCTACATTTCCAGACTATATCTGTTACTTTGGTCTTCGGACTTTATCCATTACCGTCAAAAAATTATTTAATAATCCAGTCACTTATAGGAATATAGTATTGCAAAAAAACATATTAATTATATGCCATTGATCTCTAATGATACGTTAAAAGTAAAGATAAGTGAAACGAAGTAAATTACGTTTCAAATATGATAAAATATATCGCAATAGCGAGTGTTGAATGGAGGCTAATTGCCAGGTCACCCAGAAGGGAGACTAGCATTTGTATATGGAATTTTGAAATATTCACTCTATAAATATGTTTTTTCGAACATATATTTTAAAAGCTAAAAAAAATCTTTTAATATCTTTCATACACATATGGTATATATTTTCTGATTTTTTTTAAATGTATATCCGTATTTTTTATATTTAGGTTTTATCTTTCATCAGATTGTTTTGTTCTCGCAATATGTGACAGGGAAATATATTATTTACTATAGTATATATATTATATTTTTACCAAAACTAAAATTACTATAAAACTTTTGCGTAACTGCGTGAGATATTATCAATTGGTTCGAATAAATTTGGTCATTGGCTAAACTAATTTTGTTTTCACTAATTACTTACTAAGTTATTTTGTTAGAAAATTAAATCCTCGCAAGTTGAAAAAAAACAAAAAAAATATTAAAATTATTTAGTATTACCATCAGGGAGATATGGTGGTGGAATGACAAGGTACAGGGGATGATACATGATAAAAAGACTGCATTTAAGGAGTGGCTGCGAACCAACTCTCCTGAAGACAGACTGGAGTACATAACAGTGAAACATGCCAGCAAAAGAGCCAGAGCCCGCAGTGAAAGTTTATTACCTCTATATGATACACTTGACTAGACTTGACTTGCTGAATACTCAGCACCCGTGCAGTTTTCCGTCTAAACCACCTCCTAACCTCGGACTTATTGCTCCAATAACCCTTGATGAAACTCGGAATTGTCTTCGACGCATGAAAAACGGCAAAGCGGTGGGACCTGACGATATTCCGATCGAAGCATGGAAATCGTTGGGCTCTCGGGTGTGCTCATGCTTACTGACCTTTTTAACCGTATTTTGAACACTGAGACGATGCCACATCAGTGGCGGCGCAGTTTTATTACCCCTATTTACAAAGAAAGGGGCAGTGTTAAAAAAATAGTTATAGGAGCATTAAGATTATCAGTCACACCATGAAGCTCTTCGAGCGCGTGATCACCCTCAGGCTCCGCCAAGAGTGTACTGTCTCTGAGTGTCAATATGGATTTCAGCCAGGATCAGACACTATGGACGCCGTTTTTGCCCTCAGAACTTTGGTGGAGGCATACAGGGAAAAGAGGAGAGCTCTGTATGTGGCATTCTTGGACCTGCAGATGGCCTTAGACTGTGTGCCACGTCCCTGAATCCTATGTTGCTATTATCAGAGAAATGCACAACAACTCTCTTTCTATAGTTAGGACCACTTTTGGCGATACCAAACCCTTCCCACTTTTGTTCAATATAGTGCTAGACACTGTCACAGCTCACATCCAGGATCAGCCTACATAGCTGATGTTGTATACCAATGGCAAAGTTCTCATCGACGAGAACCGACTGATGCTGGAGCGTAAAGTGAACGCTTGGAAGGATGTGTCAAAGACCGAGTACATGGCTTGCAGGAACCCGAACTCGAGCACCATCCACATCGGGTCTTAGCCAGCCGTAAAGTCGGAGAAGTTCAGAAACCTTGGATCCATTATGTGCGAGTCCGGAGGCATCAACTACGATCTCCACGCCCGGGTTAGTGCTGCTTGAGGCAAATGGACTGAGAGGTCACTGGTGTGGTCTGCGATCGCAGAATACCGCCTAAACTCAACGCAACGAATTCATTCGAGATAGTCTTATAGACTCGAGATAAAGATAGTCTTGGGGTCCGTGACGTAGCGGATATGCTTGAAGAGCGTCGTCTGAGATGGTATGGCCACGTTTTGAGCCAGCCTAAGAACTACGTCGGAAGAAAACGTCTTGTTATGTCTGTCCCTCTGGAGTAAAACCCCCCGGACGCCCAAGGAAGCGATGGCTGGACATCGTGATGCTGGACATGAGAGCCAATGGACTAACCACTGAGGATGCTCAAGACCGTGCAAAGTCGATTAAGTAGGAAAGCAGTCCCTGGCAATAGACCGGGATAATGCTAAGTAGAATAAATAATAATAATAATCATACATGTTTTTGAAAAAAAAAATTACAAAAGTTGTAATATAAACGTAACTAAACCTAAATTAATATGAGCGGCGTTGAGTTGCCCCACTCAAAACGCAATATCTCCAATTCTGGCATAGAACGGATAAACTGTGAGACAAATAAAAAAAAAAACATAAAATTGTTTGCTTGGAGCGGCAACGATTAATTAAATGTAAATGCTATGTCAGCAAAACCATAAATATATTTACCTAGCTGTAATTTTGCCTTGTAATAATTCAATATAGTAATTTCTTGTTATATAGCGGAAAGGTAGTAGTGATGCATTTAGTAAGTATTACTACTTAATGCGCGGAAGCGGATGTTTAAGTAAACAAAATATTTTTACTGAAATAAAATTTAATTTAATTTTTTCACCTTCTTCACTTCTTTCACATGAAATCGAAATACAAACATTATTCCACCTAAGTAAGAATCTTGGAATTAAAACTTTATATATACATATATATATATATATATATATATATATATATATATATATATATATATATATATATATATATATATATATATATATATATATATATATATATATATATATATATATATATATATATATATATATATATATATATATATATATATATATATATATATATATATATATATATATATATATATATATATATATATATATATATATATATATATATATATATATATATATATATATATATATATATATATATATATATATATATATATATATATATATATATATATGAAGTACAGTGTTGACCTCCGCTACTTAACACTTAATGGTTTCAAAGTTGCGCCAAAATTTCTTAGGTTCTTCTTAAGAATAGGTTCACTTATCATGTCACCAGAACATGTTGAAACAACAAGCTGAAAAAGAAATCCAAAAAAATGTTGCCATAATATGTATTAAATATTTCCGTTTCATATATATTTGTACATAATATTAATATAAACTCTGCCACCACTGAATGGCACACACCCTGAAGCGCTAACATGGAATTTGTTTTTGGTCCATTCCCTAAACGATCGCGCTAATCGACATTTTCTGTGTTATGTCTAATGTTACTTTCTGTAATGTACCGACCGATATGGGTTAGTTATTTACTTCGGTCGTTAAAAATATACTATATTGTACGTATATATATATATATATATATATATATATATATATATATATATATATATATATATATATATATATATATATATATATATATATATATATATATATATATTTCAAATCATTTAGATTATCAGGTTAGGTTAGTTAGGATTTGTAAGCATACTTTATATTGAAAGTGAAACTGTTGAGCTTTCTGCCTCAGCTAGCTTAATGTTCGTTTGACGATCAATGGATATGGATATGCATAGTTGGATTTTAACTTAGTATGTAATGTTTCTAAAGTGTGCAACCGAAATTTATGATTTGTTATAAAAAAACGTTATACTCGTATATGTGTATATGTATATTTTTTTTGAACACAAAATAAAACTCTATTCTGGGTTATGTTTACATATCGCTCGAAAGAAGGACAGATGAAGCCCACGCTCCCACCAGCACCTGCACATATTCAAGATCTGGAGAGCTTTCAACTCGAATTCCAGAATCGCTTCGCGTGCCTAGGTGTATGCGTAGATTGGCTCAACCTTACCCAACCTATGTATATCGCCTGTATAACTATCGCCTATTATGTATGTCAGTCAAGTGCGTGGGTTCCGTACCAATTTTATTAATATCGAATAAATATAAATAAAAATACAACTTAAAAAAGTTGACAAGCTTTGCAATCTTACAACTTTGTGATGCTATAAGGGTTCCGAATTTTCCTTTTGTGGTACGGGACCCTTAAAACATAAATTCAAAGTATAATAATAAGGTTCTTGGGTTTGGTGCATTTTTAGCATACAGCGGAGCACATATAGGGAGCCTAGTGTTACACACCACTACCATAGGTGGCGTAGGCACCACCTTCTTTCAATTTCATCCCTTTTGAGGTGTGAAATAGAAAAAAATAAGTGTTGGGGTTTCGTGGTCCACGCAGCCTTGGACATTTTCCTGATTTCCCAACTTCCCGATGTTTCTGTATATTCGGACTGCCTATATCAATCGGTTTTACTCATTAATGGGTTCCTCACAAAAATATTACACCACGATTTGTTTTATCAGACTAAAGAAGAAAATAACTAGAGTTTTATATTCTCGGAAGTGCGGTGGGATTTTATATGGGGAATTCTTGTTACTAAGCATAAAAGTAAACTTATCATAGTTTGAAAAAGGGTCAGTGGCACAGCGGCACATTGTTTGACTGTAAGCGCGACGGTTGTGGGTTCGATTCTCTCCCGGGTAGAATGAATTACTTCACTTTTTTTCGCTCTGGCAACAAGACAAAAGAGCGCTGTTGAATTCCCCCACTTAACACGCAATGCCTTGAAAGGCGGAAAGCGGGGAACGGAGTGTCTTAACACTAGTTTCCTTCAATCTACGAATCCCTCTGCCTACCCTGCGACGCCACGTGGAGCGGGATACAGTGTGAAAGTAAAAAAAAAACGATTATAAGCTTAATATCTTAAGCTATAAAAATCTTATATATTTTCATAAGTAGATCTACATTAAAGTTTTAAAAATTTAAAACATTCTTGAAGGAAGCGTGAAATTAATATAAATGTGGGTGTCTCTGACGGTGAAGTGTTTTATAAATATACACAATATACTTCTTTGTTACCGCATTTATCTCGAACGAACACTCCGGGCTCCTTCGGTTAGTCTACGTAAACTTTTAACTTG
The DNA here is from genome assembly GCA_037127375.1 of Dione juno. Lineage (NCBI taxonomy): Eukaryota > Metazoa > Arthropoda > Insecta > Lepidoptera > Nymphalidae > Dione > Dione juno. The sequence goes on from JAXRJS010000067.1 coordinate 1,597,102, forward strand.
CTTAAATATATAAGACTGCACTTCTACTTCTACTTGGTTAGTTCTTATTTTTTTTATAACAATGTCGCGTGGTTTCTACGAATATATATATATATATATATATATATATATATATATATATATATATATATATATATATATATATATATATATATATATATATATATATATATATATATTCGTAGAAACCACGCGATATTGTTATAAAAAATGAATATAAAAGAAAATGAGAATTAAATTTATCTATAAAACTGTATAATTTAAATTACAGTTTATATTAATAAAGAATGACATAAAATTAGTCCTCAACCATGACGCATCATTATTTTTTAATTTTTTAAATTTAATTTTTTTGTTCAAATTGCGATAGTTATAATAATTGCTACTTTATGTACTCAAGTCTACACGGTACAAGGCGTTTCGTCGTCTTCTGTTTTTCCATTATCCGGTCAGATCCAAGGGAAATGGCGCTTTTATTTGCTGAATAGTGAATGTCGAGCACTTAGCTTCGCTTGCTTTAAGAATAATATGGACAGTTCGCGTTAGATTAGCATCAAAGAATAAAGCGTATTAGTTCATACCTAATTAGTGAAGTCATCACAGAGTGGAGAAATATTTTATTTTTTATGAATATTAAACAAATTCAAGGTCTAGCTTACTTTAGGTAAATTACTTGTTTTAAATAAGCTCTAAGTTAACAATTTAGTGTTAAACGATATTATACCCTTTGAATCTATCCAATTCTTATCGATCTCGATGAATGCACTTGTGCATTTACAAAAATCAGTAATAGTAAGATAATAATCAAATATTATATTTGAAAATAGAAGGATTTTTGATTTTTTTTTGTGGAAATCAAAATATGTGAACGGTAGCGATATGGTTAGAAGTAAAATTTTAACTAGAAATTATTCATTTGTTGATAAATTTTGAAACTTTTTAAATAATATTTAAAAAAATAAAAATTATTAATATACTATGATATAGATGTTATCTGCATTATATATCACATCACTATTGAGAGGGAAATACAAAATAATACTAAGTCACTTAGTTTTCTCACATATTTAGGGAAGTGGAATTCTTGGATTAATCAAAGATGATGCCAGATCGGCGGAATGCAAATATCAATGTGGCTTAATTGGCAAGTTTCTCAATATACATATTTTGATCCTAATGTAATTAATAATTCAGGAATGCTGATATTAATTAGTCATAATTTAATCAATTATTATATCTCAGTGAATAAAATGATAGTTTTTTAGTTAAAATACAAGGTTACGGTCAAGCTTAACTTAGTTTGAATAATAATATGGATACACTTCTTTAGGCACTGTAACAATCACAATTAATAAGAAACATGCCGGTAATACTTGCCATCTAGATCATATTGTCATTAAAAGATTACAAGGCAAAATGATTTTATAAAATAGGATTTCTCCGCCTATATATATCATGTCAAGCGTAGGTTCAAATCTGGCTGTATTTGATTTTCAAATATCATATTTATAGTGTATATAGTGTAAAATGGCTATGGATGGCAATATTATAATTGGATCTCTTTTATACATGCATCCTTCTAATGAGTAATGTTACCTTTCTTTTTACCGCACAATCTCCTTTGTGTGTTCTCCATTCAACGTGACATTGACAACGTGACATTGACAACGTGACGTGACAACGAACTCAATTGTGCTTAACTGGCATGCTCAAAACCCTATAACTAAAGAGAATAAGAAGAAGAATTAGTATTTATAACAGAAGTTAGTTATCTAGTGAATATCTTTTATATCTCAGAAGTTATTCCTATTAATATTTAAAAGGTTTCTTTACATACACTTCAGTTATTATATTAATATATATTAATATAATAACTGAAGTGACTTAAAACGTCTGTCAAGTGTATTATCTATGAGAATTATTGCGACAATAACAGTGTATTAAAATTAATTATTATGAATGAAGTCAGCGTTTCTTAATCCCGTCTCGTTACGTTTGTCAGGCGCTTGACGAGAGATTATCCGAGCTTGCAAAATATTTTCAAATATATTTATTATACTATAAAATAAAAACTGAGTGGATTTTAAGCTGATTTATCAAAGTATTTGTTAAACAATTTAAAAAAATGTGTTTTTCTTTAGTATGTTCTCCTCTCTCGGTTTATAAATTTTACCTAAAATTTTAGCTAAACTATTTCGCTGTCAATTTTCTATTATTCCAAGAGAATCGCGCGTAGGCTGATAATTTGTCCATCTACAGCTAGAATGACGAACGAACTTAAAATAATTAGGTTTAGTGTCAAATACTGACATAACTGTAATAGTCTAGTATAGCTATGAATTGATCCTTAGGCGAGACATTTTAAAAAGTATTTCTTTTGGTTTACTTTACTACGAAAAATCAGGGTTGAGATAAATGTAGTGTTTAGCAGAATATTATTAATTTAAAATTATTTGCTTCTAATTACGCCCGCTAATATACATTTTTGAGAAACTACTCCGAGATATTTTTTTAGCTTCACGCTGTATCCTGCACATAGCAGGGTAGGCAGAGGGAACTGTAGGTTGAAGGAACCTAGTGTTAAGACATTCGGTACCCGTTTTCTAACTTTTGAGGTATTATATGTAGAGTGACGGAACTCAACGCAGTGATTTTGCATTATTGCATATGAAAATATTACATTCTCCCCGAGTGGGAATCGAACCCACAAACTGTCACGTTTACAGTGCCTCTGCGCCGCGACGGTACTCCCAGATAAAGCATATTTAATATTTGTTAACACAATATGTATTAGCTTAAGTCCAGTTTTGCTATCAGAAAGTCACATATCAAAATTTACGCTGCAAATATCGTCTAAATGTAAAATATATAATATAACAAACGTTTTTAACAAATCAAAAATCACAATTAATTAATCAAGAACCGTGACAAGTACATAAGTAATCCTGGTAAGCATTTTAGCGCTAGGTTCTATCTGGCTTAAAATAAACAGACAAAATTGCGGCTCTGTACTTTTTGTAATAGAGCTAGAGCTACACTATGAGTTCGTCGTGCGACTAATGAAAAGACAAAGTCACGAAAAACAACTTGTTAATTAGAAGTTTTATAGCTCGCCGCTAACTACTCTAATGCCCTCACAGCGGCAGGTCGAGTGCTTCACTTATACTAAAATATAATTACTCAAATTTATCTAATATATGTTCATTTAAAAATGTTTCTGGCAAAGAAGTTTTAAATGTATGAAGAAGAAAATAGTTACGTTGATTTATCTTTTTTGTCTTCTTTTTAGGGTTCCGTAGCCAAATGGTAAAAAACTGAAGGGATCTCTATAAGGGATTCATCATGTCTGTCTGTCTGTCCGCCCGTAAGTCATAGCCACTTTTATCCGAAACTATAAGAACGATGATGTTGAAACTTGGTAAGTACTTGTATTCTGTGAACCGCATTAAGATTTTCACACAAAAAAGAAAGAAAGACAACAAATTTTGGCACTTCTCCATTCTTAACACTGAAACTTAATTAGAGAATGATGAAACTGAAAAAATATATATATTGTAAATTACTATATTAACTTACTCCGGAAATTGGTATGAACGAGATCTAGTAATAAGTTGATTTTTCCGCTGGCCTACAACCATGGAATAGGTACGGAACCCTCGGTGCGCGGGTACTACTCGCACTTGTTTTACACAAACAACATGTAAACAATATTAATGTATATTATTATTGTATTAATGTATATACATTAATTCGTAGTGCTAGTGGCGGCGACGTCGTTCCCCACTTGTGGAAATTTTAGATTTTTTAACTCAAGTACAACAAACAACTCGCAATGCTTCGTATTTGGATGAAAATAAGAGAGCCCTATCTGATATATGTATGCATTTTTTATTTATTTTTATACACTAATATTATCGTATTTTATATTATTTAAAAAAAAAACTACGTTAACCCTGATCTATAATTAACAGGTAGGTAAGCTTAATGGTACTTTATAATTACGCATCCTATACAACATTATTTTCTCACTTATACTTGTCGTTCAGTAGTTTCCTTCAATGCATTTATTGTGTATACTTACATATTATAATTATTCTTCAGAAGAATGTAACTACATTTAACATTCTTAATTTACCGTGTATTTATTTTTGTTTTATCAATGGAAAGCTTAAGTTATTTTTAAGTCATTTTGTTATGATTTTATAGAATTATGACTTTTATCGTACCAAAATTAGCCAAATCGAATCATTCCTGCCGCGTGCTTTATTGAGTCACTCTCTTACTGCCCTAGTGACATATTACTATGTACTTTTTATATAACCTTTCCTTAACCTTATATTAAATTAACAATAATTAGCTTTCAGTGATTTATGGTGGGATTCAATATATAATATTTTTTTCCAAATCTGCTCAAAAGAAGAAGAAATTCAAGAAAACTTACCATTAATAAGGCTTAAGCCCACCACAACTAGCAACACTGCCCAAATCGTATCCACATTCGTTAAAAATGATTTGAGTTATATACAAAAAAGTGTAAAAAAAGAAAAAACGAAACACCGCGTGACGTAATAAAAAAAGAGCCGCAGAAGGTAGAGCGGCCTGACATCCGCAAACAACCCAAATCTGATCTCTACACGAAATTGTTACAAAGCAAATTTATTTACGCCTAACTCAGTGAACAATGTTTTGATTAAAATTTAATTTTAACGCCACAGGGCGGGTTCGGGACTAAGATAAGGGAATGGAGTCACATCAAACAATATCAAAAATCAACTACGAGTGAAATATCCGTTGTTGTAATATAATATAAGTTGGGATCTAGTTATTTGTTCGGTAATAAGACGTTCAAATCTTCTTTTTTATCTTTATCGTAATCTTATTATTGAAACATAAACAACAACTGAAATACTCTTCTTCTTATTATTTCTTTTCCAAATTTTTTATCCAAGATCAGATGTCTGGTAAATAACTGATACAAATAGGATTACTATTGGCGTGTATTATTAATAATACACGCCATTGGGGCACAGCTGGCATTAATCTGACTGAACGAAATGATTAGGAATTCAAATTTTATCCAGGAAAATAAATTTATTTCGTAGAAACATCAGTCCATTTCTAGAACATACCTGATTGGCGGCTCTAGAAGAATAATTTTAACATGGTAAGGTAGATGAGATAGAAGAGCCCGGAGAGTTACGATGAGTTGATGTGCATTTAAAAGGACCCCTTTAGCCTAAAGTCTACACTTGGGTCGTAAGTTCCAGGAACTGCTTTGAACTCTTTGAGCACTTGATGAGCGCCTGCGCGGTATCTATGGAAAGCTAAATATTTTTTCATTCAACATTTTCCTGAATTTCTAGTGACGGTGGAAGAAAAGAGGTATCGATTCTTCTAAAGCTCAGTGACAAATGATTACGGTCCGTCTCTAATATTGTCCTATATTAGTAAGTGAAACGTTTAGAAGCAAAAGTAGCAATCTCCATTCAGATCAATACATAGAAAATTAGACAAAACGTGATGCCGTAGTGATACCTGTTTAAGTTTGCACAAATATTTTTATACTATAACCGGGATAATGTACCATATACGAGTATGTAGTATATTGGAAACTAAAATTACCACTTTTATTAATTATGCAAAAATATTGATTTAATTAAAAAATAAATTTAAATAATTTTATTCAAATTACGAGTACATGATTAATTTTTTGAACGTCAAAAAAATTACCACCGGTTCACTAAAGTTAATGCCTCAGACCTGAGAAGAACTGGCGCAAGAAACTAAGCGGGATATTTTTTTTATATATAGTCATTTACAATTATATAATTATTCATTGTTGACAATGAAACGGTTGTTATCATTTTCAAAATCATTAATTAGGTAATAACCTTTAATACACAAATGTCTTTTTACATTTTTTTTAATATCGGACGTTTTCTGGTATTCTATTGTAAAAGCACACACACTATCCCACGAAGGAATTGCGGATTCGATACAATCCAGTTACATGCGCTCTAATATAAATACGATATATTTGCTTCTATATTATTAATATGAGCTTGTATCGTCCTACTGCAGGGCAAATGCCTCTCTACCTCCTTTCCATTTCTCGCGGTCCTGAGCTATTATGTACCAGTCATTTATGTTTGAAATCGTCCCGCCATCGCCTTGGTGGTCTGCCACGTGGTCGCTTCTCAGTAGGGATCCAATTGGTGGTGATTTTGGCCCAGCGGTCATTAAACATACGGTACACGTGGCCTGCCCAGTCATATTTCAATTTTGCAGTTACTTGGCAAACGTCTGCAATATGAGTTTTGGAGCGCAGTGTCGAATTTCTGATGTGGTCGGATAATTTTACGCCTAGCATGCTGCGCTCGATTCCTCTCTGATACATTCCGAGGGCAAGCCTCTGCGATTTGGTCAAAGACCAAGGCTGGGCGCCATATGTGAGGACAGGAAGGATGCACATATCCATGAGTTTACGTTAGAACGATTGGTGCTGCACCTTTCATGATATGTTTGTAGGACCAATAGCTCCTCCAAGCGCTTTCAAAACGTCTAGCAACCTCTTTATCATAGCGTTCTTTGAAGGAAACTAACTGGCCCAAATAAACTTACTCATGAACATGCTCTACCTCCTCATCACCCACAAAGATCCTGCGTTTGACGCTGTTCGTCCTTATCTTGGTCTTCTCCATATTCATGCGAAGTCCAACCTCGAGGCTAGCTGTTCTAAGGTCCTCAAGCATGACTCCCAATTCAGTGGCAGAGTTGGCAAACGGAACGATGTCGTCGGCAAAACGAAGATTTGTCAATCTCGTCTCGTCGACAACAAAGCCCTTCTCTTTCCAACTATCTGCAAACTTTCTGAAGACCTCCTCTAGCGTGGCCGTGAAAAGTTTTGGCGACAGTGGGTCTCCTTGTTTGATTTCAAATGACGGACCTTCAGAATTTAGTTGGATGGCTGCAGTACTATTATTATAAATCTGTTTTTAAAGTTGCATGTATGTGGGATGGACGTTTTGATTGGTTAAAGATTGAAAGATAGATGGATGATATAGACTATCGAATGCTTTCGAGTAGTTAACGAATGCCAAATAAAGAGATTTCTTGTATTCTATACATTTTTCTATTATTTGGTTTATTGGTCCATGGTAGAGAGGCCTCCGCGGAAGTCGCTTGCTCAGCAGGTTGTTGAGCGCCCAAATCCTTACGAAGTCTGTTTTCGATAATTTTAATAAATAACTTGTATAAATGTGATATTAAGCTTATTGGTCGGTAATTATTAATTTTTGATTTTTCTCCCTTTTTGTTTAGAAATATAATGTTGTCTGTACCTATGGCTGTATCATAGTGTTGAACAAATTTGTGAGATAAGGCTAGGATCGCCAACTTTTAAGACATCTGTAATAATTCGATCGTCTCCTGGGCTTTTTTGATGCTTAAGACTCTTTACAGCAGATCTCGTTCGCACACACATATTCCTTATTTATAGTTGCGGGTCAGTTGCAGGAATACAGGTTTTTGTAAAATTTCGTGCAAACTTTGATTATTTTGTCTTTGTCCCTCTGTATAATCCCCTGGTTGTCTCTTATGCAATCATGGTCAATAATGGTCTTCCTACTTCTGATCCTTATTTTGCTTTCTTTAATGATATTTTGTTATGTAGGACTTGTGTAAATAGTTTTATATTATAATTTCTTATATCTTTGCGTATGGCCCGTTTATCTTCTCTGTCTTTAATTTTGTATTCTGTGGTATATAAAGTGAGTTTTTGTCTGTCGTCTATTAGTGCTTTCGTTGTATTACTTAGAGGTTTCTTCTATATGATTTAAGTATTATAGATCTGAAGAGTGAGTTCGGTTAAAAGCACTAATCTCAAAAACTACTAGAATTCAATCAATCAATTAAAGATATGTTTGTCTAGGATAGTCCGTTTATAGGAGATAGGCTATATTTTATGACGATGTGGTCAACATTACGGGTATTGAGAATGGATCATGTGTCATACGTTCTATATTCAGGCAAAATCTAGTATTAAATATACGTAAAATATGTTGAAATAAATGGAAAATATAATAAGCAAATATTTAAACTCTTAAAATTCATCTTACATTAAAAGATAAGTGAATGACGTCGAGAGATTTCTAGTAAAAGCATTTCAAAGATATTAGATTATTAAGAAAAAAATCAGCTCTATATCTTATGCTGTAATTAAATGTAGTTTAGCATTTCTTACATTTTTTTTGAGTATTTTTTTTCTTAGTTCTTTTTTTTTAAAAGTAAAAATGTATAGACGAACGAGCTACTTCGTTAATAACGATACTTATAAAAGATAAAAAAAATTGCAACGTAATAGGTTACTGAGAAGTGACTATAGTGAACTAAGTGACTATATAGCTATCGTCGCTTAATAGGTCAGTGATGTTGGAAACCTTATAATCGTGACTTAATTTCTGATGTAAAAAAATGTTTGATTCTTATCTCTCCACTCTGATAAGAGAAAAGCAGTGTTAGGTTCCGCCACTCAATTTGCAACGTCACGAGTTGATTGTTTACACTAATATATGACACTATAATTGATAGTAAGTAGTGTTATAAACTATTGAAAAAAAAGAAATTCTAACGAGTTTCTTGCGCTAGTTCTTCTTAGGTCTGAAGCATTAACTTCAGTGAACTGGTGGTAAAGTTTTTGAAGTTCAAAAAAGCTCAAAAATCAGGTATTCTTATTTAGAATAAAATTATTTGAATTTGCTTTTGAATTTGAAGCGAAAGCATGATTCTGTATATTACTACTTTCTTTTTGTCTAGGTTCATGTAAATGTTTATAATCAAAATAGCATCAAACGGGAATCGAACTTACTCCTCCGACGAAGTTAGTTAAGTTAAATCAACACAATATACGTTTCCATTATTCTAAGTATACAATAAAGCCTTGTTTATATTTAAATTTGGACGTCTTTATTAACTATTGATTAGGTAAAATAACCCGCCTCTCTCTCTCTCAAAATTTTCATCGTATAATATACAAGATCATCTTTTAGGTAAAAATAAATAAGTAAATAACAACCTAGTGTTAAGACACTCCGTTCCCCACTTTCTTGTTGAGTGGCGGATTCCAACGCCGCGCTTTGTTTTTTTACTAAAACGAGGAAATGGAATAGTTCCTTCTCCCCGAGTGGGCATCGAACCCGCAACCGTCTCGTTTACAGCCAGACTCGTCTTTTATGTTCATATAAAATCGCTTTTATATTACTGAAATGCTAGTATATTAACAAGAACATTTTATTTTTTATTTTTATTTTCAATATAGTATAATATTATTTTACTTGCTGTGATTTATACAAATGCCGGCACTCAGCTTTATTCAAATTTATTTATTCATGATTTTTATTGTTCTTAATTTATTTATTTACTTATTTTATTTTAGTATTTATTATTTTTTGTACAATGCTGAGGTCAGATATAATAATTGTATTAATTTCATATATAATATTTTTTGGCAAGGTGACAAATAGACCAAGTGTCAAGACACTGCGTTTTCTTCTTTCAACCCGAATTCAAAACACTCATATCGAGCGGATCGCAACGTCGCGCTTTGTCTTATCAGAGTATGGAAATAATCCATTCCTCAAATCGGGAATCGAACTCCCTACCGTTTCCAAACAAACACCGTTCCGCTGCACCAAAAGGACTACAATATTTATCTAAATATATTACTTTTAATTAAAACTTTTCAAGTACATGCTACTTAAGATAGAACATCTAAAAATATTTGTTGTTTGGATTATTAGTTTCCTCGTTCTAAAGCACTAGAAAGCCGTGAGTGGAAAGCTTATACAAGAAACTTTATCTAGATATTTTTCTCTATACTTATATCTCCTACTGCTACCTTACTCCTAACCTCACCCACGCTCTATATAGGTAAGCAGAGAAAACCAAGAGATAAATGATCATATTTTTTACATTTCACTTGTTTTTTTTATTTGCCAAATAAAATAAGATTGTAATATTGATAGAATTGTATTAAAATCGATTATATGTATATATATATATATATATATATATATATATATATATATATATATATATATATATATATATATATATATATATATATATATATATATATATATATATATACATATGTATATATATATATGTATATATATATATATATATATATATATATATATATATATATATATATATATATATATATATATATATATATACATATATATATATATATATATATATATATATATATATATATATATATATATATATATATATATATATATATATATATATATATATATATATATATATATATATATATATATATATATATATATATATATATATATATATATATATATATATATATATATATATATATATATAATTTTTTTTTCTTTACTTTAATAAAATTTATGTATTTTATCAAATTTAGAACATGATAAAGCGCAAACTAACAGCGTATTTCGTGTATCCTTGGAATATCGGAAGTCCATAGATTGGCGTCTGTGCATCAATTATGAGCTTTTAGGTCTCAATAGTGGATATAAAACTTTGTTAAAATATATTTTGTATATATTTTTATATATCCACATCGTGACTCCTGGTAATAATAATGGTGTAACAGTGGTAAACGACCAAAAAAATAAACCTCTGATCTAGATACAACAAACATGTTAAACACAACCAAGGGCATCGTGGCACAGTAAACGCGAGGGTTGTGACTTCGATTACGATTCAGGGGAATTGGTTATTCCAAGACACATTGTGTTATTGAGTTCCGCCACGTTAAACAGGGAATGGAGTGTCTTTAATCTAGATGAGCTATATGCGGGATATAGCGTGAAGCTTAAGAAGAAAAAAAAATATGTCTTTAGTAAACTTTGACCTCAATCAATAATGTCTAATTGAAATCAACTATGACTAATTAATTTTACAAATTCATAAAATTAATAATATTAATAAATTAATAATATTAATAAATAGACCAAGTGTCAAGACACTGCGTTTTCTTCTTTCAACCCGAATTCAAAACATTCATATCGAGCGGATCGCAACGTCGCGCTTTGTCTTATCAGAGTATGGAAATAATCCATTCTACAAACCGGGAATCGAACTCCCTACCGTTTCCAAACAAACACCGTTCCGCTGCACCACGAGGACTACAATATTTATCTAAATATATTACTTTTAATTAAAACTTTTCAAGTACATGCTACTTAAGATAGAACATCTAAAAATATTTGTTGCTTGCATTATTAGTTTCCTCGTTCTAAAGCGCTAGAAAGCTGTGAGTGGAAAGCTTATACAAGAAACTTTATCTAGATATTGTTCTCTATATTTATACCTCCTACTTACTACTGCTACCTTACCGTATATAATTTTACCAAATAATAAAATAAATTTTACCAATAATTTTACCAATATTTCGTATTTCTATTTACATACACACATATAACACACAAGTATTGTTTATACAACATAACACACACACACACACACACACACACACACACACACACACACACACACGCATACAAATTGAACACGAACATGCTCGGGGCAAAGAGATCGACAGATATCAAAACATAAATAATGTAACCGTACCTACCGTCAAACGGGGGTGTTGTTTTTTTACCTTATTTGGGATCACGGTTCGGGAACACGATAAGAATTCATTGCAAAATGTTGAGGCAAAACAATCGTCAATATATATAAAATTCTTCCGTTGCCGAGTGACTGACTGACTTACTGACTTACTGACTTACTGACTGACTTATTGACTATAGATACCTGTAATTTATCATATCATGCCCCGGGTCATTGGGGAGTGAAGGGGAGCATTAAGAGAGGATATCCCGAAATTCCAACGGGAACAGGGAAAAGCGAGGTTATAGGTTTTATATTTCACGCAAATGAAATTGCGGGCTACAGCTCGTAATATATACATTACATATATACATAACTTCACGCCTTATCCCTAGCGGGGTAGTCAGAAAGTACGGAGTGCCAAACGCTGCGGTCCCTGTATACCTCTTCCGCCTCGTCCACCGTCAGTAACCTCTTCATACATGCTCTCCGCGGTACCCTCATGCTTATTACGTGGCCTTCCTCCAGTATCTTCGACACTGTGTTTTCATATCAACCGAGGTCTCCCCTAACCTCTCTTACCATTCACTTTTGCTTCATATATCTTTTTTACCATTCTGTCGACGTGCCCAAACCAGATGAGCACGTTCTTCTTCATTCTTACTATGACATCCTCGCTGGTACCTACCATTCTGTGTATCTCTTCGTTGCGGATTCGGTCAGTTGAGCTGACTCCGCATATCCTCCGAAGAGATCGCGTCTCCATAGAATTCATCTTTCTTTCATTCTTCTTCAGCAATACCCACGTTTCACTGTCATATAACAGCGTCAGCACCAGAACTGCATTGTGTATGGTCAACTGCACAGCTACACTGACGTTTCGCCGTCTCAACAATGCAGCTAAGGCACCGTATATATATTGAATACATTTATTACTTGTTGAGACTATTATACAAGAGCCCTTCGCTCTTCTTCATTTCTCCGCTCTGTTACGACATGTCGCATTCAAACTAAAAATGGAGAACGGAGAATTTAGTGTTGAAACTGTCCTTTTCAGTATGCGTATTATATATTGAGTTGCGGAGCTCAATACCACGTTAAGACCACCATACTGGAAAGTATTTGAATAGAATATTTTTTCTAATTTGAATTTTACCGATGACTATCGAGTTTATAATCAGATATTATATCAATGAATTGTTAAATAATTTTAATAAATTATTAATCAATACATTATTTTTATTTACTATTATCTGGCAACAAGGCAAAGCGCGGCGTTGAGTTCCGCCAATCAACACGCAATGTTTCGAAAGGCGGAAAGCGGGTATCGGAGTGTCTTAACACTAGATTCTTTTAGCCTACGGTTCCCTCTGCCCGGGAACTGCCCTCTGTCATGTGCCGGATACAGCTTGCCTTAGTTTTAGTTAACAATTAATATAAAACTAATGTAAAGATAGAGACAAGAGTTTGTTATGATCAATATTAATTCTATATATTAACAGTAATGTTATTAATATTGATAAGAAAAAAAGTTATAAATTAAAAAGTGTACGGACCAGGCGGCTATAATGTTAATTATATATCAATAAAAAATAACAATATTATACATATAATAATAACTTTATTCACCTACACCTTACACCTATTACAGTTTAAGTTAGGTTAACGAAACTGTAGACTCGAGAAATAAAAATATCTAGATTACTTGTATTACTTTCTAAAATGAGATTTTCATCTACAACCCAAGGTTTTTATATGTCCATTTCTAAAAATAGAAAATTTTGCGTAGGAACAAACACATTCTACACCCACGCCTTAGATGTATCACTTACGAACTACACGATGGCCTGAATTAACTTCTCTATTATATTATAAGTATGCTCTCAGCTACCCACATTCGTGACTGAATCTCAAAAATATTAAACAAGATTTTGTTCCAAATATAAGCTACTAGCGTACCCCTCTTGGCCTCACTCTCGTAGATTGCGCGATTAAGGCTATTCTGCTATTTTCCTTTTTAGTAAGTGCACAAAAACGTTAGAAATATTTGACATTCGCGACTTAAATTCATACTTTATATTATTAAGTTACTAGTAGGAACTACTGGATGGAATTGGAATATTCTTCTATTTTATAGTTTATTCGTCGAGAAAGGCTATATTGAAAACTCTATTATATCACGTTAATTGTTTCTATATGGATCCCAATGTTGAAAGATCAATTATTTTAATTTATTTGCTCATGATTTCTTCAATTATATAAAATAAATCGCGTTGGTGAGCTCCACCAATAACCATTTTTTTGAATTTGGTGAAAAAGCGAAGAATGTGGAGAAATAATATGCGCCTCACCAACTCGGCCAGTTTTACCTAGACTCCTTATCTAGAGGTGAGGTGGAGTCATTAGAGCAACGAGGTGTTTTAATGGACTTACACTATTAACTGTCGGATTAACGATCGGAAACAGCGCCCGCAAACTTAATTGGACTTTTTATTGCCTTTATAGATCACCTACTGAGGTGTTATAAGTTGAAGTTGAAGCTGAAGTTGAAGCTAGTACACTGTGCAGTCAAAAGTAAAAGCGGAATGTTGGCAATATTTGATTTTGTGGATTCTTCATCAGCATCTTTAAATTAATCAATTTATCAAGAAATTTTAATATATTATATACCATATATTTTTGTTGCCATAAGTTTTTCCATAAAACCATACGATTTTTACTCCTAAGGCAATACCTCCCAAAGAAACATTTGAAATAAGATGTTACCACTTCTTCTTTCTTTTTTTCTTTCGTTTTGAATATGTTTTCAAGTTACTATTTAATTTGAGTATATAACTCTTTCAATTTCAAAGTATGAAACTTGCTAACAAGAGAACTCTACTGTGTAATAATAATAGGCGCACAATGTATACCAGTATTATAAAGTAATTTCTTCATAATATAACAGTATTTCTTGAACAATAAGAAGATATAAAAGTTTTCTCATAATAAGTCTAAAGTTGATATGAAATGTGAACCAAAATTTTTAGATTTTGTAGTGGCTCAAATACGTAAAGTTACGACGCGTTCGTTTCAACATTAGTATAGGCCTATAGTCTCAAAATATTAAGATAATGTCGATTTATAGAAAAAAATCTATAAACATAAGTTTAAAATAGAGCAATAAAAGTATTTGTTTTATTCCAAAAAAAAGTCCAGAAGATATATTCTTATCTAATAAGCATACAAAGGTGTAATTATGACTTACTTAATTTTCGACTAACTTAAAGAAGACTAGACCAATTTCATGACAAAATAATTAATTGTACGGATAAAAGTAGAACAACCTAAGCAAGTTCTTTTAAAGTCAGTTTAGATGTCAATGACGCTAATCGTGATAAATGCGCCAGTGACGTCTAACCGATAGCTGGATGAGGCCGGTTCAAACTGGATCGAGCCGGATCGGACCGGATCAACGCTGTCAAATGCTTAAACTTAAATAGAATGAAGAGTAAATTACGTTATAGTTCCTATTAGTGGCTTAAGGTTTGGTTTTGGATTACTAAATACTTTTTTTTATTAAAGGTTTTATAAATATAAAGTTTATACGTTTTTAGAATAACAAAAGGATATTATTGAAGACAAAGTACATTTTATCTTACTGTCGTTTCTATATAGTATCTCATTCGCTGGAGTAGGTACAGAACCCACAGCCATCGTCTGTATATTTATAAGACTGTAGAAAAAAAAAACGACAGTGACATAATATAAAAATACAACCTATTGTTTACACGGAATCCTATAACAGCATCAGTGGAGCACCCAGCCGTGGCGCTCTTGAATTTTTAACGAAGACTCGGAGTGAATTGAAAAAGAAACTCCGTTGCATAGATTGTCGCTTACTATTGTTAAGTTTTGTTTCTTCGTGGCGTTGTGTGACACGTCGCGTCGCGCCAATTAGCTAGGGCTATGAGCTCGTCGTGGTGCAGTGAGATTGTCATATCACTTATGGTGATGGTTCATGGTTCAATCTTCTCACATGGCGTTGAGTTCCGCCACTTGTACAAAGTTTTGGATATATATATATATATATATATATATATATATATATATATATAACGTCTAATATTTACAATATATATGACATTATTCGATTATCTACTCGGTCTTATCAATCAAAGGCCTCGGCTTTGACTCTTAGTCTCTCTCTCTCAGACTCAGTCTTACAAAATGTTCGGAATACAATAAGCTTGTGGACTTATCACTTAATTATTCCAAAATGTGGTAGATGTCCCAAAAACTAAATATTACTAAAATATCATTGATCCTTTGTTTGAGATATTACGTATTGAGTACTATATTATGTTTTATAAGCCAAAATTTATTTGTTGGTTTGGTTTATTGGTTGGGCAGTGTTGCTTTTAATTAGTTCATAATTTAATATAGAGTTGTACATCGTACTTTATTATAAAAATGTCAGTCCTGATATCAACCTCTATGATAAATAAAATAAAATATATAAGAACAATCTATATCCAACGCCCATTGAATATAGATTATAACTAATATAGAGTTTACAAAATAGGTTATCTGTTGTATAAGAGACATGTTGAAACAGATGTTCGCGCTGGCCGCTTTGACATCAACGACAGTCGTTAAAGGTAGCGTAATCGTAATAGCAATTCTAACCACGAGGTCAAAGACCCAGGTAATTTCACTAACCACGTAAAGTGCTAAATATAAGTCAAAATTGTGATTAAAAATATCTTGACTAAAGAAAGCATTTTAAATGTAAATCTTTTGTCGAATTTATTGTATTTATTGTATTCTATGGCGTTTTTTTTTTTGGAAATCTGCCGTTTCGGTACACTTTTACACTTGTCATCGTCAATTTAAAATGTGTAAGAATCGCGAAAATCATAAATCTTATTAGTAGATAATGAGCACTAATATGATGTTTATATTTTGTAATTTTTTTTTTAAGAATTATAATTTTTTTCTTTTTTTTATGTATAGTTTTAAAACACGAATTTTAGTTTAATTAATAAAGAATTATTATTAAATGCACAAATGCTTTTTTCATCAGTACCATGAGATAAGATAAGATCACTGAGATTGTTTTATTTAAAAAAAAAACAAACCAAAACAATCTGTGAATGTGAAATAAACAAAACAATAATATTAAAGAAATTTTATAAATCCACAATCACAATTTGACCGAAAATTATGAGGAAAATCTTTTGAAATTTATATTATTTACGGTATTTCTAGAGTTTACCTCAACATATTCCTTCTTATCTATGGACATACAAATGGACTTTTCAAATTATTAATTCCTGTATACTGTACAGACGTCTATATATGTAAGTATATATGTACATATACATATATAACATATTCCTTTGTATCTATGAACATACAAATAGACTTTTCAAATTATTAATTCCTGTATACTGTACAGACGCCTATATATGTATGTATAGGCCTATATGTAATATATATGTATGTATATATGTACATATACATATATTATATACTAGCAAGTAAGTCTCTTGTATAATTACTGACACTGACCTCGGTCCTTATTAATTACCTCTAATTAAGTTGACGTATTGTCTAATAGGCTTATGTATAGAGCGTAGTATGAAGGACATGCTATATTGATATTTTAATATATTTTATATGAAGAATAAACTTGTAATTCTGAAAATTCTGTACAAACTATTTTTAATAGCACCTTTAAAGAAATACCCTTACTTGAAATATTTTTATTTTTCATTAGTAGTTTCTGCCTGCTCTGTTTACATAAAGTATACAAAAACAATATATTAACTAAGTTAGAAAAAAATTGGAAACCGCTTTGTGTAACAAACACAGTGTTTATATATAAAACAGATAACAGACAGATTTGTCACCTATTTAATATACGCACTTTATCCCGCATAGCGAGTTAAGTGACCTATTGTTTAATACTTACGTATGTACGTATTTTACGCTTGACGAGCGTGACGAGATTGAACCATGAGCCATCACTATAAGTTATAGGACGAGCCACACAGGACAAGTCCACAAGCTTATTGTATTCCGAACATTTTGTAAGACTGAGTCTGAGAGAGAGAGACTAAGAGTCAAAGCCGAGGCCTTTGATTGATAAGACCGAGTAGATAATCGAATAATGTCATATATATTGTAAATATTAGACGTTATATATATATATATATATATATATATATATATATATATATATATATATATATATATATATATATATATATATATATATATATATATATATATACATATATATATATATATATACATATATATATATATATATATATATATATATATATATATATATATATATATATATATATATATATATATATATACACACACACTATCTATATATATAAACACTGTCCAATGTACAATTAAAAATATACAAAATATTATTTTTGAATTTGGAATTTTTTTGGAATTAATTTTTATACGATCGTTCATTGAGTTTTCTTAGTTTCGCGCCAATATAATATAAATAATTCGTGACATTTCGAATTGTAGCGATTGCATAACATAAAGCCAAAACAAGTTTCAAAATCCGCTTGGCATTCTCAAACGTTTATCTACTAGGCTACTGATAGGTAAAATAAAACTTTATTTGTGACAGAAAAAGACCTGACCTTCCACGTAGTGTTCATACGGCTTTCAAAGCAGTAAGAGAGAGAATTCACAGAAATTCCAAAAGCAAAAGATTCTAGAACCTTGGCGCCTATTTTAAAAGATGAATTGGGATGCAGCCTATAAGAGACACACTAGTAATTTCTCAATTTATGATTTTAAAAATAATGGTTTGGTCAAATAAAAACAATTACTTAAGCGGTACGCAAAGGAAGATGAAACAAATTGTATACGGATGAGATTTTTTTCACAATCGAGCAGTATTTTAAATGAAATAAGTAGACAGATTATCGCGGATATTGATTTGGAGATTATTTTTTTAAGTCCAACGTTTCGAACACTTTATAGTAGTCTGTGGTCACGGGTAGACTGAGGTGGCATTCGTCTGTCAGTTGATACAATTATTATATCAAACTACTGCCAACAGTCTTTGTGTCAACTCGCGTACTGCTCTGGATTCTTGAATGAGCTGACTGCCTTCTGGTGCAGTGGGTTTGGGACTTTAAAATTTAAATGAGTGGATCCCAGATTGTAGAAAGCCAACCACCAACCAACTACCTTCTCTATTGAAATTGAGATAATTCATTTTACCACGGTTGACCTTCAAGAACCTCCAAGACCTCTCGTAGGTGAATCATGTATATAAGTTTATAAGTATGTTAAAGAACCATGTGTTGTTACAAACCAACACTAAAACACATAGTAACTTAAAAACCAATTGTGTCCTCTTGTAATAAAATATAGCCTTTTCTTTGAAATATGTTCATTAAATTACACTTGAAAGGGAATTCTAGGAATATCTTGTTTTATATTAGATCGAGAGATCTCATAAATTTTTGTAGCTATGTAGCAGCTCTAGGTAACACATAGCAGGGTAGGTAAGAGGTACCTAGTGTTAAGACACTCCGTCACCCGGTGTAAGCCTTTTGAAACATTGCGTGTTGAGTGGCGTAACTCAACGCCGCGTTGTGCCTTGTTGCCAGAGCGAAGAAAATGAAAATCATTCATTCTCTCGGAGAGGGAATCGAACACACAAGCTCACAAGTCGCGTGTACAGGCAGACGCTATGCCTCTGCGCCACGACGGTCCTCTTATCGGTCGATCATAATTTTGTTATAAATTATAAAATTAGATTGTAATTATCGAGCAGCCAAGCTTAACTTAGTTAGATAACTTATTAAACCTCCAACTTCTCCACCGTTTAGTTGTTTACTCTCCTCACATGAGTAATAACCAAGATATAATCGAAGTAAGTGTTTTGTAATTTTTTATATTATGGTCTGTCTTGCTCATGCTGTTGTTATATGCATAAATATTTCATACAAATCTGTACCTTCAGATATTCCGTCCAGTATTGGAAGCTGTATTAAAATCCGTTACATAATTTAAAACATACACGTATACATCGCTGAACTGTATGAGTAATTTTGTTTCATACTATATGAAGTACATAAATAAGATTATTTTTAGTGTTCCATACTTTAAAAAGAACTTAAGCTTTACTTTGTCTCGAATGCACGTCTATAAAAATCGGTTTCCTCAAAATCACGTGGATATATTGAGCTGAAATTAATATCAAATATTTATGTTTGGACTTTGGACTACAGAAAGATACAGAAAATGTCCTAAGTCAACGCTCTCAAAATATACCAGCAGTTATGCTTAATTTTCGCTGCATTTTGTATGAAATCCGCCTAAAAGCGCAATCAAAATCTATAAATAAATTAAATTGGACAAGTGCTAACTAGTACTTACTGTGAAAATTAAAGGAAAAATAAAAACTATCTGGAAAGAAACTATGGAAAAATAAATTTATATCTGTAGTTAATATAACATGGCTATGTAAAATAAAAACCAGGTATACAATATTTTTTAAAGTTTTCTTTGACTAGCTGTTTCATTTTGGCATTGAATATTCAACAGAAAAAAGGCACGTGCAAGTATTGCTTCGTCTATAGCATATCAAAATTAAACGCATCAATATTTTTTTAAGACCATTGCTTCTTACTTCTTGTTACACGCACATATAGTTATCTGTTTCTAAAATAGAAAGAAGACACGTACATATAGTGAAACGTACATATAGATAACTATATGTACGTGTAACAAGAAGTAAGAAAGAGCTAGATGTCATTCATCTCACTGTTCTCATTTTTTTTCTGTATATAAAGTCTAAATTAGAACTATGGAATTTGATATAGCATATTACATAGTCCATAGTCTATTGTATGTATGTATGTATGTATATATGTATGTATGTATGTATGTATGTATGTATGTATGTATGTATGTATGTATGTATGTATATATGTATGTGATATGTGTTTATATATTTATATATATCGCATATATGTATGTATTAATTAAACATATTATTATATACTAATTTATCGTATTATAGGTATTATAATAATTTTAGTTATAAAAAATTATAATATTTTTTTCTCTACCTACCTTTTTATAATTTTAAGTGTTCCTTTTCGCCCTAAAGGTCATCTGGAAGAGGTGACTAAGAAAACCATAAGATCACCTTTTGTACATTGCTATTTATTTTTCTTTGGTTTTGTTTTTTTTTTTCATTTGTATTTAAGGTGGTATCTTGAACAAATAAAGAAACAAATACATAAATAAATAAATAAGGGGTCCTGGTCCTTGAAGTGTAGGGAGAGCTTTTTCCGGAATTTAAACGGATATGGGAAAAGGAGGCTCTATGTTTTGTAGTCCACGCAAATAAAATTGCAGATCAAGCTCGTATATAAATAAGAAAATAAGAAGTACGATCACTTTCAGATATAATCCAGCTTATATCATATATGGAATTTGACGTTCGATTACTAGCGCGTTGCATTTCGCAGTCACGAGTGCTGAAAATATTAAAATACGCGTTTTGAATTTATTAGAACGCTGTAAATTTCTATGGAAATGCGGCCTTTGAAAGATTTCAGGTTTGCAAATGCTTTAGGCAGCTAAGTGTTATATAAATATAATTTTTAAGTCTTTTACATTTGTGTGTTGTTTCAATATTCTATTGTAATAAGTACTTAATAAGTATTAAACTTGTTATGGCAGCACTGTACTTTAATTTAACAAATATTTCGCTTAGTGTCAATAATGGCAACACTGTACATTATATTTTGAAGTGACTATTTTATGTAAAAAGCGCTAGTTGGCGCTGGTAAGTCGCAGACATTGTTATTACTGTATACTAAAGAATTAATATTTTATTATATGAATTGGCTAAGAGTCGCTTTCTTGACATTACTTAAATGCAATCAATAACATATATTAGATGCTGAATTTCATATCGTACTTCATCTGAAAAAAGTAGGAGAATGTATGTCTCTATTTTCTCTTTCTCTCTTCTTTGGTTAATTTCAACAGTTATTTGTAAGAGTTACTAAGAAGTTTACAATAGTACAATCTCAACTACTAATAAATAATTGACTTAATTAAGTGTTAAGACAGTCAGGCCTCTATTTTCCGCCCAAATTCAAAGCTCGTTATAATTGGTGGGACATATTGGGCCGGAACATGTGAGAATAAATAATGCAATCTACCAAGTAGAAATCGAACTTTCAACTAACGTGATATTACGTCAACGTCACGTCAACGAACGTCATACTACGGCATCGTGCCCCGAAGCCATTACAAAAACATGGAATTGCAAAATGTATACCACTGCTTATTAAAAAGAAATAAGAATATTAGATAGTTATTTTACAATAGAAACTTGTTTTATCGTATACTAGTAGATGCCCATAACTTCATCAGAATGGGCTTTAGGATTCTTGCTTGATTATTTTCATTTACCGATTTACAGATTTTTTCTTATATTTTATAGTATATGCATATATCATTTTTATATCACGTTGAAGAATTTTGTCTGTTTATTTCATATTTAGTTTTTAAGGATATTTTGGTTCATCATAAGATGTTCCAGATCTTTGATTTTCATATGTCAATGAAAAAGTTGAGTTTAGTTTAGTCGATCTATTTTGGTTCATCATAAGATGTTCCAGATCTTTGATTAAACATAATACGACTATGGAAAATGCTAATTTCAGTATTTCTTATAATTCAGCTGGTCTACTATGGTTCTGCAACAGATATGCTTGTCTTTTAAGATGCTATTATAGCCTAGATGCTGGCTTCATCTAACAGATTAACTGACTATTCAAATCCGTCCAGTAGATCCACAGATGTGCGTGTACAAGCAGACAAAAACACAAATGGACGGACAATAATTTAAAAAAATCAAAACAATATATATATATATATATATATATATATATATATATATATATATATATATATATATATATATATATATATATATATATATATATATATATATATATATATATATATATATATATATATATATATATATATATTTCATATAATTTATTAAAAATAGAACTTGTAAGAACCGACATTGCTGCTAATTAGCCATTTCCTCGGGCGGTCATTTAGAAATAATGTGGTAAAGTACATATACTTATTTTTTATTGTTCACTTCAATTGTAGAAATCGAAATTAAAGGACATATAAATATCATCTTCTCATTCTTACGCTAGGATAGACAGAGAGAGCGCCATATATTTGTCCCTCTTCAGAATATGACAGTGCGTGTTGAGTAGCGGAATCCACTTCCGTTTATTATTTGTCTTATTATATCAGAGCGATAAAATGAAGATATCTTTTTATATTTTTTTTATTTTTTTATATATGAGTGGGATCGAACCCACCATCTACTTGCATAGTAGGCAGGGTAGGCGATTCCAACATATGTAACTATAAAATGTAACGCCGCGCCGTCCGCGACAAAAACTTTGTACATGCATATTGAATTTTTTCATGTTAATTTGTACAATAATTTTCGCTTTATTATAATATATGTGCGAGAAACTGCACCAACCAACGAATTACGCTTACTATTATGTTTTTGTCATTGTGTTTTTTATTTTGAATAAATTTCAATATTTATTCAGAAATCATTATTTAATGTATTTTTTACAACACGCGTACGTACTTATATTAAGTTTATAGAGGCTAAGTGTGAGTTAGACTCACTCACTGGGGGTTCCGTACCGATTCCATAATTGTAGGTCAACGGGACGAATAACTTATACAAGTTGACAAACTTAAATTTGCGAATGTTTACACTAATATTGTATGAAATACAACTACAGATTTAACCGTGTAATGGTTTTATCTGTGATATACTAGTTTCAAATTATTGTATTTATTCTTTATCTATTGAAAGTTCTTTTGAAAAGAAACCTTTAACTTCAAAAATTGTTTGCCAAATTACATAATACAATTTTTTCTATATATTTCGATTAAGCAACGAATTTCAAAGTTAGTTTTATTAAAAATGAGCATAAAAGCTCGTATCTTTTGATTGCGTTGACTTGCATTTTCATTCACTTTCATTTTTGACATACACTAGAGGAAACATACAATATCTCGAATTGCGTGAAAACTCGGGAACAGAATGTCTTAACACTCTCTATCCCGCTACATGCGGGATACAGCGTGAAAGTAAAGAAAATACAATATAACATTAGTATAAGAAAGCATATATGCGTACTCGTATAATATTATGATTTCGATACATTGAACATATTTACGACTACGCTCTAAACGATTTAGTGCCGATAAATAACTTTATCCGTCAATCGTACCATAAATAAGACATCGATAGCATTTTTAACGTATTGTTACTTTGGTTATTTATTTTATTCGATTATGGTTAAATAGTAAGTAAGTTACTTACTTTAGGTGTATACATATATACCCTTTTTGTCTTTGTTTTTTCTAAATACAAATAAAAGACTTTAATCGATTGATAAAAATACTAACTGTAAATGCGATGGTCGTGGGTTCGATTCTCACTTGGGTAGAATGAATTATTTAATTTGTTCGCTTGCGAAATGCGTTAAAATTGGATAGAAAGCGGATAACGGAGTGTCTTAACACTAGGTTGCCTTGGTCTACTCTGCTCTGCTGGCAATACTCAAAACATGATAATAAATATGACATTACTCCTATTATAATTAATAAATTTTCCTAATAAAAGCGTTTTAAATTAGTAGTTTTTCTAAAATTCATTTATTAATATACTGTAGCTTAAAATATTTCATAAATTATATATATATATATATATATATATATATATATATATATATATATATATATATATATATATATATATATATATATATATATATATATATATATATATATATATATATATGTATATATATATATATATATATATATATATATATATATATATATACATATATATATATCTTCTTCTTCTTCTTCCTGGCATTAGTCCCGGCTTTTTGCCAGGGTCTGCCTTCCGACTAAGACCAATCGGTCCATATGAGTTGCGAAGTGGTTTTTTGTGGAGCGATTGCCATCTGACCTCCAAACCCATTACTGGGAGAAACCAGGAAAGGAAAGGGAATAAGAGGCAGAAAGACTTGGAATATAGGGGAGGGACACCACTTACATGGATTGGATCGGGTTATGAAAGTGGTGGCTCGAGGTCCCGGGGTCGCGTACCCGTATGCCGGAAACCAAATATCGGACAGATAATTGGCTAGACACCCTCTGAGATGTACCTCACCCTCATATATATATATATATATATATATATATATATATATATATATATATATATATATATATATATATATATATATATATATATATATATATATATATATATATATAAATATAATAATACTAATTACATTTTTAGTACATGCTTGTGGAATAATTGTTTAATTGAACTATAGCTGGTGTACTCTTAGCTATAATCGTCTTTGATTAATTGTATTATAATTAGATCGAATGAACATTCGATTGAAGATAACTCGATTGCTTATCACATGATTTGCACCTTTACGTGTTAGATAGAGAAATCTGACATTAACACTTTCATATGAACGAGGATATAAATATAAAGTACGTGTTATATACGTACATATATAAATATATGTACATATATAACCAGATATAGTCTATCAATTATATAACAGTTCTTGAGTAACAAACACAAATAATTGCAAATTATGATCTTATTTCAAAATTCAATTTTAAATTGAAGTCATAGTCGAAGGCGAATGATCTAGTCTGACTGTAAATGTCAATCATCAGATTGTGGGGTAGAAGTTCCACAATTTGAAAAAAAATGGTGGTAATTTGGGAATTTAGTGTTCTTAACACTAGGCTCCCTTTGTTTACCATGACGCTCTTGCGTATTATACGGAAAACAGGGAAAATTTCAATTTGTAGAAATTTTTGCTTAACTACAGCATAATCCTGGTATTTATAGTCGAATTTTTCCAATTAAGCGTTTAAAAATAACGTTTATTACAATAAGGATTTGGCTTAAGATTTGATTAGCTACTACATAAAAAAAAATAATTTTTAGAATGGTATAAACACAATATTTCGTCATGTTTTTTTATTTTTTCTACACGAGTAGAATTTTGAGAATCGTTTCATCCAAGTGTTTTCTTTTCTATCTTTATAAGCTTAAAACCTAAAATTAAACCTTAAATTTCAACTGTTCAGTAATATCAATTTATACTAATTTGATTGTTATATTAATTTATTACGTACATGACCGTCCCCCACGAGGTGGTTTATGACACTCAATGAGGGGAGGGGACGGGGGGGGTGAGTGGTCTTTGACCAGCAGTGGACGTCTCCCGGTTGATAAGTGCAGTGTGCATGTACTAGCTACCATCTCATATTCGGACACGCCGAGATAACAAATGAACGTATGATGTAAGAGCAACTGGCAAAACCGGCAAGGGAAACCTTCCAGAACACAGTATCGATGATACTGCAGTAAGGTCACGTAAAAGGCATGAGGATCGTCCAGGTGAAAACTATGTATGTAATAGTTAATAGCCTTGGACGAGGCGGAAAAAGTAAGCAAGCATGGAGTATAGCGCTCGGTCCCTACTAACTATATAGCGTGGGATCATTTACCACAAGAAGTTCTTCAGTCATCAAAATATATATAGTACGCATATAAACGTGAATTGACTGATCATAGACAAACTATACCAGAAAAATGTGCCACATAATTACTGAAAACTATATAATAATATCAAATAAAATATCGGAACAAAACTTCTTGTTTCGTTTCCTCACTTAGATACACACATAGAAAATTGATTTTAAAATATAAATCAATATTAGCAGAAGTTTTAACGCGACCGCGACGTAAAATAAATAAATAAAAGTGGGCAATGGAGAAAGCAATGTTTAATATCCCCTACAAGATAAAATTTGATATCAGAACATCCGTAAGAAAACTCACAGTTAGCAGTGGACAGGATACATAACACCAGTAACATAAAGAATCAATGAAGAAGAAAATGTCGGCAGGAACAAAGCAAGCAACTACCAAGCCAAATGGACCAACGATCGGGGCACAGTCACCGTAATGCACTAGATGTCCACTGCCCAGCACAGGGCCAATTGTAGTGGATATCCATTGGGGAGGCCCATTTTCATCAATGTTTTAACAAGTTATGTAGGTATCTTCATCTCAACGAAAAGACTAAATCTGTATAGAATTGTATGCCAGGACTAAATCTGTATAGAATTGTATGACCAAAAAAAAATGTGCCCAAATTAAGGGTTGTCTGAACCAAGTCAATCAAACTTATCATAGACTGTGTTTTGCATCATTTAATATATAATTTCTCACCCGAGTAGGATTTTCAAGAAAGATAAACAATTATGTACAATTTGACTTTATATTCGTTCGTAAACGTGTCTCCGTAAATATTTTTAGTGAATCTACAAAAATATCTTTTTTATATAAAATAATGTTATTATACAACAATGGAACTCAGAAATATTAAATATTTTTTTATATTATTTACTGACACGAAGATCAAAATATACTAGAAAAAACAATATTTTTCATTTATTCACATAAATTAAAACAAATAATTTAATTAAACGTTTGTCAAAAAGTTCTATTTTCTAGTAAATAAACTAACTACGATAAAGGCTCAATAACTTAGCAATGTCAAGACCTAGCGACTGGCGTCGTGGACTTCTTGGGTTTCTTTTAGACTATTGTTTGTTCTTTTGTTCATTTTAAGAAAGATGTGACAGGCTTTATTATATATTTTTTTAACCTGACCTTTTATTCTATATATAGCTGGTAGGTTAGGCTAGATTAGAACTTAGTGTTAAGACACTCCGTTTTTTGCCTTTTGAGTGGCGGAACTCAACGCCTTTCATATGATTTTGATATTTAATTTGCACCCTGGTGTTGTATGAAAAATTATATAGTTGGGTTTTATGTCTATTAACAAAACAAAAACAAAAACTTAAGTTCTTACTTTCTACAACATAGAATGCAAAATATATGTACGAAAATAAATAAGATAACAAAATAATTTACTTACGACGTCTTCTAGCTCACGCCTTTTGAAAGTATTGGTAATCATTGCCTGTGTTTATAAATAAATAGATACACGTTCTAAATTCACAGGGATATAATCTAGAGGACTTTAACATTAAGAAATATCGTAGTCTCTCTATAATATAATACTCTGTGAGGTACAGAGTAACAAGACCGCTAACTTCCCTCCTTCACTCTGAAATTTCAGCAATAAAACACCTCTTGGCTGGGATGGAAATTTGAGCTATAGCATCACGATAAAACTAGTTTCTGTATTAAGGGCACTGTTAAAACATAATGTGAAGTATTATTGTAACTTAAATATTTTTGCTAATCAAAAAAAAAAAGATAATCTAATCTGAAGACCAGCTGAGAGTAAGGTTAGTTGCCCCCATGGATACATATATCCTCAGGGTATGGAAAAGGCATTACTTTAAAATTTAAGATTTATTAAAATCGATATTTCAATTTCAGGAGATTTTTTCATAACAAGGTATAATCCTGCATAGGATATTTTTCTCTGTTATAAGATGTTTCTGGTAGTACTCGTACATACTTCGTTAACTTTTATAATTGACTGAATATTGAGCTCAAAATTATGGGATACACAACATCTATAAGTTTTGGAAGCGTTACTACACATATTTCAATACAAATAACTAACACAAGTTATTTGTATTGAAATATGTGTATTTGAAATTATATATAAAATAATTATAAGACATCATCGATATAAACTTGGAAGAATGGAGTGTTTGGACACTAGATTCTCTCTGTCTACCCGGCTATGCACGGGATACAATATATAGCTGAATGATTGAGCTTGAGATTGATTAGTAGCTCCACGTTGATGTCATTTTTTAAAGCTTTACGCTGTATCTCGCTTATAGCAGGATAGGTAGAAAGATCCTTTTGACACAGAGTGTGTTTAAAGCTGAACTCAATTCATCTCCGCCCTTTGATGTCATATATATTATTGTACTGGATTTTTTTTGGTATTTGTGGGACAAGTCTGAAATAAATTTTTTATTATTATTATTATATATCTTTGTGTAAAGTTTATATTACATAGTTTTTCTTATAAATCAACTTAACTGTTCAACGTAAATAAAGAATAAATAAATAATTTAGAATAAATAGAATATACCTTTGAAATATACAATATTTAAACAGAAAGTACATATATTTTATACTAGAGACTAGCTGAGAACGGTAAACGATATATTATAACTCAAGACGCCGTAATCTAGACGGTCTTAAACTACGGAAATCCTTGAAAACAAACACGTACCTAACTTTCCGTTACACGTAGAGTTCTTTAATTTAGTTTAATTTTTAGCAATCCAAGCTCTTCATAGATTGAGTAGATTACCGGGGAAGAGGAATAGTCGTAATAAATAAGAAAAAGTATCAATTTTATCGAATTAGTAACTATCTGGTAGTTGGCTCTGACTCTACAATACGTTCGCGCCTGCCAAAGACTTTTAGTATTAACGGATACGTGTGAAAAATAGAATCGTATGCGAAACATTTTAGAATATTAAAAAAATCTGTTTTTTTCATAGTAAAAATGAACTAAGCCGTGTATTTATCAGAATAACTTATGTAAATAAGTTGATAAGCGCGGCGTTGAGTTCTGCCGCTTCACACGAAATGTATCGAAATTGGGCGGAAAGTGGGAAACGGAATATCTTAACAGCAGATTTCCTCTGCCTACCCTGCTATGTGCAGGATACAGCGTATCGCGTATATTTGTATCCGATCGATTGTACTGAGTGTTATTGCAAAAATTCTAATTCTGACAGAAGGACATATAAAAATATGACTTTTTACGACATCATATTATAAATCTATCTATAACTCCATTTTATTTTCCTTTCTCCTGTATAAATCCAATTGTGTTACAAATGCATTTGAAAACTGCTTGTTACGGTTGTTTGTGAAGTGCTTCGTATAATGACTGAGCAATCGAAAATTTTACTTCATTATTTTATATATGTAAATATTAATATTGAAATATTAAATTTCAATTTATGCCTCTTGACATAAATTGAAATTATTAAGAGAAACTAATTTATATGTAGAGCTAACGGGGCTATTTATGTATAATTCATGTACTGTGTAATTTCTTTTATCTTAGTCTAATACCAAATAATCCAAACTAAAAGAGTTGATATGTTATAATGGTATATATATATATCTATATATATATATATATATATATATATATATATATATATATATATATATATATATATATATATATATATATATATATATATATATGTCTTCTTCTTCTTCCTGGCATTAGTCCCGGCTTTTGCCAGGGTCTGCCTTCCGACTAAGACCAATCGGTCCATATGAGTGGCGAAGTGGTTTTTTGTGGAGCGATTGCCATCTGACCTCCAAACCCATTACTGGGAGAACCTGTACTGGTACTGGGGAAACCAAGAAAGGACAGGGAATAAGAGGCAGAAAGACTTGGAATATAGGGGAGGGACACCACTTACATGGATTGGATCGGGTTATGAAAGTGGTGGCTCGAGGTCCCGGGGTCGCGTACCCGTATGCCGGAAACCAAATATCGGACAGATAATTGGCTTAGACACCCTCTGAGATGCCAACGCCACGCGGTGTTCCCAGGCGGTCACCCATCCAAGTACTGAACGCGCCCGACGTTGCTTAACTTCGGTGATCGGACGAGAACCGGTGTGTTCAACGTGGTATGGGCGTTGGCATATATATATATATATATATATATATATATATATATATATATATATATATATATATATATATATATATATATATATATATATATATATATATATATATATATATATATATATATATATATATATATATATATATATATTGGAAGCGATTAGAGAAGATATTGATGGAAATTTCTCATTATAGCTTATTAAATGAATTTGAAACTATGAAATAAACAAATAATATCATTGCAAATAATTAATAGATCAATCAAAGATTTAATTAAAAACGATTTATGGTTCAATTGAAACGGGCAAATGTTAATAGGCTTTTATTGAAAATGATAAAAAAATGAATATTTTAATAACTTTAATAATGTAGACGTCACGTTGCGCCGAAACGGGAGGGGTGGGGTCGACGCGGCGGCAGTCGTAGCCCGCGCGTAGCCACAGTGCTACGTCGTAGAGCCTCTACGCGTTACAGTGTCGACCTGTAATTTGTGTACTAGTTTTACACTCACTTATGATTTCTGTGTGTTCTGTGATGTGTGTGAATGCTTAGGATTTTTATGTGATTATCGCAAAATTCATGACAAATTTCCAGTGACTTGGGCCTTAGGAGCCAAATTTTTATTCGATTTTATTATTGCTATGGATTTTCACTAAGGTAGGTAGCATTGATTACACATATTATATTAAATACGTATTATATTTTATGTTTACAGAATTCATTGAGGTCTAACTTCAAAACATGAAATATAAAAAGTCAAGTATTTTATGAAACATTTTTACTTTTGGTACAAATGTTCTCTGACAAACACTATATATCTTATACAAATCTCAAATATTTTTTGTTTTTTTAAAGGACCTCTCATCTTTGTCCAGTGATAAATATAATTGAGCAAAAAGTTTACATATCGTATTTGTATTTAATATACAAAAATATTGAATATTATTCCCTAATTTTATGCAAAAAAATCTACCATTCCTACTCATTAACACGCCATTGTTGAATTCTTTGTCAACAACCGTGACACAACAATGATCGAGATAGCACTCAAATATTTTCTTATACAGCTAAAAGCTCTTTAAAGAGCTTATTGTTTTAAGAAGGCGTTTTGTTTACTCTCACCGACATTTACAAGCTCTATTGAAATGAAAAAAAAAATGCTTTAACGAATGCAGTGTGACTGTAAAATAAAAAAATGTAAGCCATCTTTAACCTATATTTTTACAAAGATATTATTAATAATTATTATTATTTAGATACACAAGCATTTACTATAGTATGGTATGAAATGATACAGAAAATATTCATAAATTATTGTCAATATTTTTGTAGAACAATACACACTACAGCATTATACCCCTTTCATATAAAAAGAACTCCTGAAATTAAGTACTTTCTCGCTGACGGAAAGCATTGAGATGCCACATTCCTTAAGCTTACCCTTGAACCTATGTAAATAAGATGCGTATACTAAACTTTATAAAAAAAAGCCTTTTTCAGACAATATATCAAATGTTTCTGTAAACAAAAAGTTATTTTCTAGTCTTTTTATATAGCTTCATGTATTACATGTACTTGGTGTATGAAGCATGTGTATGAAGCATGGAATACGTGCACGGATGTTAAAAATAAATAAATACGGAGTTTAGATTCACTCTGTATCTCGTATATAGCAGGATAGGTAGAGATAACCTAGTGACAAAACATCTTGTTCTCCACTTGATTAAGTGAATTTAGTGATCAATTATTTTGTTCATTCTAAGATTAAATCAAGACTGTTGGATGACTTAAGTTATTTAAACCAAAAACAATAATATAAGTGAACGTAATAAGTAAAATAAGTATAAGTAAATAACGATATAAGTGAATAATATAAGTAAAAATGAATATAGCACCACGATCATTATAATGCTGTATTTCTGATCATATTTATGGTATATATTGCTATAAAGATTTACTTTGCCTTAAAAATGTTAATGTCACAAACTAAAAGCTCCCTACCGAGCTTATTGTTCTGGACAGGCATTCTGCTTGCCGCTACGACATTTATAGGCCTCGTTGAAAAAAGAGACTTTGATAAATAATACAGAATATAATACTTTCACAGTCTTTTTTACTACTTAATTTATTCATTCTGAACTCTACTTTATGAATATTTCCAAACAATTGGTTTTTTTCATATTTTTTTAGTACAGTGTGTTCTATTGTTTATAATACTTCAAATAATTTTATGCAGTGAAGGGCTTTTAAAGGAAGGAGTAGCTAACCAGGCAAAATATTTGTAAATTAAATTTATTTTGTTTGATCTGTCGAGTATCAGTATTATATTTACATAAACTCTGAATACTGATTTATAAGCCATGTTTAATAATAATTTCACTTACGCTTAGTAATTTAAAAATTCTTACATAATTAGAATACCAAAATAATTTATACTTTTTGGCCGAAATATATGTTTTATAATATATATATATATATATATATATATATATATATATATATATATATATATATATATATATATATATATATATATATATATATATATATATATATATATATATATATATATATATATATATATATATATATATATATATATATATATATATATATATATATATATATATATATATATATATATATATATATATATATATATGGCGTATGTAATAAAGGTGCTTTTAAATTGAAATAACGACCAAAACACAAAAAGCCATACACTACACAAAACATATACACTTGGTTTAGAATTACAATACATCTAGGTCAGAATAATAATTACAATATATGATATACATTTTTTATAAAAAATATATTAATTTGTTTAATATCAATAAAATTTATATCAATTTATTCTCTGAAAATAATGAAATGATTACATTTTTTTGTTATCTTAACAAAAACAGCAATTTGTTTGATAGCTTGTAAAAACAAGTTGTTTTATCAAAACTAGCGTCCAGGCGCATGTAATTTGTAGTATTCTAAAAGTTAAAACGGAGTGTCCTAACACTAGACTCTCCGCATATTCTATTTAATCTGGATTAATTTATTAAAATAAAAATAATATATTAAATTCCATAGTACCTGTACCTAACTCAACATGTATAGAAAGTTAAATTATATATATATATATATATATATATATATATATATATATATATATATATATATTATATATATATATATATATATATATATATATATATATATATATATATATATAAATATATATATATATATATATATATATATATATATATATATATATATATATATATATATATATATATATATATATATATATATATATATATATATATATATATATATATATATATATATATATATACATATTATTTATTATTATATATATTTTTTTTCTAAATTTGAATAAATTAGTAATTTATTCTAAACACATTTTCCACTAGGTCATAGCGGTTATCAGATTTTTCTATCAGGTTTTATAATCTCGAACCATAGAGCACTCTCGAGGCTTCGAGTGTACTATGTATCAACAATAAGAGTTGTCGAATTAAGCAGGGATTTACCCCCGTCGGTCCGCTTGGGTACTTGGATACTGCAGCATTTTTATTATAATTTGACAAATGGATGGATGAAATGGAATATCTGGATGAATTTATTGATCTTTTGGATGTAGTTTGTTATTAATTATGTGTTAAATATTTATTTGATTTTTTAAATTTTATAGTCATTTGTTGACACAAATATCCTTCCTTTTTCCTTTTAAATAGAGAAAGCTGTACACATATATAATATATGATTAGATATTATTTTCATATATATCTATAGAACAAATTAATAAATACGAAATTTAATAGCTACGCAACTATTATATATATATATATATATATATATATATATATATATATATATATATATATATATATATATATATATATATATATATATATATATATATACATATATATAATAAGAGACTATAGATATTACAATATATTTTTTTTAGCTTCACGCTGTATCCCGCACATAGGTGAGGCAGAGGGAACCGTAGGCTGAAGGAACCTAGTGTTAAGTTCCCCGTAATTTCTATTTTATAAGAAAAATTACTCGGTAGAATAAAATATTTAATATATTAACAGTTAGGACCAAAACAATTAAATTAACGTCAATCCTTTGCCACGGCCTTACGTTAAGCTTCAAAGTAACTCTTTGACCTTTGACCTAAGTCATAAATTATACATTTTTGATACGTTGCAAGGTAAATTTGACTTAATGTATTATTTATAATAGTATTTAGAGAAGTTAAGTTGGTGATAACGGCTTCCCAGGTTAAGAAGAGAGAACTTAGCGTAAACACTCTTCTTTTTCGATTTTCGTACCAAAATGGAAATTGTACGTGGTGGAACTCGATGTCGAGCTTTTCCATGCCAGAATGGACAAATAAAAATTAATAATTTTACTCGATTCGAAATAGATCATTTTATTATTTTAATTGCATTGCATTTCAAAAGCTTTACCGCTCAGATACCCTAACAATATGTATAATACAATATCAAAATGCAAAGGAAAATACTAATTTAAAGTATGTTGCAGTACTTTAGATTGCATTTGCTTAACTTATATGTAAGTAAAGAAAACATATAGTAACTAAAAATGTTTGGGATTTAATAGGATTTTTTGGTAAAACAAAATTACAGCAAAAATGTGCTCATAGTTGTATTTGTGCAAATAGTATAAAATTCAGCAACTATTGTGCGTAGAAACTTCAAATTTAGTGTGCAGGTACTTTTTACCTAAATTTCTATGGGAATGTAAAAAGCATATCAGGCTTTTTAATGTTCATACAAGCAAAATTGAAATCTACAACTCTAATCTATATAATTTTTACCACAATTAATTTTCAAATCAACTATCTCAAGTCTAACAACCGTATAGATATCAATAGTTCAAAAGATCATTGCAATACTAAAAAACATATTTCCTATTATTTTACTTAGCTATTATATAATTTCATATTATAATTGTTTAAAATTTAATGATTACAGTTGGTGCTCGTAAGCTCTTTAACATACACGCGATGTTTAGACGAGCATAAATCAATTTTAATGTGTTTAAAAGTTAGTAAATAGCGATATAATAAAAATGGAAATAGTATTAGTTTTTTAATGAAAATAGTGACTAATGTCGGTGGTGGTCAGTTTAGATGTCATATCTTTAAATGTAGAGTTGTCAGTTGTTATTCGGTCTATTTAGAGCAGGGTGGAGTGAGATAGAAGGAAAGTTTTAAAGGAAATTTTGGACATTAAAGTTTTCAGAGACATTTCAAGACATTTCTTTTATTTATATACTGTATTTATTTATATGATATATATCGGTAGTGGGTTCGATTCCCATTCGGAGAGCTTTTTTATTTCACTGCCTCGCTCTGGTAACATGTAATGTCTCAAAATTGAATGGAAAGTGGCGTACGAAGTGTCTTAACACAAAGCTCCAGTGGCGAAGAAAGAAAAAAAAATATTTTATAGTTTGAATTACATGAAATAAATTTGTTTTATAGTAGGTTTTTTGGTCTTTCCATCCACCTCTCCTTCACAGAAGCATGGCTGCTTTGTAGTCATGCTTCTCTGAAGGAGAGGTGGAGAAGTTACTTCTTGGAGCTGCTGAATACTCAGCACCCGGGTAGTATTTCGTCTGAACCACCTCCTAACCTGGGACTTATTGCTCCAATAACCCTTGATGAAACTTGGAATTGTCTTCGACGCATGAAGAACGGCAAGGCGGTGGGACCTGACGATATTCCGTTCGAAGCGTAGAAATCGTTGGGCTCTCGTTGCTTACTGATCTTTTTAACCGCATTTTGAACACTGGGACGGTGCCACATCAATGGCGGCACAGTTTTATTACCCCTATTCACAAAGGAAGGGGCAGTGTTCAAGATTGCGGTAGTTATAGGGGCATTAAGATTATGAGTCTCTCTCTTCGAGCGCGTGATCGCCCTCAGGCTCCGCCGAGAGTGTACTGTCTCTGAGTGTCAATATGGATTTCAGCCAGGATCAGGCACTACGGACGCCATTTTTGCCCTCAGAATTTTGATGGAGGCACACAGGGAAAAGAGGAGAGCTCTGCATGTGGCATTCTTAGACCTGCAGAAGGCCTTTGACTGTGTGCCACGTCAGTGTATCTGGTGAGCACTGCGATCCAAAGGGATCCCTGAATCCTATGTTGCTATTATCAGAGACATGTACAACGACTCTGTTTCTACAGTTAGGACCGCTGTTGGCGATACCAAACCCTTCTCAATTACAGTAGGGGTTCACCAAGGCTCAGCTCTTAGTCCACTTTTGTTTAATGTAGTGCTAGATACTGTCACGGCTCACATCCAGGACCAGCCTCCATGGTTGATGATGTATGCCGATGACATAGTACTCATTGACGAGAACCGACTGATGCTGGAGCGTAAAGTGAATGCCTGGAAGGGTGCGCTTGAGAACGGTGGTCTTAAACTGAATGTGTCAAAGACCGAGTACATGGCTTGCGGGAATCCAGACTCGAGCACCATCCACATCGGGCCTGAGCCAGCCGTTAAGTCGGAGAAGTTCAGGTACCTTGGATCCATTATGCACGAGTCCGGAGGCATCGACTACGATGTCCACGCCCGGGTTAGCGCTGCTTGGGCCAAATGGCGGGAGGTCACTGGTGTGGTCTGCGATCGCAGAATACCGCCCAAACTCAAGGGGCTGATATACAAGAGCATGATCCGACCAGTTCTTCTATACGGCAGCGAATGTTGGCCAGCATTATCTCGGCACACTCAGGAGCTTCACGTAACGGAGATGAAGATGCTGAGGTGGATGTGTGGCGTTACTCGGGCTGACCGCATACGCAACACATTCATTCGAGGTAGTCTTGGGGTCCGTGACGTAGCGTATAAGCTCCAAGAGCGTCGTCTGAGATGGTATGGCCACGTTTTTCGCCGCCCTAAGAACTACGTCGGAAGAAAATGCCTTGATATGTCTGTCCCTGGAGTTAGACCACCCGGACGCCCAAGGAAGCGATGGCTGGACGTCGTGACGTAGGACATGAGAGCCAATGGACTAACCACTGAGGATGCTCAAGACCGTGCAAAGTGGAGTAGATTAAGTAGGAATGCAGACCCTGGCAATAGGCCGGGATAATGCTAAGAAGAAGAAGAGTAGGTTTTTTGTTATTTAGTTCATACATATTTTTATTAACTATTTATAAATTTGCTTATGAAAATTTTCAAAAGCTAGCTCTAAGGGAAGCGTGTTATATGGACACTTCACCTTTGGTAGGTTTCCTTTATGTTCCCTCTTGCTATACGCGGGAACTAGAGTGAAACCTAAACAAAAATTTGAAGTCATCATAACGCAATAGGAAAACGTTTGACTGACACGAGTGAACTGAACACACAGGGTTCGATCTCCATTCGGAAGCATGAGTATTTTTATTTCACCGCTCTGAAGTAAACAACACTTCTTTCACGCTCACAAAACAAACTAATGCTGGAAACAATAAATCTCAATACTTTTCAATTCCTTCCCGTTTGTAAGCATTAACACTTTGGAACTAAATAAAAAAAGTATTTTTTCATTTTTTCTTTTTTGGTTGAACGCGTTGATTTTAGGAAGATCTGGTTGATTCTAATAGATAAAAAAATTGGATCGAGTATACAATTTATGGTGGAAAACTATAGATTATGTTAATTAACAACCAATATTGAAAGGAAAAAAAATTACAAATGTAGTAAAAATGGGAGGACCTGATTCCAGGCCAATCAGTAGGTCTTTATATACAGAAAAGTTTCATAATATCATTTCCAAAAGGTGCAAGTTTAATAACGTCTGGCATTCTTAAAATATTATACCTATAACACTTTAAAACATTAAAAAAACTCTCTTTTGACAAATGATTAGCAATAAGCATCTAGGTAGCGGAAATTTGTATGCATGTTCCTATCTCTCCCAGAAAAGAAGTAGAGATGCTACCGGAGATGTGAAAATCCCCTCTCTCCTCTAAAAGAAAGTAGAGATGCTAACAACATATAACATAAATAAATTGTAGCGTCAAGCGTATAAAAATGTCGACGCAGCTTGATAAGAACGTATGGCTTAGGCTTAGTGGTCAGCCCACTTGGACGCGGGCTTGAATCGTGCTACGTTTAAATTTTGATATGTATTTTCTAAAAAGTATTTTGGGAAAATATCAATCAAATAATTGTTTATATAAATAATATTTACACTTTTGAGTGAGAAGTGTAAAACAGAGTGTCTTAACACTAGGTGCCCTCGATCTACCCTGCTATATATTGGAACAAACATAAAACTATTTTTTTTTAATTTTAATTTAAACTTTAAATTTCCATACAATAATTACTTTCATAATTACTACAGTACTACTATAGTAGAAATCATGGGCATTTCAAATTGCACCTCTGTGTCACTAATCGTGTCGCGACAGTTCGTGACTTCTGACACGCAAACACTCGTGTCGTGTACTGAATAAAGATTTATTCAATTTATGCGTTTATTTGTTTTGTTTATGATTTTGTGTTATTATTGTGACATGACAGTGATTGCAGCTTAATAATAGGATATAAAAACAGCTTTAAACTTTTTTCATGAATAAAAGATAAAGGAGTGTTAAGACACTCTATTTCTAAATGTACGGCCTTTAGATGGTGAACTGATAATTATTTTAGTATTATTTTTTCCTCTGAGTGGGAATCAAACCCAGAACCATTGCTGCCTCTAGCCATAGCCTATACACAGTTATAAATCATTTAAAGTGACTACATGTAATTGTGCCAAATCAAATAGGAATATATTAATAATAATTATAATATTAATATATTAAATAGGATTGTCACTGTTTTTGTCAAACTTTTTGTTGTGGTAAATAGTGTTAATACAATTTTTTTTATTATTTACTGACAGGCCTATTTGAATCAAATATTATATTTGATAGAAGATAAATTGTTGTTGTGAGCTGAAGATTGTTGTCAATTCTTCGTTCCGATAAGAAAATCCAAATCGGGCAAAAAATTAAAAATAGTGTGTCTGCTCTCTAAGTTCCCTCTATCTATCCGCTATATAGAAGCTAAAAAACACCAAGTAAACTGTATATATTTAGTTTACATAGTACAAAATAAAATCTCTAGTCACATATATATCTTCCACTTAGCATTATCCCGGCCTATTGCCAGGGTCTGCTTTCCTACTTAGTCTACTCCACTTTGCACGGTCTTGAGCATCCTCAGTGGTTAGTCCATTGGCTCTCATGTCGTGCGTCACGACGTCCAGCCATCGCTTCCTTGGGCGTCCGGGGGGTCTTACTCCAGGGACAGACATATCAAGGCATTTTCTTCCGACGTAGTTCTTAGGCCGGCGCAAAACGTGGCCATACCATCTCAGACGACGCTCTTGGAGCTTATCCGCTACGTCACGGACCCCAAGACTACCTCGAATGAATGTGTTGCGTATGCGGTCAGCCCGAGTAACGCCACACATCCACCTCAGCATCTTCATCTGCGTTACGTGAAGCTCCTGAGTGTGCCGAGATAATGCTGGCCAACATTCGCTGCCGTATAGAAGAACTGGTCCGATCATGCTCTTGTATATCAGCCCCTTGAGTTTGGGCGGTATTCTGCGATCGCAGACCACACCAGTGACCTCCCGCCATTTGGCCCAAGCAGCGCTAACCCGGGCGTGGACATCGTAGTCGATGCCGCTAACCCGGCACACACATATATATATATATATATATATATATATATATATATATATATATATATATATATATATATATATATAAACCAAAAAATAAATATTGTACTGTCGTTGAATGTACTATATGCGCTTATCTAAAACAACGTGAAATAAAGATATAGCCTATATAGTATGAATAAAATAATTAAGGTATAGTCTACGCGGGTGAAGCAGTGAGGTGAATACTAGAAGCTTTACACTAGTAGTACTAATAATAAGATATTTGCGTAGCGTTTTCTTTGTAGTCTTTAACTTGACGCTCACAAAAACAAAATTGTGTATATATATATATATATATATATATATATATATATATATATATATATATATATATATATATATATATATATATATATATATATATATATATATATATATATATATATATATATATATATCTTCTTCTTCCACTTAGCATTATCCCGGCCTATTGCCAGGGTCTGCTTTCCTACTTAGTCTACTCCACTTTGCACGGTCTTGAGCATCCTCAGTGGTTAGTCCATTGGCTCTCATGTCGTGCGTCACGACGTCCAGCCATCGCTTCCTTGGGCGTCCGGGGGGTCTTACTCCAGGGACAGACATATCAAGGCATTTTCTTCCGACGTAGTTCTTAGGCCGGCGCAAAACGTGGCCATACCATCTCAGACGACGCTCTTGGAGCTTATCCGCTACGTCACGGACCCCAAGACTACCTCGAATGAATGTGTTGCGTATTCGGTCAGCCCGAGTAACGCCACACATCCACCTCAGCATCTTCATCTCCGTTACGTGAAGCTCCTGAGTGTGCCGAGATAATGCTGGCCAACATTCGCTGCCGTATAGAAGAACTGGTCGGATCATGCTCTTGTATATCAGCCCCTTGAGTTTGGGCGGTATTCTGCGATCGCAGACCACACCAGTGACCTCCCGCCATTTGGCCCAAGCAGCGCTAACCCGGGCGCGGACATCGTGGTCGATGCCTCCGGACTCGTGCATAATGGATCCAAGGTACCTGAACTTCTCCGACTTAACGGCTGGCTCAGGCCCGATGTGGATGGTGCTCGAGTCTGGGTTCCCGCAAGCCATGTACTCGGTCTTTGACACATTCAGTTTAAGACCACCGTTCTCAAGCGCACCCTTCCAGGCATTCACTTTACGCTCCAG
This sequence comes from Dione juno, assembly GCA_037127375.1. Classification (NCBI taxonomy): domain Eukaryota; kingdom Metazoa; phylum Arthropoda; class Insecta; order Lepidoptera; family Nymphalidae; genus Dione; species Dione juno. The sequence goes on from JAXRJS010000067.1 coordinate 1,638,463, forward strand.
CATCAGTCGGTTATCGTCAATGAGTACTATGTCATCGGCATACATCATCAGCCATGGAGGCTGGTCCTGGATGTGAGCCGTGACAGTATCTAGCACTACATTAAACAAAAGTGGACTAAGAGCTGAGCCTTGGTGAACCCCTACTGTAATTGGGAAGGGTTTGGTATCGCCAACAGCGGTCCTAACTGTAGAAACAGAGTCGTTGTACATGTCTCTGATAATAGCAACATAGGATTCAGGGATCCCTTTGGATCGCAGTGCCCACCAGATACACTGACGTGGCACACAGTCAAAGGCCTTCTGCAGGTCTAAGAATGCCACATGCAGAGCTCTCCTCTTTTCCCTGTGTGCCTCCATCAAAATTCTGAGGGCAAAAATGGCGTCCGTAGTGCCTGATCCTGGCTGAAATCCATATTGACACTCAGAGACAGTACACTCTCGGCGGAGCCTGAGGGCAATCACGCGCTCGAAGAGCTTCATGGTGTGACTCATAATCTTAATGCCCCTATAACTACCGCAATCTTGAACACTGCCCCTTCCTTTGTAAATAGGGGTAATAAAACTGTGCCGCCATTGATGTGGCATCGTCCCAGTGTTCAAAATGCGGTTAAAAAGATCAGTAAGCATGAGCACACCACGAGAGCCTAACGATTTCCACGCTTCGATCGGAATATCGTCAGGTCCCACCGCCTTACCGTTCTTCATGCGTCGGAGACAATTCCGAGTTTCATCAAGGGTTATTGGAGCAATAAGTCCCAGGTTAGGAGGTGGTTCAGACGGAATACTACCCGGGTGCTGAGTATTCAGCAGCTCCAAGAAGTAACTTTTCCACCTCTCCTTCACAGAAGCATGACTACAAAGCAGCTTGCCCTGGGAATCTCTGACGCAAAGACATTTTGTGATATCTTGCGTCGCTTTATCCCGAGCACGTGCCAATTTGTAGATGAGCTTCTGCCCCTCCACAGTTTCAAGTTTATCATATAGAGGTAATAAACTTTCACTGCGGGCTCTGGCTACAGCTCTTTTGCTGGCACGTTTCGCTGCTATGTACTCCAGTCTGTCTTCAGGAGAGTTGGAACGCTGCCACTCCTTAAATGCAGTCTTCTTATCATGAATCACCTCCTGTACCTTGTCATTCCACCACCATGTCTCCCTGTCCATAATACGTCCTCCCTTAGAAACGCCAAGAACATGTTTACCAGCCGTAATAATTGCTGACTGAGCTCGATCCCAAGCATCCTGAGCAGTTTCGGTGTTAGTTGTTAAATTTTGACTGTTCACCTCTGCCAGAAAGTCGGTCTGCATCGGTCCATTCAGCAACCACCACTTGATCTTAGACTTACGCGTCTCGGCTAATTTCTTTATCGGGGTAACGACATAATCCATGACAAGAAGACGATGTTGGGCAGTGAGGCTTTCACCAGGAATGACTTTACAGTTAGTTACCTTGCCAACATGACACCGCCTGGTCAATAGGTAATCTATTTGGGTTGAATGGAGTCCACTCGCATACGTAATAAGATGCTGCGGACTCTTTTGGAAGAACGTATTCACGATGGCCAGATCAGATGCAATACAGGTTCTTAGGATATTTTCGCCCTCTATATTGCGGCGACCGTGACCAAAACCACCGTGGACACGTTCATACGTATCCGCAGCCTTACCCACGTGACCGTTAAGGTCTCCCCCAACTATGATCACCTCGGTAGATGGTATAGCGAGTAGAACGTCTTCATATTGCTCCCAGAATGACTCCTTTTCGGCCCCGCTACAACCAGCCTGGGGAGCGTAAGCACTGATTAAGTTGGCGATCGCCCCCTCAACCAGAACCTTCACCCGCATCAGGCGGTCGCTGCGTCGGTCAACTTCGAGGAGACCATTCCGTAGCTCTTCAGATAAAACTACTGCTACACCAGTTTTACCGGAAGGAGACCCAGTGTATATGAGCTGGTAACCCTGTCCGATGATACGGGACTTATTGCCCTTCCAGCGGGTTTCCTGAAGGAAAGCACACTGGACCCGACGCCTCATGAGTACATCTGTTAGTTCCCTGCATCGTCCGGTTAGAGAGCCAATATTCCACGTTGCAAAGCGGAGTTTCCTTCTGGGTACTTTCTTCTTTAGCCGTGTCCGTACTTGACACGGTAGCCCTTGCCCATTTAACACAGGTGTAGGGCGATGTGCCTGCGCGTCGTTTAGCGGCGACGCCCTAGCAGTACCCAGCAACATCTTTTTCCTTTTCATATGTGTGGCAGGTGGCGGCTTTTTAATGGAGCGATTGCCATCTGACCTCCAAACCCATTTTTGAGGGAAAAGCCAAGGATGAGAGGGGAAAAGATTAGTAGAAAAGGGGGGGGGGGTAAGGACACCACTTTCATGGATTGGGAAGGAGTATGACAGTGGTGGCTCGAGGATCCGGGGTCGCGTACCCGTATGCCCAGTACCAATATCGGACAGATATTTGGCCAGACACCCTCTGAATATGTTATAAATATATATATATATATATATATATATATATATATATATATATATATATATATATATATATATATATATATATATATATATATATATATATATATAATTTAAATACTATAAATAAACATGTCTAATTTATTACATAGATTCATACATCATGGATGGTATGTAAGGGTTTTTTTTACTTAAGGTATCTTTAATTTTGCGCTATTCCCAAATCAGTTATATGACACATACATTAAATATATATGTTTGTATGCACATACACACACACGCACACACGTGAAGAAATAACAATCAACGATACGCTTAAACTAGACAAAATGATTGTTCTCATTACAACAACATCCTTGACTTTAGTATTACTTAATGAAATTCCATCTTATAGCTAAGATATATATGTATATATATCTATCTATCTATGCAATTAAATTCTAATTTGGCTGTATAGGCATATTTACGCTTACAGTTAAGGTTACCATGTCAAGTAAGGTGCGAATGAGAGTAAGTTATGGCCCATAAAGTTGTTAGAAATAAAACGCTACTTGCTATTTATTGTTATTTGGCGATATGCTTTTTGGTTTGTATTATTACAGGGATATTGTTAAGGAAATTACGAATGGTTTTGGTTTGTGATACGATTTTAGTGTAGACAGATTGGGTTTATAATATTTATCAATATATTAATAGCTTCTGACTGTAAGCACGACGGTCGTGGGTTCGATTACCGCTCGGGAAGAATAAATTATTTTCATTTTCATATCTTTGATAATAAAGCGAGGCGTTGAATTGAATTGATGAAAGCCGGTAAACGGAGAACGGAGTGTTTTAACACTGAGTTCAATCTGCCTACCATATTCGGGATACAGCCTGAAGCTAAAAAAAGGTATAGGTTTTACCTGTGGCACATATAGGCGCTTAAATTTGAATAACTAAAAGTTAATAACGATATGTGACGCGTTATAAGTGCTCGAGGTAGCTCTGCCCGAAGTTACACAGATATGGCAAATATATATTTTTTTAGAACTTGATGAAGCGGCATAGCTTAAGTAAGTGCATATAGAGTAATAGTATAAAGTGTAATTATAAAAAATACATACTGCTATAATATACTTATCCGCTAATATCTTACACATAGCCTTAGTTTTAAGTGAGAATTATTTAAAAAATATACCACCTCTATGGTGGTAATAGTTTCTTCTGATTAGTATTTTTATTTTAGCTTTATCCCGCATATAGCAGAGTAGGTAGAAGAAACCTAGCGTTAAGACACTCCCGCAAAAAAGGGTACGGACCAAGAGTATGTTGTGTTGTATTATACACTAAAAGACGAAGTGATATACCTAATTCTTCGCAAATTATAATCATAATCTCTTACAATAAGATCGACAAAATTTTCATTTCATAAAAAATAACGAATCTTGAGCTAAATCGACAAAATTCAAGTTATTCTTTAGATATAATCTTAAAGTAGCAATGCATATGAATTGTAGCATTATTATATATTTTTTTTTATTTTAAAATTACAACACTAGAGACTCCTTGGTCCATACTCCATATTTTTAAACTTAAAATAATTTGATTTTCTTATCATCAATATTAATTATCGATCAAACCCCATTCTCAATGTCAAAAGCAAACAAAAACAATATACTTTCCCTACAAGCATTAAAGCTCAATTATTTCGTTAAGCATCTGACATAGTGAAAACGTGCTCTAAGGTGACGTAAAGGGGGTACGTAGAGAATTTATTTGGTTTGTCTTAGGCATGTAAATAAATGTGTTACAGAAACTGTTAATTAAACTTTCGCGTAGTTTTGTCGCCTTAAGGTCAAAGCTGTTAGGCGTAATGTCTTTTTCGTGTCACTCGTATGTTGGTAGTAGTTTGAATTGGACGATTTACTTGAAAAATTGACTTGCTTTTAAAGCTTTTACGTATATTATTAATGGATATTCTATTTTAGCAAGGGTTTTCTTAAATATTGTAATATTTATGGGCTTATTATATCATTGTATTAAATAAAAGCTTTTTCTAGTGTAAATTTTGAGGATCAAATGATTTATAAAGCATATGTACTAACAAAGCTCTGTGTTACTAGCTAAGATCAGTATTGATGGTACTAACCTAAATAAGTACCACACGTACTGTCTTCGTGACATTTCTGGAAAGTTTCTTTATTCTATTTTCCATTTGACATTTGTCAAGCTTTTTGAAATAATTTTACTGTAAAACACTTAGCACTTCAATGGCATATATTTATCCCAAGCTTATATATGTATAGCATTTCACTAAACATTTTGTTTTAAATTCAAGCTTTACTGTTTGTGAACGAAATAAAACAATGTACTTTGTATTCTCAATTGAAAACAAGTTAGAATGTGAGCTGTTTTAAATACATTTCAAACGGATTTGTTCACTAGCGATCCTATGTTTGGAGTGATCTACAATAATGCTACAAAGGACTGGCAGAGCTAGCGTTAGTTAATTTCTTTATCTCTTTTTTGTAGATATAATCTAAACGAATTGGTATGAGTCTAAGCGCGACGGTCGTGGATTCAATTCTCTCTAGGGGTGAATGAATTCTTTTATTTGCAAGCGCTAGGATAAGGATAAGGTGATTAAGAGTTAAGCTCTGCCAGTCAACACGAAATGTCTTGATAAATGAAAAACAGAGAGTCTTGACACTAAATTTCGTCTAAAAATGCTGCTACATACGGAAAAAGTGTATACCATATATAGGTGTATACACCATGTATGTATGTATAGGTAAATGACGGCGGACGAAGCGAAAGAGAATTTTGGCACTCTGTTCTCTCTGACTACACCGCTAGGGATAATCCGTGAAGTTATTTACATATATATCTATTGCTATCATTGTAATAGTCAATTGATATATAGAATATTACACGTGGACACTGTTTACTGTAGACACGCTATTTATGGATGTCATTTATGGATATCATTCCCTGGTCTGATATGATAACTGTTGAAGTTCTTGCCAGCTTGAACTTCTTTCCGAGCCGTTTATTATGTTCATTCGACATTTCAAAAGTGCTTGCGAAAATCTATTTCATGAAGTAATATTTTAAATTTAAATTTAAAATATGAATTTTATAAAGTGTATTGAAATCTGATTTGCCAAAAATTGGTGTTATGGTACTAGCTTGTAGTTAGTCTTTGCCTGTTCTTTTATTATATATATGTGATGTGTAAAACTAATTCAAAAATATCCTAATTTTTTGGTTCAAAAATTAATAAAAATGGGTAATCTTATAATAAGCTAGAATCCAGTCCTAATTTTAATTTAATAAAGTGAAGAAGAAGTGAAGTGAAAAAGAAGTTGAACCGTGACGGTCATTCAAATATATTTCAATACCAGAATTTCGTGTTTATGAAAATAATATCAAAAGACGAAAATACCTGGAAAACTGATTAGTAATTATAATTAAGTAAAAAGCTCTATTAGTACCTGGAGCTTTATCATGTCAAAGGTTAAATAAACGTCTTCTTTGACATTCAGAACTATTGTACATGTAAAAAACGCATTATGGCTAAGTGATTTTTGTTTTCTTTGAATTAATATTATTTTATTTATGTTGTGTATAAAACGTAAAAACTCGTTATTTTCTGTTTCCGTTGGAGTTTTGGAAAATACTGCCTTAGCGCTCTTTTACACTTCTTAAAAATCCTACGTGCGAAATTTCTGGTTTTGAAGATGGACTAAACGTTAACTTATTTCGAGAATGCATTTTCTTTCGTGACAGATCTGTATTATAAATATAATTTGTAGAAAATAGTTCTCACATAATGTAATATGAAATAATGTATTTAATATATAGATTAATGATACATTGCTAGAGGCCGTCTTGGCGTAGTGGAACAGCATCTGACTGTAATCGTGATCGTTGTGGGTTTGATCGCGAGGCAGAATAAATTATTTTTATTTTCGCGCTCTGAAAAGAGAAAACGTAGTGTTGTCCAACACCACTATGTAGAGAATTGGGGCAGTAAGTAGAAAACTATTGTCTAAACACAAGGTCCTCACTGTCTACTCTAATTTGCAAGTTTTTATTAGCCCATCCCTTTGAGTTCACACTTTTAAAAAAAGAATTAAAATCGGCTATCGCTTCAAGCAAATGGGTTAAAAAAAGCGAGAATAGTTAACTCAAGTAAGAAAACAATTTAATTTACGTTTTAACATCCATTACAGTTTAGACTAACATCGAAACTTGGCAAGTAAATCTACTCGTAGAGTAAGAAAGGTTGCGGTAGCTTGCGGCCTACGTTAAACACAACTTAAGTTATTGTTACTAAACTCTTGTTTTCATATTTACGACCAGGTTTGGATTTACGCGAACTTAGCCGGGTTTTAAATGGGACAGGTTAAGAAAGTTTTAAGGAGGACGGTTTTTCAAATAAAATATCTGCAACAGTAATTGTTTTGATTTTTGTATATATATATATATATATATATATATATATATATATATATATATATATATATATATATATATATATATCCTTTTTTTAACTTTCGTTATATAAAAGTGGTGGGAGCACACTCTTACAATTGTATATATCATACGAAGTCATTGATTAATTTTAATATTATAATATAATGAGGCCGCCATTGAGAGGCACAGCGTCAGACGTAAACGACGGTGTGGGTTCGATTCGCACTTGGGGAGAATGAACTATTTCAACTTCCTCGCTCTAGTAAGACAAAATGCAATAACGGCAACTTACGTCACTTAACATATAGTGTACCGAATTTGGACGTAAAACAGAGATTGTAGTGTCTTGACACTAAGCTTTATTTACCCATCCTGACATGCGAAAAAAAAAATCTTGAAACTTCTATTTTTGTAATCGAAATATTCGATAAAACCATAAAACAGAAGCTCAACGACGTTACATATATCATTTAAAGGGGAGGAGAAAGCACAGTTCAATTTAGATAACATCCTATATATGTACATACATTGTTTATACAGGAGTAATTTCATAAATATTTGATATTACATAGGCTTGCTTTGGAGTAGCGTAAAGGATTCGCATTACAGGAATATCTAGGAAAGTTGAGTTCTTCTTAACTATAATATACTTTAGATCACTATTCGACGTATGATTACAATATTTTTTTAATAATATAGAGTTTCGTAGTTTTTGTGTATATCATATTTATTTTTTTATTTACGGTACGGTAGGTGTACTACTTTATTTAAATGAACATATATAGACATATATAAGCTCATACCTAAATATATACATAATTAATAATAAACATGCATACATTATAAATATATCAATTACACACAAAAGAATTATTCACAAATGAAAAATTGTCTAATATACGTAAAGCAAAATCTTTGGACGCCATTTTTCCAAAATTGCGCGGACGGAGGAGTATAAAATTTGGCACACTTATAGTTTATGTGTAGGAGAAGTGCAGAACGCTAATACTTTTCAATAATAATGCTTATAAAGTACATGAAATCAATAAATAAAACATTACACACACTACAATATGTTTAAGAATATAACTTTTGTATAAAGTGACATACACGTTGCTATGGCAACACGCGATTCACGCGCCAACGGCTCCTATATGTAAAACAAACATGTTTCAATAAATAACCTTTAAGGAAAAGAGCATATACTTAATATAAATAGATATCAGCATACATACAAAACACGTATCAAATTTTCCATTTACATGTATTTTCGTTTTTAAAGATGAAACCAATATATTATATACATAAATATTTCCAATTTTTAAATATATATATATATATATATATATATATATATATATATATATATATATATATATATATATATATATATATATATATATATATATATATATATATATATATATATATATATATATATATATATATATATACATGTATATATGTATATATATATATATATACATATATATATATATATATATATATATATATATATATATATCGATAACTAAGAAATCGGAAATATAGTATCTCAACACTTGCTATATACTGAATAAACGATTGAATTTATTTTTTGTTATAATAAATACCAATTTCATTTTTATTTACCTTCGACAAAATTAAATCTTTTAACTCATATCTTACATACTAGTCATTGAGTTATTGAGGTGTTGTTATGTATTGCATATTGATGCTCGCTCCTCGCTAGCGAGCGCGTAAATTTTATATGATAAATTGCTGCGCCCCGCCTTGTTACGTGACAAATTGAGTATTTAATAAACGAGAACTATAGTTACGTAGCGTTCCACAGCTTTTAGAAACACGCTATGAATAATTGCATTTCATTAGTACGGTTTATAAAAATACAAAGAAAGAAGGAAAATGATCCGTCGTGGCGCAGCGGCACAGCGTCTGCCTGTAAACGCGACGGTTGTGGGTTCGATTCCCACCCGGGGGGAATGATTTATTTTAATTTTCCTCTCTCTGTTAACAAGTGAAATTCCTCTCAACATGGAACATTTCGAAATGTGAAAATTGGAACGGAGTGTCTTAACAATAGGTTCCCTCTGTCTATCCTG